>CM028242.1:31678672-32263672 GCA_016432835.1 Brassica nigra
AATGCCTAAAGACCTCGAGGAAAATGTCCTCTTTGAAAAGAGAGATAAAATGGTAGCGACAAACCTAAATCGAGATTCATATCAATTCCAGCGAATAAGAAAATAAGAAATCTTGAGAAGGACTATTTTGAGTCTCGGAAAATGGGAGCGATCCGCGAAGGTTCAACCATCTAAACTTACGAGCGAACAAGGCAACCAACTTCGCCGAAATGGCGAAGTTGAACCCGTGAACAAGACCATGTTGGGGACAAAATGGTTTATATCGAAATCAGCGTCTGCTGCACTTTCATATACTCGACAAAGTTCTCGACCAGACCGAAGAAAATACCACCGCGACGCTTGAGAGATGGCTTGATTCGAGCTTCGGCTGGCTTCCAACTTCGCCAAAATGGGAAGTTGGGCTCTGAAGCATCACCAACTGGCCATTTGCTGGGTTGGAGCTCGAACATCACCAACTGTGGCGAGTTGCATCTCAAACTTCGCCAAAGTGGTGAGTTGCATAATAACCGAAATTGGCGAGTTGCAACTAGATGGCTCGCCAGTTGAGTGTTGCTCTTAACAACTTCGCCAAATTGGCAGGTTGCAACTCAACCTTCGCCAAATTGGCGATTACCTTAATAACTGTAGGTGGCGAAGTTACCTTCAACAACTTCGCCAAATTGAGTTCGCATCTCAACAACTGCCAAATTAAAGAGTTACCTTAACAACTTCCAAATTGGCAGGATTGCAACTCAACAACTTCGCCAAATTGGCAAGTTGCAACTCAACAACTAGCCAAATTGGCGAGTTGCAACAAACTTCGCCAAATTGGTAAGTTGCAGCTCAATAACTTCGCCAAATTGGAGTTACCTCAATGACTTCATGGAATTGGCGGTTGCTGACTCAACGACTTCGCCAAATTGACGCGTTACACCTCAATAGCACTTAGGTGGCGAGTTATAACTCAACAACTTCATAAATGGTGATTTTACCTCATCAACTCGTTAAATTGGTGGTTAGGTAACTCCAACAACTTCGCCAATTTGGCGAAGTTACAACAAACTCATAGGTGGAGTTCTTGACTCAAAACTTCGCCAATTTGAATCATGTGCCTTCTGTTGGACTTGACATGATCAGTCTCTTGTTCGTCTCATCAGTTACCGTTGGAATCTTACGACTAAAGCCTCCAAGGTCCATATGCGAAATGAAGTTCATAGTTTTCATTAAGCGGTGTGGGTAACTAAACACCATACTCGTCCAAACTGCATGGGAGTATCAACTTCCCATTGAGAACATAGGCAGCTCTCAAAGAATTAAATAAAGCGTTCAAGTCGGGAAAATGGCCCAAAAGGCCAGAACACAGTCAAAACCACTTACGGTTCCATTTGAGATTAGGCCCGAGCAATGTTATGGCATTTATCTTATGAGATAGTGTCAAATCTCGAAATCGAGAAAGATAAATATCAAGTTTCAAGATAATGACAAGGATCGAGAAGAAAAAGGAAAACTTCCAAGAGATGTCCAAACCGACCTAGAGGGCATATATAAAGGGAGCTGAAGCAAAGGACGGAGGGACAACTTTTCTTAGACTCTAGAACTCTGCACTTAGAAACCCTAGACATTATTCTCGACATGCCTTTTTCTATGACTTTAGCGCTCATACTAGGCGAACTTCATCAGGCAGTTCAATCTCTTGTTGAATTCTTTCCAACTGAACTTCGTTGAAGCGATCCTCGAAGAGATGCGTGGGCAGTCTTTCATAAAGGTCCAGTCCAAAATCTTAAAAACCTTTTTGGTATCTTTTTTGTCTTTCTTATCGAGATGCGTCTCAACTACATCTAGGGTTTCAGACGGCTTGAACTGGCCGAAATCTCTTGCGGCCATGGTTTTCATAACCTTTTGTAATGATGCAACGCTCTTACGCGGATTCGAAATAAGATCTATTTTTTCTATAAATTTGTTTTGTTATCTCTTAGTATTTTTGCATCTGTTTGGTCACTTGTCGTTGGCTTTCGCAGAGAATCTGGGCAATGATGTATGTTGATCGATTTTGATCTCTCTGCTTGAAAATTGAGTTGCTTCTGAATGGTGTCGACTTCTTGTTGTAATGCATCTAGTCTTGCAGTTAATCCATACATGTTATCATTGAGCGGATAGTAGACTCCATCAAGTTTGTAATGGAATGATTTCATCAAATCTTCTAGTGATATGAGTCTGGCGTCGATCGATGTTGAAAACTCCGTGTCGATCGGTGGTGATGCCTTCTGTAGAGACTCATTCTTCCCGCGAAGCAGATCCAATTCTTGTTGCATCAATTCATTTGTGGTGATTAGCCAGTTGATGTTGTTGTTAAGTGGATGGTATATGTCATTAAGCTTCTTGTTGAGGGCTTATTCTTCCCATTGTTGAGCTCCCTCGATACCTGAGAACATCTCATTGATTTCATCCCTAGTGTAGATCTATGGCACTAAGCTGGTATGTGGGAATGACTGGGCATGTTCTGGAAGACATATGTAAGAGCGCTCATCCATTGAGGCTCTCCTCAGCAGATTTCTGATGTCATCTTTTGATACATTGATGATGTTTCCATCTACTCCTCTTGCATATCCAGACTCATCTCGGTAGACACCATACTCATCTTTCTGTTCCGAGTGGAATCTCCGAATCCCATAACTGTAGGCTCTTTGTCCAAACTCGGGACGCCTGTCGATCGATGATGAGCTTGTTCTGTCGATCGACAGTCGAGTATGTGGTCGAAGTTTTGATTTCAAACGATCGTCTACTTTGCCAGTTGAACCAAAGAACTTGTTTGTAGCCTTCTGCTGGTGTTCTGGATTGTTGTGTTGTTGCATGTAGAGGTTTTCTGGTCTGTTGGCCATCTGAAGAATGTCTGTAATGTCCTCTCTGGATACTTGTAGAATTCTTCCATCTATTGCTCGTGCATAGCCATCTGGGTCTCTGAAAATACCAAACTCATCTGTTGTTAGAAATCCATAATCCATATGATTCTGTTTACTTACCTTGGATCGCGGTTTGGGATGGCTGTCGATCGATGTTGAAGCGTCATTGTCGATCAATATTCGTTTAACTCTGGCAATCGTGTACGATCTTCCTGTTGATGACGATTGTCGATCAATAGTGGGACGTCTCTTTCGATCGATGTTGCATTCCTTATTCCACAGGAATGGTGGAGAATTCTATCTTCTTCGGCAAGAAGACCATGATACTCTGTAGCTCGTTCCTCCTTGTACTCCTCATCATACTCCTCATCTCTGATCTCAGGCGTTGCAGTGTCCACTGCAAAAGTTGGGTGATACCTATCACTTTCCCAGCTATCAATCAAAAAGTTCCCATTTGGGTAATCGTCTTTCCAATGTGCAGAGTTACTATCGATTGATTCTGCCTTACTGGTGTCGATCGATTCTGCCTTACTGGTGTCGATCGATTCTCTGTGATGAAGATCGATCAAGTTTTCCATATCATCGTCGATCGATTCGTCATATTTTGTTTCATACTCGACTTTTGAATCATTCTTAACTCCAAAGTAGCATGCGGCTATGAATCTCGGATCATCTCCAATCTCTACTTTGGGCATTTGTGTCTTAACAACTCAACCTGGATCATAGTAGACATTCAGATCTATGAGTGTCATGCACAACTGGTTAGTCTCATGTTGCAAACTGCTCCTACAGTAGCCAGGAAATCTCTCCCAAATAGTAGAGAAGTATTCCACTTCAGCTTGATATATAGGACATGAAAATCTACTGAACTAGGATATTACCAATCTGCACCTCAAGGTCTCTGATGATTCCTCCTGAGTTCCTTTTAGAACAGTCCACAAATGCGAATGAGTCCTCTGAAGGCTTTATCTTCATACCCGGATGGTCTGCCATTACCTTAGGTAAGATGCTGACTGGAGCTCCTGTGTCACAAAGTGCACGTGGGAACTCAATACCTTGTACTAAAAAGGGTACTGTGAACTTTCCAGGATCACTCTTCTTCTTCAATGTGATCCTCTGCTTCATCTTATCTCTGACCAGATGAAACATTTTCCTAATGTCCTCCTCTGCCTTCTTGTTCTCTCTGAAGAACATCTACAACCTATGGGTAAAGTAGACTTCCTCAAATGGCTTGTCTAGCGGGATTCTGAAAAACTTTCTTTGTGAAACTATCCATCTCCTTCTCATTAACTCCCTTCTTCAGATGCTTATAAACCTTTTCCTTCCTTCTCCTCCAGGTTCTCCCTTCAGTAGCCTTATCAATTTCCATAGGCTCTGGTGCATCTTTAGATTGAGTTCTGGTGGTGTCTGGTGGGTTATCTGAAGGTTTGGATGGATGCCTGAGTGCATTTAATTGTGCTACATCAATCTTAAGTAAATGCACTCGGTATGTGAGAGGTGCTCGTCGATCAATAGGTGCTGGAGGTTGTCGATCGTCGGTGGTCACTCTTTGTCGATCGATGTCTAGTTCTTGATGCCGATCGATATTAACATGAAAAGGACAGGGTGGATGTGGGTGTCTTGCTGCAAACTCCTCGTGAGCCATAATCCTCACGGCATTACACGATACAACAGAATCTGCTGATGTCGTCAATTGATGTTCGTCAAAGCTCGTCGATCAGTTTTGGTTGGAGTCCATCAATCGATGGTCGCGGGATATCGTCAATCGACACCAATGCAATCCGTCGAAACTCATCAAGCTTTCTTCTTTGAAATCTCCTTCTTGTAGCTTCTCATGCTTCACCACTTGCCAGAAATCATCATCTATGATGGCATTTACGTGGTGCTACATTGCTTTTTCACTTATCCCCCTTGCTAAGGATTTTTGCCTCTTAACAGCTTCTCATGTCTGAACCACCTGCATCTCCAGTTTCTTCACATGGGTGCTTAAAGTTTCAAACTTGGTGTTCAGGTTGGTGTAAACAGAATCAATCTTCCCATTCAAATCCATTATTAGCTTCTGTTGACCTTCAAGAACCTGGTCAAGCATTGCTTCTATCTTGCTTTCCTGAGTCTGTGGTGGTGGATTCTGGTAAGATGAGTTTCCATAACTTATGTTGTTGTTGATGTAGTTGTTGTTGTAGGGTTTCTGTGAACTCATGTTGAATTTACCTCTTTGTCCAAAGAAGTTTATGTTTCCACTTTGGTTTCCAGACCTCTAAAATCCAGTTCCACCAATGAAGTTCACATCTTCCTCTACTTCTGCTCTATCCTCTGTGTCTAAAGCCTTTGCATCCTCCACTGAGCAAACCTGCTTCCTAAGAAGCTTATGAACATTGTCCAACTTTGCCTTCACCTCATTCATCTGCTTCTTCCCAAGGATGGCTGCAGATTTCCTCCTCTCAAAATCAGTGTTCTGGATGCTGTTGCTGGATGCCAAATTCTCTATAAGTCTCATAGCCTCTTATGGATTCCTAGTGTTGAAATTTCATTCACTAGCTGTGTCCAGAGACATCTGATATTGCAGCGTGATGCCTCTGAAGAAAGTGTTGAGCAGCTGCACTTGGTTAAAATTCATGGTGTGGCCAATCTTTTTGGTAAGACTTGAATCTGATCCAGGAGCTTCTGAAAGATTCTGTAGGCTCCTGTGTGAATGTAGCAATCTTACTCCTAAAGTCTTCAGCACGTGCCTCATCAAAGAAGTTACGCAAGAATGCGTCCTTGATGTCGGCCCAAAATGTAAGAGATCCTGGTGGTAACTGCTTAAGCCATTGCGAAGCTTCTCCAGTAAGTTAGTACTTGAAGAGCTTGCAAAGAAGATATTCCTCAGGGAATCCATTGGCTTTGATAGCAGATATGAGATTCTCGAACCTCTCCAGATGGTCCATAGGATGCTCGTGAGATAACCCACAGAATGTTGTATGTCCCACGAGAGTGTAGTAATGGGGCTTCAACTCGAAATTGCCTCTCTGGATAGCTGGAGGGCGAATGGCTGATCTTTTGGCATAGAACTGATCTGGACGGTTGTAATCAGCCAACGTTCTGGGTCGAGCAGCCTCATCTACAGGTTGAACAGCTCCTGTAACTTCAGTATCAGGCTTAGGGATTACAGTCCCCTGAGAATCTATCCACAGACCTGCTACATTACGCAGATGACCTTCTAGATCATGCAGGTTTCCATTCTCGTTGTCTGAGAATCAGTGTTACAACCATGTCTCACGGCTGAGTATCGATTGATGTTCGGACTGAAGTGTCTATCGATTTCGGATGGAAGATGTCGGTCGACGGAATAGGAGTCTCGGTCGACGGTGGTGTGCGAATGTTGGTCGACGAAATAGTGTTGTTATCGATCGATGCGGAGCGTCTTTCTTTGTGGATCAAACGTTCCAAGCTTGCAAGATCTTCTGAGAATAGCAGCTGTGTTTCCTTGTTGCTTCTGGTACGCTGCGCATGCATCTGAAAAAGACAAGAAAGTTTAATGTTAGAAAGTAGTTTTAAGAAGTAACCTAGACTAAATCTAAAGGCGATCAAAACTCCCCAACAACAGCGCCAAATTTGATAGTGCTTAAATTAACCCTAGAGCAACTTTACTCTCTCAAATAAGAGGTTCAGTTGTAGTACTTTGGGATCGAATCCACAAGGAGATAGGGAACAAAAAAGATTTAATGAGGATGATTAAGCTAGGTTGATTATAATTAAACTTAAATAGCAGGTTTTGAGCATGGTAGTTGCTCGATTGTTTTGATTGAGGTTTTGACAATTAATGGCAAATAGCTAAACTTAGGGTTTCTATTCAAGTAATCAGGATTATAATCCTATAGATGCCTAACAGTTGTTTGCATGATATTATAGAGCTCATCTTATAATAACAAATCAATCAGATTTTGCTTGTCTAGATTCGTCTATTCACTAGATCTAATGATCGCACCAATCGTTTTGATCAATTAGAAAGTGTCGATCGATTATTCTAGAGGAATATCGATCGATACATCTTTTGCACCGTCGATCGATTATTCAATAGGAATATCGATCGACGCGCTCTAGCAAGCTTTGAGTGATGGTTAAATGAATGCTCACTAAGGGTTCCTAGATCACCTTCCGCCTTTCTCTAGCAATCTTAGCTCAATTAGGATAGGTTCAGGACGAGGTTAAATAATAACTTATATCCTAGGTCAAGGTTCTACTTAGCTATTCTAGAACACAAGCATTAAGAGCATCCTAATGATGAATATCACAACTTAGCAATCTATAGTTGGGGCTAATCCCTCATAACCTATTTGAACCCTAAATCTAACAATAGAACTACTCAGACATGGCTAAGTAATTTCTAACAACAAGGTATTAGTAAAACTACATAGATAGATAAATAGATAATAATGGAGTTCCAATCACAAATCTCTTTGGATCTTCTCTCCAACTCTAGAAATCTCTAAAACCTTTTTCTGTATAGAAGAAAGAGATTAGAAAGCACTCTTTGCCTTAAACACTTACGCAAACTATATATATTAGGTTAAAAACTCGTCAGGTAAATCTTGTAATTTGGTGAAGTTTTGGGCTTTAAGTCGGTCTTCTGCGCGATTCGCCGTCGATCGATGTCACAGGATGTGCAGCGATCGATTATTAACTCTAGTCGTAGACCTTTCTTTGATGTCGATCTATGGCACAAATTGTGCATCGATCGATTGTTGATTCTGAATTTCGACCTCCGATCTGGTTTGATGGTTAGCTCGGGTGAAATCTCTTTTATGCTCTAAAATTATCACTTTGTTTCAAAACACTCCTGAACCTGAAAGCATAAATAGACTCCAAAACATAATAATTATATCTTAAAATACCTATATACCATGGGTAAAAGAGGGTCAAAACCATGGTATATCAAGCATCATGAAACATATAAAGGTATCGAATTACTTGTGGGGAGAGGCAGTGAGACATTCAACATATCTGATCAATAGAATCGCTACTCGAACCTTAGAAGAAGCAAACACCGTACGAGTGTTTTAAGCAGAAGAGGCCAATGTAAGCCATTTACGTGTGTTCGGTTGTGTTTGCTATGCAAAAAATAAAGCTACATATCTTAAGAAGCTAGATGAAAAATTCAGAGAACTCGTACTTCTTGGGTTAAACCATGATCAATAGCTTATCGGCTATATGATCCTAAGACGAGTAAAATAGTAGTCAGCAGAGATGTAATCTTTATCGAGGACAAAACATGGAATTGGAACGTGATGGGAAGAGATTTGCGTAGTGAACAAGAAGTCATTACGCTCCCAATTCATGGTAGTGAGAGAGAAACTGCTGATGATGAAGCTGCAAACGAAGAGGATGATGGTAGCGATACGAATCTTGACGAAGTAGAAATCTCAGCGAAGCAGAGGATCCCGAAGCAGAGTTCCAGCGTGTGTTAAGGAGATCCACACGACAAAGTAATAGGCCAAGCTATCTAGATCACTATATCTTGGTCGTTGAAGTGCATGAAACCAAGAGTTTCTTTTGGTTAATGAGGAGCCATGTGACTGGAATTAGGCAAAGGGAGAAAAGGTGTGGTGAGAGGCGTGTGAAGATGAGATCACGTCGATAAAGAAGAACAAAACATGGACACTTGTTGATCTTCTTTATGGATGCAAAGCCATTGGACTGAAGTGGATTTTTAAAATAAAACGCAATGCAGATGGGAGCAAAAGTATAAAGCAGACTCGTAGCTAAAGGCTATGTACAACACCATGGCATAGACTTCGAGGAAGTTTTTGCTCCTGTAGCAAGGATAGGAACCGTGCGTGTTCTCATTACATTGGCTGCATCTAATGGTTGGGTGATTCATCATCTTGATTTCAAGACAGCTTTTCTTCACGAAGACTTAAGTGAAGACGTATATTTATCTCAGCCCGAAGGTTTCAAGGTGAAAGGTAGCGAAGAGAAGGTATATAGGTTACATAAGGCTCTTTATGGTCTAAGAAGCACCTAGGGCGTGGAACATCAAGTAAAAATCTATCCTCAAGGAACTGAACTTCACCAAGTGTTCTAAGGAGCCTTCATTGTTCAAGAAGGAAACGAAAAGGAGTATTCTTCTTGCTGCAGTTTATGTGGATGACTTGCTGGTCACGGGGTCAAATTTGGATGTTATTCGATCAAAATAGAGATGACAATTAAATTTGAGATGAGTGATCTTGGAAGACTTACCTACTATCTCGGGATTGAGGTGATTCAGTCAAAAGAACGTATAATCCTAAAGAAAAAAGATATGCGTCTAAGATACTAGAGGAGACAGGGATGAGCGATTGCAACATGGTCCATATACCGATGGATCCAGGCCTGAAATTTCAAAAGCAGCATAAGAAGGCATTAACAAGAAGGAGTTTAAGAGGAATACTGGGTGTCTTCGTATTTGATTCATACAAGGCCTGATCTCGCGTACAGCATTGGAGTATTAAATCGATATATGCATGATCTGAAGATGTCACATGGATCAGCATTGAAACAGGTACTTAGATATCTGAGAGGTAGCTGCTCGTTGGGTCTACTCTACAAGCGTGAGAATAAGAAGGGACTTGTAGGCTACAGTGATAGTAGTTACAACGTGGACCCTGATGATGGCAAGAGTACAACATGACACATCTTCTACCTTAACGAGTGTCCAGTGTCGTGGTGTTCAACAAAACAAGAGACTGTGGCTTTACGTTCTTGTGAGGCTGAGTTTATGGCAGTAACTGAAGCAGCAAAACAAGCGATATGGCTTCAGGAGCTTCTTGAGTAGAGTACGGTTGATTGATATCCACTCAAATTACCCTAAAGAGTGGCTTTATGATCTCAAATAAGAGGTTCAGTGGTAGTACATAAGGATCGAATCCACAGAGAGCTAGGGCACACAATAGATCCTAATCAACAGTGATTAAGCTAGGTAAAATATGAATTAAAGTAAACAGCAGGGTGAACAAGTTAGTTTTTCAGTTGGTTGGTTTGAGGTTTGTAAACAATAAAGAGAAAGCGCTAGATCTAGAGTTTCGGGTAATCAGGATTATAATGGTATAGAATGCTTTTAGGTTATTAGTCTTATAACTCAAAATATATGAGAAAGAATCCTAGCTTTCACCGGTGAATCAATCCTATTGACTAAGTCCGATACCTCAATGGTAGCTTTTTGATACGGAGCGATCGTCGATCGGTGCTATGAGACTAGCATCGATTGATGGTCTCTTTGGCAAGCTTTACCGAGCTGTTCGATAGGTTCACTAGGGTTGTCTAAAGCAACTTTCGCATGTTTCTAGCAATTCTATCTCAAGAGAATCTATTCAAGTGCAGAACCCACGCTAGCAGTTGTCCACATAATCAAGCAGAACCCAGCTACTCTAGAACACAGGCAGTAAGAACAATTCAGTTGAAGAAAATCTATCACCTTAGGAGTTCTATGTTTTGGGCTAATCCCTCATAACCTATATGAACCATAAATCTAACAAGCAGATTACTCAGACATAATCAAGCAGGACATGATAATAATCTGAATAAATTGCATAAATAAGAAAGGTAGAACAACTGGAGGTCCAATCACAATCTATGAAGGAGTCATGGATCTTTTCTCCAAACTACTAAAACCACAAATATATTTTCTGTGAAAAGTAGGAAAATAAGAAAGCGTGTGTTGCTTAGAACAATGGTAGAGCACATAAATATTAGGTTAAACAAGCCAGGGGCAATCTTGTAAATAAGTGAGACTTGGGCTTCAAGTCGGCTGAGAACCAAGTTGGGCCTTGTGCGCTTCGCCGTTGTTTGATGGCATAGAGTGTGCATCGATCGATTATTGACTCTGAATGTCGACCTCTGGACTGGTTCAATGGTCAGCTATGGGACTCTTCTATCTTTATCTCATACATAGCTATGGTCAGCTATGGAAGGTCCAAAATAAAAAAAGTTATTCAAATACATAAACATAAACTCTAGCCCATGTCTGGGAAAGTGAATGTCTTGCTTAGTATGAGATCACTTGAAGCTTAGTAATATAACGACTTTTCTATGTCAAAATAATTAAGATGATGTCAAAAAATATTCAAGATGTTCTCTTTCAGTCTTTTCTTTCAATCTTATTATGCAATATTGGTTATTTTCTAAATATAGTTAATCCCTTGTTTTATGCCTGGAATCTTAAACCGAAACGAAATTTCTAAACCGACCGAATCAAAGTTATGTCAATTTGTTTTTGCTTCGGTTAGTAATGTAAGACCGATCAGCAGCAATGTAAATTGTAATCAGTTTTTGGTTTGGATCAATTTGGTTAGGACAACCGAATGGTTTACCAAAGTAGAAGCTTATAAATTACTATAGTGTTTTTTTCTTGAACTGTGATGATGAAAATTCATTAGTCTACACCAGTCAGTTTGATTCCTAATTTAACGTCGATGAAGATTCTCACAACAGCCAGAAAAAAAGACTAAAACTTCCTGAAACTTATTAGGGTAGAAGAAGATGATTTCTTCTTCTACACTCTCTCGACTACAACGTTGTTTTATCAAAATGGTTACCTCATCTCGATCAAAAGTTTCACCTGGTAAATCCAGCAAAAAGTAGTTATCAAGTTCTTTCTATGTTACTATAGTTGACGATCCATCTCTAGGCAATAAATCTCTGCGTTTTTCTCTTCAAGACCGCCCGCGATTCAATAGATTTAAGTAAGAACGTCATCAATCTAATCTATTACTAAACCCAAAATTGTGCAAATTTGACAAAATTTATCCAGATTTGAGAAATAAACCCGAATATTTTTATTCAAATCGACAACAAATTGTAAAAGCCAGACTAGCTGAATCCAAACTGGCATGACCTTAATTAATGTTGGTTCAGATAGGTATGAATTCCTCAATCTGAATAAACTGAGAAATCAAAATAACCGAACCGACTAACCCGATTTAACCGAGTCCACATGCCTAACTTGCTTATTTGTAAGTAAACATTCTTCCATGTCACTAAAAATAAAATAATTTTTTATTTTTATTTAATTATGTATTAAATAAAAATGGTATTCATTTGTTCTATTGCTGAAAAGATAACAAAATTTGTGAAAAAATGCTATCATGGTCTTATCCCATTATATAAAAGGTATTCAATTTAAACTACAAAGCTATCCACGTTGACAAATTTAATAAACCAATTGGAGAAAGTTATGTATACAACAAAACAGGTTGCTTATTTAAAAAAGTCTTGCCAAATATCATGTGTATCTTCTTCGCTGTGTTCCATCTGTTCTCTTGGCCGGTTGGGAGATAAATCAACGCCTGTTGAAGAACTCCTACTCCATTCACCTTCGTCCAGTAAAACAAAACGTGAACAATCCTCTCTTCGAATTCCCATCTCTCAATCTATAAAACCAGTGTCTCCATTCAAAAACTGGTTACTCCTCAAATAAGACCGGAAAAACTTAACCCACAACGGCTTCCAAATCTAAATATAAAGGGACACTGTTTTTCGATGACGTCGCATCGGTTATGCAGAGGTAGAAGAGACCTGTAGACATGAGTATTGTAATTTATGATATCTATATATTTATAATGAATAATGTTCGTTTGAAAAAGATATTTCTAAGCTATCTGACGAATATGTTATTGATCCTAGAGCTCGAGTATGAGAAAGACAGTGCATTTGCTAGCTAGTACCCAGCCTTGGTGAGCATAACTCATCCTCACATCGAGGAAGGAAGTGAACACCGGGTAAACATTTTTTGTTATGGTGTGCATGTTCAATTTGTGTAGAACGTGAGCTAGATCTAGGTAGTAATTAAGATAGAAGTCTCACAAATTGGTGTCAGAGATCAGGTTATAGCAAATCTGATTACGCGATTTGAGATCTAGGGTTTCTTGGAAGAAGAATCGAAGATGGCTGGATCCAAGTCAACATCGATAGGTTAGACGGAGATGGTGATTTCGCTCTGTGGAAGACAGGATGTACTCTTACCTTGCGTATCAGGACTGAAGGACGTGCTTGTGACCAACGCTATGACATCGGAAACAAAATATGAGGAAACATATCAAGATGATCCTGAGAAGTTAAAGAAGAAGGTATCTGAGGAAGAAGCAAGGCTAGAGAGGTGCGGGAAGACTATGAACACAATTTTCTTGAACGTTGGTGACCAGCTGTTAAGCAAGATCGGGAGGTGTACTACTACTGCTGCAAAGACATGGTCACTTCTGGAGGTATTATACATGCCTAAATCACTGTAAAACCACATACTTTCTCAAGTTGTACGGGTTTAGGATGCAGGATCATCGATCTATAGATAAAAACATAGATGATTTTCTTAAGATTGTTGGAGAGATGAGTCACTTGATTATTGAGGTACCAGAAAAAGTCCAAGCTGTGTTACTTCTCAATGATCTACCCTCGAGATATGGCAACTCAATGAAACATTAAATAGAGTAGAAACGTGATCAAAGTGGGTGATGTAGCTAGCTCATCTAAATCAAAGGAGAATAAAATCAAGGATTCAGCAAGCTCAAGACCAAGTTCATAGGGTCACTTTGTAAGAAGGAGGTCAGAGACAAAGAACTGTAGAAGCTCGAAATCGGATTGATACAAACGATATAAAATAATGAAACGTTAAGGAAAGAAACGAAATATAAACGTAATACACATGGAGGCGAGATATGATCTCTTTCCTTAACTCTTAATATTCGCTCTGTAGTGAGACGGAACTGTACGAATATGGAGTCCTAGGATACAACCATTGCGAGACGATTCACGCTTCACTCGTGAACGCCCTATCGAACTATAAACTCTACGAAAAACTCTCGTAAAAGACTTACGCTGAGAGATTTTTGTTGGCTTGTTTGCGGTGAAAAACTTAATCAATGAAATGAGAAGGAGACGAATTTTTAAAGAGGAGAACGCGAGCCACTTTCCGCAACTGAAGCAGCACGTACGCACGTTGGCGGAAATCTCGCGAAGATCTCGGAGGTGAGGCGTTGGGCAAGATCTTTTCTCGTTTAAACTTATCGTCAAGAAGAGAGGCAGCGTGTTGTTTTTAAACGAACTACATGTCGTTTAAAATAAAAATGCATGTTGTTTTTGAAAATTAAATGGGAAAAACGTTGGGCTTAATTGGTCCCAAAAAGAATCTTATTGGGCCGGAGGCCCTCCACTAAGACCCAAGACCCAAGCCCAGGCCCAGGCCCAGGCCCAGGCCCAGGCCCAAGCCCAAGCCCACGCCCACGCCCAGCCGAGCCGAGCCGGCCGGCCGCACGGACGGACGCGCGCGCGCGTGGGAGGTCTCCTCTCTCTCTGACCCGTTGAGAACAATGATATCATGTGAACATATATATATTGCTCAATCTCATCTCTCGTTTCCGATGTGGGACAAACTAAAGTCCCTTCATTATTGACTTGTCCTGGGCTTTATATTTTCAGCCCAAAGTCATATTCTTTTCACCAATCAATAAAAGCCATGGGCTTAATAAAATTGATCCAACAATCCCCCGCATGAATAGAAATGACTCTAAACATATGCAGACTAAATGCAGACTCGATAGACTCTAAAAAAAAAAAATTTACTGACTAGACTTTATACTAATGACTAGACAGACAGACTTATCGAGAGTGTTTGCGAAAAATTCGACGTGTTTGAGTAGGTGGCACTTTTAAGCCTTGAACCACTCATAGTTAATATATGTCGGGTTTACTTTACCAGAAGGTGAACATGATGTCTTGAACCAACCGGTGTTTTATGTAGACCGAGACAACAGGCATAACGCAGCTTCATTTTCTCGTAGAATTAGTTCTCCATTGTGTTCATTGTGTCCCTGAACTATTCCTGGTTTTCATGAGTGAACTTAGAAAATATAGCCTTGCATTCATTCTCCTAGAAACGGCCCCATTTCACGCTCATTAGGTGATTGACCATGAAAAGTATTGAGTAATACTCCGCTTAAGAAAGCTATGGAATCATTAAAAGCTTATGCTTATCCTTTTCACACTTCTTAGCACTTTTATCATCTTAGGAGCTGGGATGAGACTACTCTGTCTCAAAGTGCTTTGGTTAGATTATGTTTGATTTTGTTTTTCCTTTGAACCTACGTCTTGGGATCTCTAGTCATGATAGGTAGGGTTGCAATCAAGCATCCTCTTTCGTTATAGGCTTTAAACCCATTCCTTTTGATGATTTAGCAACAACATCTCGTGGCAAACCTTTAGTAAATGGATCCGCTAGGTTGTCAGCCGATTTGATGTAATCTATTGTGATTTCACCATTTGAGATTAGTTGTCTAATGGTTTTATGTCGTCTTCTGATGTGACGAGATACCATTGTAGAGATTATTCTGAGCCCGAGCTATAGCTGATTGACTATCGCAATGTATTCTTATAGCTGGCACAGGTTTCTCCCACATAGGAATATCTTCCAAAAATTTCTAAGCCATTCAGCTTCTTCTGCTGCTTTGTCTAAGGCTATGAACTCAGACTCCATTGTGGATCTGGCTAACACTGTTTGTTTGGTAGATTTCCATGATATTGCTGCTCCTCCTAGTGTAAAGACATATCCACTTGTGGATTTTGAGTTTTTAGAATCTGATATCCAGTTAGCATCACTGTATCCTTCTAAAACTGCTGGTTCTTTACCATAGTGAAGCCCAAAATCTTTGGTGTAGCGCAAGTAGTTGAGTACTCTTGCTATAGCTTTCCAGTGTGTATGACCTGGATTACTTGTATATCGACTCAGTACGTTTACTTCATGCGCTAGATCTGGTCTGGTACAATTGGTCAAGTACATAAGACTTCCAATCACACGTGCATACTCGTTTTGTGAAACCGCTTCACCTGAATTCTTTGTCAAGTGCATTTGGGGATCTAACGGAGTATTTGCCGTACCATTAGAGTAATTTTTAAATCTCACTAATATTGTTTGAGCATAATGGGATTGGGTTAAGATAATTCCATTTGAATTTCTTGTGACTTTAACCCCGAGAATAACATTTGCTAATCCCAAGTCCTTCATCTCAAATTTCCCTTTGAGCATGTTCTTTGTTTGATTGATTAAGTCTTTATTGCTTCCAATAATGAGCATATCATCTACATATAGACATAGCAAAACATACGCATTTTTGGTAGTTTTGTAGTATATGCATTTATCACATTCATTAATTTTGAACCCATTTGATATCATTGTGCTGTCAAACTTTTCGTGCCATTGTTTAGGGGCTTGTTTAACCCCATAAAGTAACTTTACAAGTCGGCATACTTTGTCTTTCTGTCCTGGAATGACAAAACCCTCAGGCTGTTTCATGTAAATTTCCTCTTCTAAATCACCATTTAGAAAAGCGGTTTTTACATCCATTTGATGAATTTCTAGGTCTCTTAAAGCTGTGATTGCTATCACCAGCCTTATTGATGTTATTCTTGTTACTGGAGAATATGTATCAAAATAGTCAAAGCCTTCCTTTTGTCGGAATCCTTGAAATACAAGCCTAGCTTTGTGTTTTCCACCAGGTGTTCAATCAGAGTTTGATTTTCGTGTCAAAATCCATCTATTCCCTAATGCTTTGCAGCCAGGTGGTAAATCTGTAATGTACCATGTATAATTTTGCATGATAAAATCGAATTCACTTCTAACAGCTTCGTTCCAAAACGGAGCGTCTGGTGAAGACATGGCTTCTGCCAAAGTTTTTGGAACATTTTCTACTAAAAATGCTATTAGGAAATCTTCACCAAAAGATTTTTCCTTTCGAGCTCTTTTGCTCCTTCTAGGTTCATCTTCTTTTTCATTTTCTGAAATATCGACGTTTGTCTCAATTACTGAGTCATTATCGTTGTCTCTTTCTTCTCGAGTTCGTTTAGAACCTTGTTTTTCCTTGTATGGAAAAATATTTTCGGAAAAGATGCATTTCTTGATTCCATGACTGTATTTTCATGGATATCTGATATTTCAGATTTATGTACCAGAAATTGATAAGCAGTACTATTATGTGCATATCCGATGAAAATGCAATCCACTGTTTTAGGTCCAATAGTGACCTTCTTTGGTGGCGGTACCGCAACTTTTGCCAAGCACCCCCACACTTTGAGGTATTTATACGAAGGTAAAATACCTTTCCATAATTCATATGGAGTTTTGCCAGTTACTTTGTGTGGAATCTTATTGAGGATATAATTAGTGGTAAGCAACGCTTCCCGCCACATGTTCTGGGGTAACCCAGATTCCTGCAACATTGCATTCATCATCTCTTTAAGAGTTCTATTTTTACGTTCAGCAACTCCATTAGATTCTGGTGAATAAGGAGCTGCAGTTTGATGAATAATTCCATGTTCTTTACAGAATGCATTGAACGGTCCATCATACTCACCTCCTCTATCGCTTATAACTACTTTAATAGTTGTTTTAAGCTGATTTTCTACCTCGAGTTTAAATTCTTTGAATTTTTCTAAGGTTTCATCTTTGCTATGTAATAGATATACATAATAATATTTTGTGCAGTCATCTATGAAGGTCACAAAGTACTTTTTCCCACCTCTAGTTGGCATGTATTTTAAATCACATAAATCGGTGTGAATAAAATCTAGAGGTTTATTATTTCTTTCAACACAAGGTGAGGGCATTTTTGTGAGCTTAACCTGTACGCATACTTCACATTTTTGTTTACTTGTTTTATATTTAGGAATTAGCTTTAAGTTCATTAATATTTGTATGGATTTGTTGTTTACATGGCCTAATCTTTCATGCCATATATTAAAAGACTCAACCAAATAAGCAACTGACTCTTTCTTATTCATTGAAACTTTTGGAGCTACAACTTTCGGGAGGACTGTCATTACATTCAACTTGACCAATCCATTCTTAACATACCCCTTTCCCAAATACATCCCATTCTTCCTAATCATGAGCTTGTCCGCCTCAAAACTTGTGGCGAATCCATTCTTGATGAGCAAGGTTCCCGAGACCAGATTCTTCCTCATGTCAGACACGTGCTTCACATTCGTCAGAGTGACCTCACGTCCAGATGTCATCTTCAAAATCACATTGCCGCGTCCTTCAATCTTGGAGACTGTAGTGTTCCCCATTTTGAGCTTCTCCTATGTCTTGCTTGTCTGATAGGTGCTGAACATCGCCCTATCGGTGCAAATGTGAGTGGTTGCACCAGTGTCATACCACCATTCCTTGGGGTTGTTGCTTTCAACCATGTTGGCCTCAGTCACCACAGCAACGAGATCCTCCTCAGTGAGATTTGCCTGAGCCTTCTCATGCTTGATCTTGCTGCGACACTCAGCAGTCTTGTGCCCCAATTTGCGGCAGTAGTGACATTTCCCTCTCCACATGATTGATTTCAATGCCTTAGTAGAACTGCTTTTCAGCAGATTGAGCATGTGCCTTTCCTTTGCCTTTGTGCTCAGCCATATTGACACTATGCTCCTTAGTATTTGCAGTTTCAACAAGTCGGTTCCTGAATTCCATCTGAAGCCTCATGATGAGATCCTCGAGCCCCATCTTCTTCTTCTTGTGCTTCAAGTAGTTCTTGAAATCCGCATAGCTTGGAGGAAGCTTTTGAATGAATCTGAGAGTTGTGAATGTCTCGCAGATGGACATCCCTTCAGCAGCGATTTCATGGCAAATGAGCTGAAACGCTTCCACCTGATCCATGATGGGTTTTGAATCCACCATTTTGCAGTCATGGAATTTTGCAACTACATACTTCTGGCAGCCAGCGTCCTCACCTCTGTACTTCTTGTCCAGTGATCTCCATAGCTCCTTCGCAGTGGGGATATCACAATAGACCCGGTACAATGGATCAATGAGGTGACCCAAAATATACCCTTTGCAGATGAAGTCGGAATGCATCCATATGTCAACACTTGCGAGAGTGTGCACATCATCTATCCCGTAAGGGATCAAGGGCTTGTCCTCCTGGATGAACTTGTCCAACTTCAATGTTGTCAGGAAGAACATCATCTTCTTCTGCCACGTTTTGAAGCCTTTGCCATCAAACTTGTCGGGCATCAATCCCTGAGTGAACACACTAGGCTGTCGGAGGAGTTGAAACTGCAACCGGAGCATTTGAGGTTCCTTCAATTGAGGCCGTTTGATAAAGACCAGCACCGAAAAGGCTACGGCGAGTGGTTTCATCAGCACCATTACCCACTGGTAGGGTCGTTGTTGTTGTCGCAGCAATAGTTCCAACGTTTGTCAACGTTGCATCAGTTGCTGACACATTGAGTGGATTTTGAGTGATGGTAGCGTCAATGGGGGTGGTGTTGCTAGGATCCGTCATTTTTTCTGTTTGCAAAGAAAACATGAAAGTGGATCAGTACTCCATTCAATATACAACAGATAACATATTAT
The DNA here is from genome assembly GCA_016432835.1 of Brassica nigra. Taxonomy (NCBI): domain Eukaryota; kingdom Viridiplantae; phylum Streptophyta; class Magnoliopsida; order Brassicales; family Brassicaceae; genus Brassica; species Brassica nigra. The sequence goes on from CM028242.1 coordinate 31,697,897, forward strand.
TTTAAAGGAAAATAATAGTCTAAAAACGATTTTCATTTTTGGTGTTTGAACCAAATCAAATCGATATAAGTCTTGAAAAACGTTTTGCAAACTCGCTTAAAAACGTTCGCAGAGACTTTTATGTATAAGACTTTTTGAATGTTTCTCATTTCGCTTTAGAAAGCATTTTCAGAAACGATTCATATGGAACGTTTTGAAATGTATCAAAAACGTTTCGCGGATGATGCTAAAGGCAAATCGCAAACTCGTTTTTAGAATAATGAAGAAACGTTTCGCGGATAAGCAGATAGCAAATCGCAAACATCGTTTGTAATCATCCCTCAATAATGTTTCACGGAAGTGCTGCAGAGCAATTCACAAACCCGTTTACATGAAAAACCAGAACGTTTCGCGGAAATGCAAAGCGCAAATCGCAAACACCGTTCCGTATGATAACCAAAACCGTTCGCAAATCCTTATGAAAGCCGTTTCATAAAACCGTGATATCAATCCGCAAGCTTTAGATAGAAAGCGATTAAGAGTTAAGATTGTAGAAGCTCGAAATCGGATTGATACAAACGATATAAAGTAATGAAACGTTAAGGAAAGAGACGGAATATAAACGTAATACACATGGAGGCGAGATATGATCTCTTTCCTTAACTCTTAATATTTGCTCCGTAGTGAGATGGAACTGTACGAATATGGAGTCCCAGAATGCAACCATGGCGAGACGATTCACGCTTCACTCGTGAACGCCCTATCGAACTATAAACTCTACGAAACACTCTCGTAAAAGACTTACGCTGAGAGATTTTTGTTGGTTTGTTTGCGGTGAAAAACTTAATCAATGAAAAGAGAAGGAGACGAATTTTTAAAGAGGAGAACGCGAGCCACTTTCCGCAACTGAAGCAGCACGTGCGCACGTTGGTGGAAATCTCGCGAAGATCTCGGGGGTGAGGCGTTACGAACCTTATTTCGCAAGATCTTTTCTCGTTTAAACTTATCGTCAAGAAGAGAGACAGCGTGTTGTTTTAAACGAACTACATGTCGTTTTAAATAAAAATGCATGCCGTTTTTGAAAATTAAATGGGAAAAACGTTGGGCTTAATTGGTCCCAAAAAGAATCTTATTGAGCCGGAGACCCTCCACCAAGACCCAAGCCCACGCCGAGCCGGCCGGACGGACGGACGCGTGCGCGCATAGGAGGTCTCCTCTCTCTCTGGCCCGTTTAGAACAATGATATCATGTGAACATATAGATATTGCTCAATCTCATCTCTCGTTTCTGATGTGGGACAAACTAAAGTCCCTTCATTATTGACTTGTCCTAGGCTTTATATTTTCAGCCCAAAGTCATATTCTTTTCACCAATCAATAAAAGCCATGGGCTTAATAAAATTGATCCAACAGGAACTGACCATCGGGAAAAGGAAAGTTAAACAAGTCTCGTTCCAAGCCAACAGAAAGAAAGAAGATAGGTTGGATATGCGGGCAGGAAAGTCACTTCAAAAACAGTGTTATAAATGGCTAGAAAGGAACAAGAGAAAGGTTCAAATTCAACACAAAACCGGAGTCATCAATGGGAAGAGATGATGCACATGATATAGTTGGGTTAATAGCTTCAGTGGCGAATCTAGAAAATATTTTGAGTGGAGGCATAAAAAAGGAAATTCTGAAAAATGAAGGAAAAGTAAACAAAGGGACTTTGAACCCAGGTTGATTGGGGGCAACATGTAGCTTTTGACCACCAGAACTACAGAATATTTGTCTAGCTTTCATGCATTTAAATGTAATTGTATATTTTTATGGTGGCAGCTGCCCCCTTTGTCCATAACGTAGATTCGCCAATGAATAGCTTCATAGGTCAACCTGTCACATGAGCAGAATGATCAAGAGGAGTGAGTGTTAGACACGTGATGCTCGTTACACATGAAGTCTCCAAAAGATGTGTTTATTCAGTTCTAGGAACGAAGTTCAGGTAAGGTCAGAATGGCTAACAAAAATCATACTGAGATTAAAGGGACTGGTTCAGTCAGATTCATAAATTTATATGGAACTACCTTTGTCTTACACAAGGTGAGATATATGCCTAAATTAGCTAGGAATTTGATATTTCTGGGAACTCTGGAGGGAAAATGTTGTGAGTTTAAAGATTCGGTGGTCATATCAAATTGGTAAAAGTCTGCACAGTTATTTTGAACAGATACATGAAGGGTAATGATTATCTTTACATACTACAAGGATTAGCTATTGTAAATGAAGCCTAACAGCTATATTCCTTGGATCCATTAAAGTCTTTGCCTTCTATGCCTTTATTTCGGGTATTTTGTTTACATTTAGTCATTTTAGACTGTTAGAGAGTCCTTAGGCAGATTTAGTTATATATATATCTCAGAGTTGTCTTTGTTAAAATAATTCAAAAATTTAATAAAGAAAACCAAGTTTATGTTTTTGTATAACTAAATCTGGGAAGCCTTTTTGTGAAGCAGCCAAAAGCAACTTGACTTATCAAGCTTTTGTTCATAGATACTGTGGCGTCCACTGATCCACTCATCTACTCCGTCATCCATCCACTGATCTTGCCAGGAGAATGTCATACGACCAGCCGGTTTGATCCCATTTGACCACCTCATTTCCATCATCAATTCACTGCTTTAGAAGAAGTGTGTCGTATGACCAGTCTTCTATTTCACATCAACCATAAGATTTTCGACCGTAGACCATTCAGATATTTAGTCGACCATCTCTCTCACCTCGGCCAGTCAACCATTCGGCCATCCAGTCAACTCGATTGCAAGGTCCATTTCGGACCGTGTAACAGCCAATATCTTCCACGCGTGAGGTGGAGGCTTCAAGAAAACACTGCTCGGATCCATAGCTGGTCTCCCAATTATCATCCCTCTAGGGCCTGCAGGCTGACCCATCGGCTTTGCTGGATGAGTTGGGAATCATGGATCTATACATGTGTTTCAGCTTTAACTCCTAGTAACACATTGAGACCTTTCTTTACTCTCCAGTAGGGAAAAGGTGCATTGTCTAGCTCAGCATTGAAAATAATAATAGAACAGAAATATCTTCTTTTGAGTATCCTGGTAACTACACTTTTTGGGGCTTGCTTGACTCTCTAAACTTATATACTTAAAAGAGCGATATTAAATTTTTCTATGTCCATAAATCTCTGTAATCTAATTTTCTTCTCCAATGCATAGCATGTTATTATGAACTCTTACCCCACCAATAATTCACAATAATGTTTTTCATTTCGGACAAAACTATACCCCTTGTTAAAAAACTCGCCCGAGTTGGCGATTACTCGTCCGAGAATAGGGTACTCGGAGACCCACTGTGGCGAGTTGGCGCTGATCGGTGGCGTTATGCATTGACCCGATTTTGTCTGGCTTTGAGTGTGTAATGGAAGAAATCAGCGAGTAAATCTGGAATCCGAGTTATTCATATTCTGAAAATTTTAAAGCATGTATGCTCAAATCCTTTTATTCAACAAAATCCACAAGTTTTTTTAATAAGAGTGTATCAAAACCAGCAAAAAATTAATAAGAATACGTGAAAAGTGTAATAAAAGCTGTAATGGAGGAGATGGTTAATTCAGTAGGCGCAGGGATGAAGAAGACGAGTGTCCTCCATTAGAAAAATAGTTAATACTTAAAATTTGTGAAACGAAAAAGAGACTCGACGTGTTCTCTTCTCAAAAATCGAAAACAGGCCTCTTCAAATTTATATATATATAACTATTATATTCATATTTTGTGAGTGACAAATACAATTATATTTGTTATTTTATTTTGGTACGCATTTACAATCTATAAAATATTTTATACATAAACATGTATTATACATCAAATTTGTATTATACGTATAAATAAAATATTATACGTATAAAAATACAAAAAAATTCTTCCCCGTGTACTCTCCGAATTTTTTCCGAATTTTTTCCGATTTTCTAATAAATCGCTAGGCCTGGAAGCGTAACGTCTAGCAAGTTTTCGAATAAGGACTATACCTAATGGTCTAAGCACACATGTTGGTATTGATGTGCTTCTAATTTGAAACCATAATACTTTACACCTTGTCGTTGATATTAATAAAGGAAAGACTGGTTTTGCATTAGGGAGATTAAGCTCTAAGACCTTATTCTCCTAAGTTTTTTAGATCAAAATAATCTTCCTCGTTTATCAAAAGAATAATAATAACTATTTTGAATAAAGAGTTCTTATTCTTTATTATTATCAAGGACCAGAGGTTCCTTTATATACATGATTATATAAGAGATAAATGAAAATATCCCAATCCCATAAGAAAAGGGAAATATACATATTTCTAGTCTATCTAGGAAAAGGTAATACCACTACAACAAGGAATAGGAAATATGGATAAACATGGATCTTCCTTGGCCGCCAATCTCTCTCTCTCTCTCTGGTCGCCATCTTGATCATCTTGATGTCTTCATGGGCCGGTCATGGACCGGGCTTGGTCATGGTCTGGTTCAGTATTGTCTGGTCCGTCCGGTTCGTCCGGTTTATGGGTCGATCACTAATTGATTTTTAACACTCCCCCTTGATCGACACATCTGATTCAGGGTTAGTAACATGCTTAATGTTGCCTCGTTAAAACCTTTCCAGGAAAACCCAGTGGAAAAAAAACCGTGGATAAGGAAAAAGAGTACATGAACTCATTCTTAGATGTCATAGACATGTAGACCTCGTGAATACACTTTACCAATCTTGGTGTTGCCTCATTAAAACCTTACCAGTAAAACCCAATTGGGACAAAACCAGGTGAAGGAAAAAGAGTACAACGTGTATCACTCCTCCTGACTTGTACCTCCGTGCAATGTCTTTCAATTGCTGGATAGTTTTTCTGAATGTTGTTCCAGTGAACTTGAGGTACTTGTACTTCTTTGTTCTTGTCCATTTCATAAATATGGTCGGACTTGTTCTATGGTTCTTGACAAGAACATATGGACTTTCTATACATGGGAGTATCTTCTTTATTTTCATGCATCTATCTTGAATAGATCTCGATCATAAATGCTTTCAGAATTTCATGGTCCATTCGGATCATGTTGTTGATCACTGTGTGTCCCATTCATAGCCTTTGATCAAAACTCTTCATGAACCTTCTTTAGTATATATCCACAATCTGTTCATCCATGGCTACCATGTTATGGTTTGATGTTCCTCAAAACCAAGCCGCTTTTGGGTTAATATGTTGTTCGTCACTTGGACGGTTCAGGTCGGGACAAGACCGAAGGGAACGAATCGGAACGGGCTGTAATAGGACCAAGATGATTAGGCCGGACTAGGTCAGGCATGATCTTAGTTGATATGGATCCTTTGGTCGTGAATCTGATGGATTCGTTCTTTTATTCTCTGACCATATCACATTCTATTCTTAGTACGTTGGATCATAGATCTCAACAAACATATACATGGCTATTGTCTCCATTATAAAAAATTGTAGTCCCATCATAGCCTATCCAAGAATCAGTCAAAATAATCATCCTTTCTTTAAGTATAAACACAAGGGATTTCTTTCATAATATATGGACTGATCGTTCTTATAGAACTCCTTTACTAAGTATCACTTAGTCTATTATTTTATGTGAAGCTTCTTGTTCAGTCCATGAACAGCTTAGGAACAATGTTGTTCTATGAGAATTTCTTTTCTCATCTCTTAGGTATCTTTATAACCTTTATATCCAGGGATCTATATACTGCTTACTACATCTTTCTTATGTGTCCAGATATTATCTATACTGTGCAGTAGCATCCACCACATAGGAATTCATTTCCTTGTAATCTGTTCCTTAGTCTCTGTGGGTAACCTTGTGTAATCAAGCCATTCTTTGAATGCTTTAAAGTAGGGACATGGACGACCTCTTGTCTACATGGTCATGTCCTACATCTCACGATTTTCTTTTCCTCACAAGACTCTTTTGTCCACTGGTCAGATGGCGTCTCTATCATGTATGGCAAACCCCACGTTCCTTTTTTTGTTCTTTATCTTTTATGAGTACTCTTACATGGGTTCATGATCCTCGCTTCTTATACTCAAGTGCTATCCTCTTATGCATCTTTATCACTTGTGTGTGTTTGTGTCGACACCTCTATGTATCATGTTCCATCGCGTTCTATCGCGTTCCATCGCGTTCCAGACATGTTCTAATCGATTTAGAGATTTCATTATCCAAGACCTTTACTACCTTGTATCTTGGCATCCTAAGCTACATGGTTTGGTACCTTAGATGTTCAGCTGGCCAGCCTTGTCTCTATGTCTGGTCTGGTTTCCTTTATGACCTCGGATCTGTCATTATGAGCACATATCTCTTTCTATCCGAGGTTCCTTATATATGGAACATATTGGTCTATCTTTTATAGACTCTATAGAAACTTGATTATGCCTCTACTAGGACATCTATTTCGTGGTGCTAAGCTGGTATGACTTAATCATTCATTTCTTTCTTTTCGGGTCAATGTGTCTGGCATCTATTTATGCTAGCATTTGTATCTTTTGATCACATTCTTTGGACGTCCTAAATCATTTTCTTTAGTCCGAGGATCTTGCCAAGACAAGGATGGTTAATACCAATCCATTTCTCTCATTACTTTTACTCTTTACCAGCTTATAGCTTTCTCCTTGATGTTGGATAGTCGGATTCATCTTGTATGTAATCCGTGTACCTTGGCCACAATCTGATCACCCTTGTTTGGCTCATGGTCTCTTAGAATTTGTGGGAGAAAGACATATTCTTATCCAACATATATTCCCAATCTTATCTCATCTTCTTATGAGGTTCCATCCTAGAAGGCACACATGTTTGTGGTGGTTCATTATTAATCTCTTAGGATGGTCTATGTCTGGATCATGACCCTTTATCATCCTTAGATGGAAATATATATGCACACTTTATATGGCCTGATGCATATTATCTTTTATACATGTAGAACTTGTGATGTCCCCAAGCTTATAGACTTTTAAAGTCTGAACCTTATGGCTTGTTCGGCCAAGCTTTCATGTCTTATGGGTTATGGCCTGTTCGGCCAGGTTATCACGTTCTGTTTGGCCAAGATTTCATGTTTGTATTTTATAGTATGGTCATGGACCACGGGTGTGAATTCTCCCCCTCATGAACATGCTATAAATTCGTTTGTGTAAGGACACTAAACATTATGCCATTTCGTGATGCTTGAGACAATTAAGCCTCACGAGTTTCCCTTGTGTACATGTTTCACAACATGAGATTCCATGGGATAACTCTTTGTGCCTTTGTAATATCAAACTTTGCATCAAGGTCCAAATGGCTAATCCGGTCACGCCATAAAGTGTTTAATTTCGTGTGGTATACCGTTCTGGTTACCTAGGCCTTTGTGCTTTATCATACTGATCCTTGGCATAGTCTAGATCAGTAGGGAGTATTGTCTCGACCTCTTTTATATGCCTTTGGCGATTTTCTTTTATAATCTGAAGGAACATTTCTGTTTCCTTAGCCCATTGGTTCAATATGGAAACCATTCACTCTCAAGTTTTTATAACTCAATGGGTATTTATTTTGGGTGAACAAATTCGTGCCCCTTTAGGTAATGCCTTAGGCGTGGTCTAGACTTCCTGACCTCAAGTTTTCATTTGTCATTTGTCAATCAAGAGATTTTCAAGCAAACCAATCAAAACTTTTATTAATGCTATGAAATTGTAAATGACAAGCTCTTATGAAAACAAAACCAAATCATGAAACATAAGTTCAGAATATCAAAATCCATTATCTTTAGTCAATATATAAACCAGTCACAATCCATGTGAGTCCACTCGGATTCCTCCTTCTCAGCTTCATCAGCTTCAGGAGATCTCATCTCATATTCTCGTTGCTCATAATATCTTTTCATAACTTCATCAAATCTTTTGATGGTTTCTATCCTTCTCTGCTTTCTTTGCTCAATTGCCAATAGATGTGAGAAAGGATCCCATGTGAGAAAAGGTCATAATAGGTGGTGAAACCTTTGGCCTTATGTGATAACAACACTTCCTTTCGGTGGAATGTGTCACGAGTCTTGTTTAGCATATCCTCGTTAGTTACCACTTCACCACATAGTCTAAGACTATAGGTGATTCTCATAAGAGCAGAGTGATAGTCGTCCACGGATTCATAATCCTGAACCTCAGAGCATGCCATTCTTTCATGGCCTTTTGCAACACTGGCTCTGAGTATCTGGAATTCAATCTATCCCAGAGATCATGAGGATCCTTAATGTATTCGTACTCGTCTCTTAGATCCTCAGTGAGATGATAACGCATAATCGTGATGGCTCTGTGTCTTTCACTCTCAATGGTGTCATTGCCATAGATGATACACTTCCCGAGTCCTCTAGACTTCAAGGCAGCTGAAGTGTTCATAGCCCAATCTAGATAATTATCTCCAGAGAGATCTAGGGCATTATAATCCGAGGGTTCGAATCTCGACATCTGAATCATATCAAACAATGATTTAGAATCAATGAGTATCAATGCATACAATTTCTTATGCCATTCGGCCGTACAAGGAAACAAGGCCACATGGCCACTATGCAAACAAAGGCCACACGAATATAATGTGAACAAGGCCATTCGGCCACTTTATAATCAAGGCCACACGGCCACATCAATATGTGATGTCAATGTTCAGAAAATCAGTTCAATGCTTAAGGTTTCAAGGCCTTTAGTGATTTCAGATTATGAGTGAATCAAACAATCTATCACCTTAGCAATAAGATCAATCAGGAAACAAACCTATCTTTCAAGGTCAAATTATGCAATCAAAAGATGCAACCAATATTATCATGTTCAACTCGACAACTAAGGTCAGGAACACATAGCCTTATGATGATCAAACAATTTCGAAACAGGCTGAACAAATTATGGTTTCGAATGTCATAAACTTTTAAACCTCGGGTCAAATTAATTTCAATCACAATATGCTATTAGATCTATCAAGATGAACATTAGTTAATCCAAAACAAGAAAGCAAGCAAACAATTCTTTTCATCATACGATTTTAATCAATCTAGGCAGATTCAATATGATGATGCAAGCAAAACGGATCAATATATGTTCTAGCAACTTAACGACCATTGTTCTAGCAACCTAACTTTCAATCAATCTAAACCAGATCCTAATTCCACAAGATTAGGGTTTTAACAAGAATTAGGGTTCTTGAGGTTTTAGGGTTTTGATTGTTACCTTTTTTAATCTTTCGGAGTGTAGATTTGGACCTCCAAGAGATGGATCACGAGCTGGAGCAGACCACAAAACAGAGGCTCCTTGGTCGTGTCTTGCTGGATCTACAATCAGAAGAGGAAGAACGAATCAAGTTGATCACGGACAGGAAGAAAAGAGAATAAGATCAAGATTAGGGTTTTAGGGCAATTTGGCGGCGTGTGTTAAAACAGAGTGTGAGGGCGCGTCTGAGATCGGATTGACACAAGGTCTTCGGCGTTGGATTCGTCTCGTCGAGAACTTCAATTTGATATATTATTCATCGTCTGGATCCTCACGGTTTGAGAGAACGAACAGTTTGAAGTTGCACCGGAAATTAGGGTTTTCGTGGCTTAGTTTAAAAACGGGAAAGAAATGAGATTTTGAGAGCAGCTCGTGCTGATAACGTGTTGTGAATAAAGAGTTCTTATTCTTTATTATTATCAAGGACCAGAGGTTCCTTTATATACATGATTACATAAGAGATAAATGGAAATATCTCAATCAAAGAAAAGGGAAATATACATATTTCTAGTCTATCTAGGAAAAGGTAATACCACTACAACAAGGAATAGAAAATATGGATAAATATGGATCTTCCTCTGCCGCCAATCTCTCTCTCTCTCTGGTCGCCATCTTGATGTTTTCATGGGCCGGTCATAGGCCGGGTTTGGTCATGGTCTGGTTCAGTATTGTCTAGTCCGTCCGGTTCGTCCGGTTTATGGATCGATCACTAATTGATTCTTAACAATAACAATCCTATTCATTTCTTCATATAACTTAAAGATTCAATATTTTTTTGGTTTGCAGATATTTTTATGTAAATATAACTAATAGTTTTGAATTTGTAAATCTGATTTGTTCCGGAAGGGATAATTTTGGTTTGATATGGTCTGATTTTCCGGTTCCAGGTAACCTGCTCTTGCTTAAGGGAAACTTTTATCATTCATATACATGCATGTTCTTTCCAGTCAGTCGGAAATCTAGATTAGGAAATTAAAAATAAAAAATACAAATCATGAAGACATTTTGATTGGTAATGAATTGCTAAGTAAAATACAACTCTCGGCTATTGAAGAATATTTCATACCCATTTGCAACGTATCCTTTAAAATCTCTGAAAACTGAATGCATTTCTTTGTGGAATAATTGTAGTTTAAGATAAAAGGATAATCCCTAAAACACAGATACATCAACTTATAGATCTCCGGCGGCGAGAATATTGGATAAGCTTCAAAAGGTTACTTAATAAGCAAGTTATTCGTAAAGGAAATTTGAATAACTAATAGGTTTAGGATAAAGATAAGTTCCTAGATCATTGTGTAATAGGATAAGTTAAATTTTTTTTATCTATCTATGTATATAAAGTTCAGTTCCTTCTCTCCAGGGCCCTCCACGTTGGATCCAGCATGGAAAATCGGCTGCTACAGTGCCGACACGTCAGATGCACAGCGTTTCATTAAGTCGCCTGCTTAATGGGCTTTCTCTACGTGATATTTGACTAGGCCTTTTCTGATTTACACCATCACGGCACGATATCTCATCTTCTTGTTGCTCTACTATGCTAGCTAGCGATGAAACCTATGTCGGGTAACTCCTACCTCCGATGCGATCCCTGCCGATTCGGATTATTTTCTCACCATAACGGTCTAAGTAAATGTTCTGTCCTGAATCCCATAATTTCATTCACCCACTACGTCGTCTTCAATTTTCCTCATGGCTGTGAGAGTCGGTGATGTTCCACTATAAAAAGGTATGAGATCTCTTCCTTTCTACTCATCTTCTCCTCGATAATCTTCTCCGGTGGGATTGTTCCGGCTAGGTTGTTGTACCACGCGATGAACTGCTCGAGTTTCTGGAGGTTACCGATCTCAGGTGGCATCGATCCGTTGAGATAGTTGCGACTTAGATCAATCGTTCCAAGCTCAAAGCACTGAGATATCGTCATAGTAATCTCTCCGGTGACAAGATTATCAGGGATACTCAGCTCCTCTAACAAACCTGCTCCAGAACATAACTTTGGCGGAATCACGCCGGAGAATCGGTTCGAGCTGAAGTCAACGATTCTTGGGCTCTTACAATAATAGAGCGTTGTCGGAAACAAACCGGATATGAATTTTCGCTGAGAAGTAAGATTTGAAGAGATCCGAAGCTTCGGAGGATCTTGTCGGGGAACGGACTGGAGATGTTGTTGTTTGAGAGGTCAAGTGTCTGTATCCAAGAACACGCAGACAAGGAATCAGGGATCACACCAGTGACGTTGTAAGAAATCCGGAGGTTTTGTAACGACCCGCAAGCCTCTCCGATCTCCAGGGGGATCCAACCGGTGAGTCGGTTATGAGAAAGATCCAAACTTTGTAAGGTTTTTAGCTCGCCGAGGGACTTTGGAATCTGCCCGTCGAAGTTGTTATGAGAAAGGTTCAAGCTTTTGAGTTTGGTGCAGTTGGTAAGAGGGACAGGGACGAAACCGGAGATACCGTTCCCGGAGAGGTCGAGAGACGACCAGGAGCCGCAAGAGGAGAGAGGGATTTTTAAACCGGAGATTGAACCGGTTATGTTGTTGTAAGAAAGATCAAGGGTTTGGAGTTTCTTGGTACCCAAGAAAAGGTCTTCAGTAACTTTCCGGTGAAGTTGTTGTAAGAGAGGGTGGTTGAATAAGGTTTGAGTATTTGGAGAAGAAGTTTTCAGGGAGGATTCCGATTAAACCGAATGAGGAGAGTTCAAGGTTGGTTAAGCTCAAGGGGAGGAGAAGAAGAGAGGTTGAGTTCAAAACGAAGAATGTTCTCAGAGAGTTTAAGAACAGAGAGAGCATTAAGAGAGGTGAAAGCGTTGAAAGAGACGGTTCCGGAGAGACCACTACCGGAGAGGTTAGTCTCGGAGACTCTTCCAGCGAGACAAGTGACGCCAGAGAATTGACATGGGCATTTTCTAGGGGTCCAAGTTGAGAGAATGCTGTTTGGATCGTCTTGGATCATTGCTTTGAAAGAGAGGAGTGATAGTGCATCGGTTTTGATAGAGAGTTGGTCGGAGGAAGAAGATAGAGAGACATGGGCAAGGAGGTAGATGAAGGAGACTTGGATTTGGAGGATCCAAAGCCGGTTTCGTTGATTCGTCATTGGAGTTTGAATGTAGATTCGTCAAAATCACATCTAAACGTTATTCGAAAAACGTTATAGATTCGTCATTGGAGTTTGAATGTAGAAGGAGAAATGAAGAATGTTATAGATAAAACGTTATTCAAACTCCAATGACGATTTTTCGAATAACTTTTTTTTACATGTGATTTTTCTGAGGAAATTAGCATATATTGACTTAAAAATAAAACACTAGAAGATAAAATGTCATGTGTAAGTTTTTGGAACGGTACTTTTATTGCTTCAAAATGCTTTGTTTTAGTTGTTTTAGCATTAGATTCTAGAGATAGGTGAATTTAAAAGAAAAATTGATCTTTTATAAACACTATGAAAACTAGCCACGAATAAAATGAAAATATGACCACTACTTAATATCAAAATAAAACATGCAATGATATATTCAATTCAATTTATATATGGATATTGTACAACACTTTGTAATTTGGCAAGAACTATTACAACTCAAAACTTGGATACTGACAAGGTAACACACTATCAGGTCTGCACACTATTAAAAACAATTATATTAGAATCTATAGTCTATAATCAGTTAAGTTTTGTAATTTTGAGTGGTTGCAATAAGGCATGCAGGTTCGGCTTCTTCAGTTTGGTTAGTTTGGTTCGGTCGAAATTTTGTCGAAGTGAACCAAACAAAACTTGATTCGATTCAGTTTCTGGTTAGTTAGGTTTTAAATTTTTCTACCAAAAATTGTTGGTCATGCGGTTACTTTGATTAAGTTTTCAGTTTAAATTGAATAAAATTTGGGAATTTTAGTTAGTTTTGGTTGTTTCATTTAAAATTTTAGTTAGTTTGGCTAATTCGGTTTGGAATTAAATTTAAGATTGATACTATTTGGTATAACCGATTAGTGAATCGAACTGAAAGCTATTTTTTTAGTTGCCGAATTGAACCAAAAAACAATTTTTTTTGTTTGGTTGGGCTAATAGCTACACGGGGATGTGACATTAGCATGTCAGGATTAAAGGTATTATTAGATTTACTATTCTGAGCAACATTAACCACGATCATTTATGTTTCTTTGTTTGCGTGAATTGAAGGTCTCAGTATTACACAGAGGACTCTCAGTCTTACACAGATGAATACTAAACAATATACAGGTTACGGTTCTGTTTAGTTCATGAGAAAACACGACAAAGCTTTGTCAAGCACCCATTTCCACCTATGTCATTTGGTAAGCCGTATGTTGCACTCTCTCTCTCCCATTCTTCCATTCTCTCATTCTCTCAGCCCTCTTTGTTTAGAGGCATTATCTTTATTTACCCTGTTTGCAGGTTATTCAGTAGACTAAAGAAGGAAAGTAGCCACACGCGTTCTGTTGCAAGTGTTGTGTTGACCAGAGTGTAATAATTCTCCACTTTGATTGATACTCCATGCTTAAATTATTAGAAAAGATGTATATATATATATACAGATACATTTCTTCGTATGATTTATTTTGATAATATATAATGTATTAAAATTTCAAGGCAAATATATTTTTCGTACGATTTTGTAGTCATTTGTATTTTGTAGTCCATCATTGTTTGGTTTATATCAAATTAAATCTATCCAACATGTCAAAAATACAATATTTTAATATCATTGTTTGGTTATAGTCACTAATAACTAACATTACTAATAATAAATTTTTTTCATATATATTTACCTAATCTTCGTTAGTTTCCTCACGAGTTTCTTTAAATTCATTCAACTCTAGAAAATTACAAGAAATGATGTAATTCCACCCCAATAAAAAACATAACTAATTTTAAGAACAAATGGTTTGTTTTGTCTTCAAATAGAAAAATACATGTACAAAATTTAACTAATATATATATATTTAAATTAATTTTAAAAAATTTATATATTTACTCTAATAATATAAATAATTTTCAAATTTACATCCCGCCCGTAGGGCGGGCCGGTCCTAGTATAAGAATAGTTAAGTGTAAGATGATCTAATAAGAAAGTTAAAAAAGATAAGAAGTTAATAAAACGAAGAACAGTTTTATACTTTACGTTTTGTGTTTCTTGGCTACTATATTTTGTATCAGAGCCAAGTTTGTATGTTTGATAGCCAAGAAAATTGATGGGTGATACGAAAATTTTGGTGAACAAGAGAAGCTGTGCCTAGCGCAGTGATCTGTCCGATGCTGAACTCGACGAATTACACGGTTTGGGCAATGAGAATGAAGGTGCTACTATGAGTGCACAAGGTATGGGAAGCTATTGAGCCAGGATCAGATGAAGAAGACAAGAACGACATTGCTACTGCACTCTTGTTTCAATCAATCCCCGGAAATTTGATAATGCAAGTTGGCAAACAAGGTTCTCCTAAAGATATATCAGGAGCTATAAAATCAAGAAATCTTGGTGCATAGTGTGTGAAAGAAGCTCGGCTCGAGACCTTGATGAATGAATTCGAACTTCTAAGGATGAATGACACGGATTATATAGATACCTTCTCAGGGAATATATCTGAACTTGCATCAAAAGCGGCCTCGTTGGGACAGAACCTCGAAGAACCTAAAATCGTGAAGAATTTTCTGAATAGCCTACCTTAAAAACAGTACATTCAGATCATAGCATCACTGGAACAAGTGCTAGATTTGAATAAAACAAGTTTTGAAGACATTGTTGCGAGACTCAAGGCCTATGAAGAACGGATACAAGATGATGTATCGTATGAGCAACAAGGAAATCTTCTATTCTCAAACTGAGAATTCGTATGATCAGAGAGGATCAGGAAATACGAGAGGAAGAGGGAGAGGATGAAACCGTGGTCGTGGTCGAGGCAACAGAGGAAGAGGGCGCGGGAGAAGCACCTCACACGAGAGAAGCAAAGAGAAGAAGTACTGTTCTCAAATCGAGTGCTTTAGTTGTCATAAGAAGGGCCATTTTGCCTCTGTGTGTCCCGAGAAGAAAGACGATCAGGAGCTAAACAATAATCAGACGGAAGAAGCAGATGTTGCATTGTATATTCATGAAATCGTCTTTTTAATGAAGAAAAGGTGATGCCGAAATCGTTTGAGCCAAGCAAAACAGATGATGGTACTTGGTACCTTGACAACGGCGCCAGTAACCATATGACCGGAGAAAACACTTACTTCTCAGAGCTCAATGAAAACATTAAAGGAAGGGTGAAATTTGGCGATGGATCATATGTGAAGATCGATGGCAAAGGGGCAATTCTTTTTGAAGCCAAAACAGGGGAACAAAAGGTTCTAACGGATATATATTACATACCAGAGTTGAAAAGTAATATACTCAGTTTAGGTCAAGCTACAGAACAAGGCTGTGTCGTAAAAATGAGGGATAATTATCTAACTTTGAGAGATCCAAACGGAAGGTTACTAGTAAAGGTATTGAGATAACCTAATCGGCTCTACAAGATATCACTCAAGGTCGGCAAACCTACATGCCTTCTCACAAAGATGAATGAAGAACCTTGGAGAGGGCACGCACGCCTTGGACATATCAGCTTCAAAACGATAAAAGCAATGTCGACAAAAGAGATGATTCATGGCCTACCCGAGTTACAAGAGGAGAAGCAAATATGTGATTCTTGTTTAGTCATCAAACAGACTCGACATATTTTTTCATCTGCTACTCTGTATATATATCATCGTGTGCACTAGAGCTGTTTCACGCCGATCTTTGTGGACCTATCTCACCTACAACGCTAGCACAAAATTGATATATCTTCGTCACAATTGATGATAACACTAGATATATGTGGTCTATTTTGGTCAAAGACAAAAGCGAAGCTCTTGAAAAGTTCCAAACCTTCAAAACTCTTGTTGAGAAGGAAGTTAACAAGGCAATAGTAACACTCCGTACAAACAGGGGAGGGGAGTTTACTTTGAGGGAGTTTCAAGAGTTTTGCAACAACAATGGAATCAAGCGGCATTTGACAGCTCCGTACACACCAAAGAAGAACGGCGTGGTGGAAAGCAGGAACCGCACATTAATGGAGATGGCACGAAGTATGTTGAAAGCCACAATGGTACATAACTTTAAGTAGGGAGAGGCAGTATGACATGCAACATATTTGATCAACCGAGTTCCTACTAGAGCATTGAAAAATCAAACTCCGTATGAAAGTCTAAAGGAAGAAAGCCAAGTATTCGACATATCAGAGTTTTTAGTTGAGTAGCACACGCCAAGGTTGATTCTGCTCTACTAAAGAAACTCGACGATCTTTCTCAAGCTCTCGTTCATCTTGGAATCGAGCCCGGCTTGAAAGCTTATCGACTGTATAATCCTAGCACCAAAAGGATAGTTGTTAGTCGTGATGTAATATTTGATGAAAGAGCTTGCTGGAAATGGAAGAGATCAGACGAAGAAGAAGCAGAGTCAGGAAAGTTTCACATGACGTGGGGATCAAGCATAGACGAGGGTAATGGTCCTTTTTTCATTGGTTCTCATCAAGAAGAAAATATTGCAGCAGAAACAGAGCAATAAGAAAACATTGCAGAACCATAATATTCAGATGAGAACAACGAGCAAAGTACAATTCCTAGAAGATCAACTCGTCAGGTAAATCATCCTAGAGCTACTACTCCTCTCTATTAGCGACGAACCATCAACGTATAGAGAAGCAAAGGGTTGTGTTCGATGGACAAAAGCATGCAAAGATGAGATTGATTCCATCAACAAAAACAACACATGGACGTTGGTAGACAAGCCACACGGAGTCAAACTCATTGGCCTCAAGTGGTTTTCAAGATCAAAAGAAATGCAGATGGATCAATAAACAAATTCAAAGTGAGACTTGTAGCGAAAGGATATGTACAAGAACATGGAATCGACTTTGAAGAAGTGTTTGCTCCAGTAGCTCGTATAGAGACAATAAGACTTCTAATCAGTTTAACTTTTTCAAAAGGATGGAAAATTCACCACCTAAATGTCAAAACGAAATCCTTACATGGATAATTAAACGAAGATGTCTATGTGTCTCAGCCTGAAGGGTTTGAAAAGAAGGGAGAAGAACACAAGATTTTCAAACTCTCAAAAGCCCTATATGGTTTAAGACAAACCCCACGTGCGTGGAACACTAAACTTGATCAAATACTTAAAGGACTAAGGTTTAAGAAGTGTACAAAAAAAAAGCTCAGTGTATAGGAGAGAAGAAGGAGACGAACTCCTCATCATAGCAATATACATCGATGACCTCTTTGTTACAGGAAACTCAGCAAAGACAAAGATTTCAAAGCAGAAATGTCGCAGAAGTTTGAGATGTCTGATCTCAGGTTGTTAACCTACTATCTCGGCATTGAGGTAAAACAGAGTACAAAGGGAATCATGATAAACCAAGAGGCATACGCACGATATTGGAGGAATCAGGGATGGATGGCTGCAATCCGAACTGCATACCAATGGAGTTTGGTCTGCAATTCTCAAAGGCGTTAGACGAACCTGAAATTTATGCAATCGAACATCGAAGGAAGATTGGGTGCTTGAGGTATTTAATGCATACAAGACCTGATATGGCGTTCTCTGTTGGGATCTTGAGCAGATATATGCATTCACCAAGAGAGTCACATAGGAATGCATTGAAGCAAATGTTTAGATATCTAAAGGGGACTCTTGGGTATGGAATTGAGTTGTGGAAGATCACAGAAGCTCGTAGGATACAGTGATAGTAGTCACAGCACTGATCCAGATGATGGAAGAAGTACAACGGGTCATTTGTTTTGTCTTGGAGAAACACCAATCACTTGGTGTTCTCAGAAACAAGACACGGTAACTCTATCTTTCTGCGAAGCAGAATTCATGGCCGCAAAGGAAACTGCGAAATAAGCTGTCTGGCTGCAAGATCTCATGAGTGAGATTACTGGAAGAAAGACAGAGAAGGCGTTGATTAGAGTCGACAACAAGTCGGCTATCGCACTGGCCATAAACCTGGTTTTCCACTGTCGAAGCAAACACATTCACAAGAGGTTTCACTTCATCAGGGAATGCGTTGAACGTGAACTCATTGATGTTGAGCATGTACCCGGAACGGAGCAGAGAGCAGATATCTTAACTAAAGCTTTAGTAAGGATCAAATTCAAAGAGATGAAGAAGCAGATAGCAGTTCAAGACCTAACCGAAAATGGTTTGAAGTTTAAGGGGGAAGTGTGTTGGATAAGCTTTAAAAGATTACTTAGTAAACAAGTTATTCATAAAGGAAATTTGAATAACTAATAAGTTTAGGATAAAGATAAGTTCCTAGATCATTGTGTAATAAGATAAGTTAAGAGTTTTATTACCTATTTAAGAAGATCTAAGTGTAAGATGGTCTAATAAAAAAGTTAAGAAAGATAAGAAGTTAATAAAACGAAGAACAAAGAACAGTTAATACTTTACGTTTTGTGTTTCTTGGATACCATAGAGAAAAGAAAAGCTATCAAACGATTAATTGATAAGCACATATATAGTGACACTAACAAAGTATTTTGTCTACTTTGTCTTTTAATTTCAGTTTCCAAACATCAAATCACACGTTTTCAGATCAAAACAGAGGAATAAAAATTGCCAGGAAAACAAATACAAACCTACAAATTTTCACAAAACGTTTGTTATCATTCTTTTTCGTTTGTCACAGGTTGCGTGGCCGTGTAGTGAGCGAAGATCGCATATCAACAATGGCAGATTTATCGGCACCAAGCTTCATTGCTTCTTTGCTAGCTCTAATGAACCGAGAAGTAGCTCCTTTGACATACTCATGAGCTTGTTTCACATTCATCTTCTTCCCAATTTCGTCCGGGAAGCTATTGAGGAAGTGATCGCCATTAAGAACCGCTGCAAGCTGAACCACTTCACCCTGAAACTCAGAAAGGGCTGCGTTTTCATTAGGCTCAGTGGCTCTCATGGGTGCAACGTCAGGTAGAGTCATGGGACAATCGGTCCGGGGAGAGGTTAAGTGAGAAACGACGTCTTCGAAAGTAGCAGCCCAAGCATCTCTGTGTGTTAAGTAATTGGAAGAAAGATTGAAAAGTTTCTTGATGGTCGCTGGTATTGATGAATGCTCGAACTCTGAGCTCTCTGTTGGTCCTTTTGCCTCACTCACCACTTCACTCCCACAAATAATAAAAAGTAAGATGTTAAACTATGTTGATCAAAAAAAAAACTATATTATAAAATAATTAATCAATTGGAGTCTGTGTCAGAGTATGGTTGAAAACACAAGTCACGCGACGACGCCGACAAATTCTTATATATATATATATAATATACATCTTGGAATGGAATAATCAATAGATTTCAATTATTTCTACACCACAATTAATGGATGCAATCAAGAAGATATTAAAATAATGTTATATAGTTGTCAAATCTATGTATATCCATGTGATTTTGTTAGCAAATGTCAATAGGCTGTCAAATATAGTACTGTAGAAAGTGGAAACACATGAAATACAAATTACCTTCTTTGTTTGGGTGTAGAAGTAAAGTACTTTTCATATTCGCAATAGATTTTCTTAATTATTGAAATAAGCATTTCCGAGAATTTTAGAAGGGAAAGTATAAATCAAAAGAGTTAGTATGTTGAAACAATAAATTTTTATGGTAATTGTTTGAAATAAGTTATCATAAATTACACATTTTTAATCATCAATTAAAGGCTACAATGCTTTGTCAAAAAAAAAGGCTACAATATTTATATTTATATGCAAGATATACATACAAGCTATAACTCTATTTGTATGTCAATAAATCATGTTCAAAATCGGAGTTCAAAATATTCTATTAATTTAGTTTAAAAGCTTGAAAAAATTTACAGAAAGAACAAGATTGTAAAACACTAAAACTATTATAGAGAGAATATAAAAAAGGAGAACTTACCGGTTCCTTTCTGAATCCAAGGTGAAACCATAATGGTAGGAACCCGAACACCTAACCGGTCGAATTTAAAGAAGCCAGGAGCCGGTCCTGTATTTCCATCCGGATTTGGTATACCGACAAAAGGAGTCTTCACATGATCATAAAATCCACCATGCTCATCATAGGTTACGACTAGGAGCGTCTCGTTCCACTGTGGACTCGACCGAAGTGTCTCGTACACTTCTTTAACCAGCTTTTGACCATTGGCCACGTCGTGAGATGGGTGATCGTCGTTGGCCGGTAAGCCCTTTAGGTCAAAATATCTCGGTTCAATGACGGTTAAGCTCGGTAACTTTCCTTTTGCTGCGTCTTTCTTGAATTTCAGATCGTATTGATGAAATTTGAAAATGTACTTCAGCTGTCTGAGATTACGGTAGAATAATGTTGTCGGAATATTCTGGAAGTAGATTCCGAAATCAATGTCGTTGCTGTGGAGCGAATCGAATATTGTTTTTTGAGGATACCTGAATCAAATGATGATAATAGGTTAATATCGGTTTAGTAATTACTCCTTCGATATCACATCAAATTTATTTATAGTTGCAAACTCACAATTGTAAACTTATAAGGTATGACAATTAAGTTAGTGTTTCAAAAAAAAAAATGAAATTCTATTACTATGAGTATCTGTAAACCGTTACAACCCCAAGACATTCATTACAAAAATTAAATAATTTTGAAATCGATTAAAATATATATTAATTCATTGCTATTAGTAGCATATGAAATAAATATTTTCTAAAATTAGGAATTTTACTCATTCAATTATTCAAAATTTGTTATGGAAAATACTCAAGTACTAATTCCGTGATTAAGTTTTAAATTAAATTACCAAGAATAAAGAAAGAATGTGAATTGTGTTACACAAAAAAAAAAGAATGTGAAAAGGTGTACCCTTGAGCAAGTTGTTTCTTGACATGGCTTGTGGAACCATGTGAAGTAGCCGAATAGACAAACAACCGGTTCGGTTGAGTCGGACCAGGAATAGAAGAAAACCACCGGTCGAACACAGCGAATTCTTTAACCAGCTCAGCGTAAACCGGTACAGCTTCAGGCCGGAAGCCTTTCATGACGGTTTCCGACAAATTACCCGGCATCGAAAGCGCTTGCTCAACGAAACCCATCATTGACGGGATCTGGCCCTGACCCGACCCGAATACCTGTCGCTCCACAGCTTCGAACGAATGACCCGGATCCGGATCCACAAACTCAGCATCACTCGTGAAACATATGGTTTGAGTAGAATTCGGAACCGGGTTACATTCTTGACCCGTTACACCGTCTATGGAAGGGTTAACCGATTTCTTCATCCATCCTAGGAGGTGATCGAAGGACCGATTCTCCATGACCAAAACAACGACGGTTTTGATTGGTGATTGCCATTGATGGGAAGCTTGAGCTACATGGGTCAGAGTGAGAAGAAGGTAGAGTGCAAGAAAGTGTGAGAATGTAAAGGAAGCTGATGGCTTCATGAGTGGATTAGTTTTCTCAGGAAGGTATGAGAAAGAAGATTTGATTCTGTAGTTTTGTTTTGGCTTGGATTGGTTTTAGAAAAAGAACATAAAGACAGTGGAGAGATAATGTCTCTTTTGAACCCAAAAAAAAAAAAGAAGAAGCGAAAAGCAATAAATAAAGGTTAGAAGAAAATCAAAAGATGAAGAGAGAGAGAGATACAGAGTGAGAACTGAGAAGGATTGATTTAAACGAGAAACTGAGAGCAATAACAAAAGTTATGGCGTCTCGCCTCTATTTACTTCTTTTTTTTTTACTTTTTTTTTGCTTTAATTTTGGTGGGCTCGTTTTGTAAAAGAAGATTCTGTTCTCATTGAGAAAATAACTCAGTACTCAGATATTTACTCTTCTTTGCCTGGTCAATGTAATTCCGAAACTGAGGGTTATTTATCTGAAACTTTAAAATGCATTGCACGAGAAGACATGGCCTTGTGAAAACCACGTAGATGATCATTTGTTTTCTTCTTGATGCTACATGTGGATTCCTAGAGTTCTTAGTTGTTTGGTTTATTTTGTGAGATCTTGACGAACAGTTTTTTTTTTTGTCAACGACGAACAGTTTAGTTTTTATATTAATATTTTTTTACTATGGATAAACAATCTTAAAAATTTGTATACCGGAGATTAAACTTTAATTCTGATTTAAGCTATTTTAGGAGTATGATTATAAATTAATCTGTACTTAGAGTGTTCATATATATTAACTACACGTTACCAAAAATAATCACCATCATGATCATTATTTTTGGCTAACGTGCCCCACTGGCTTTCATTTAGTACAAAATTCGGGATTAAAGAAATAGCTGATGTTTAGTGACTCATACCAAAAATATGTATATATATATATACAATGTGTATATAGTGCTTAACATAGAAGAAAATGATTAGTGCTTTCAGATTAGTGCTTTAAGTTACCATATAATTTTTTTAAAAAGGAAGTGATGTTAGAACAAACTTTTATCTGATTAACTAGTAGTCCAGACAACATAAGAAGAAAGAGAATTCAGTATTGGAACCAACTAAATAACTAGGTACAAATATGAAAAAGCCACAAGCTATATTGCTAGAAGTTATTAAACAAAACAAAGTGAAGGATGTACAAATGAATTCAATAACAAACGAGTTATTTCAGAATTTATTTGATTGTACTATATAGTTTTATTTTGTGATCTTAGACGATGCTGAAGAACAGGTACATTATCTGCTGATCTCATCTATAGCTATTTACAAGAAAAAGGAAAGAAGAGTGAAGCCAAAACGTAAAAATAACAAAGAAAAAAAAGTCGCCCACAAGTTCGCCACTGAGCTCGTGAGTACTGAACTGATCACGACATACCAACCAACTAGATTTGGTCGTGTGAACACTGAATGCATTCATATGTATAAACCACAAGACTTCTTAACTTTGTCCTTAACCGAATTTTTTTTCTTTAAGTATACAGTGACGAAGCCAAAGAGAGAGGACTGGGTCCCCATGCACCGAATTTTTTTCCTGTACTTTACAAAGTAAAATTATATGAATTAATCGATAGTTAATAATGAAAAGTTCTCCTTAGTTTAGTGCATCCAGTATAATTTGACTCTCTGCATTCGCCCCTAAATATGTATATACTTTTATATGAATTAATGGGTAGTTAATAATGAAAAGTTCTCCTTAGTTTAGTGCATCCAGTATAATTTGACTCTGCATTCCCCCCTAAATATGTATATACTTTTATTGAAAGAAAAGAATATGTATATGTCAGTGACTCAGTGCAAGACTGCAAGTGGATATTTGAAGAGATTAAGAAAAATTCAACCCAATTTGGCAAAGATTAGTATTACTGAGACGGTGTGCGCTGTAGTTCTATATGTACTGGGCCAAATTGAGATTAAGCCTAAACAGAATCAGATCATAGATGAGCCCATTTTAATCTCTGCTCTGTCATAAACCATTGATTCATTAACTTTCAGTCTTTGACAATCATTAGTCACGGATTCACGTGTTGAGTCTTTCGAAAACAACGTATCCGCACGTGACATTGCCACCAGCAAAAGTTTCTTTTTCGCATAGCACAAGACGTTTCGAATACTTCAACTGTCTCTGCACGCGCACGCTCTTAAGTATTTTTTCCTCTCTAACTTCTTCTCTACTAATTCTCTCTGCAGTGACAAAGTATGGCGGATTGGGGACCTGTAGTGGTTGCTGTGATACTATTCGTGCTTTTGACTCCGGGACTTCTCTTTCAGATTCCGGCGAGAGGTCGAGTCGTCGAATTTGGGAATATGCACACAAGCGGCGCATCGATTCTTGTACACACCATCATTTACTTCGGTCTCATCACCATCTTCACCATCGCCATTCGTCTCCACATCTATACCGGTTGATGCCACCCTGTTGTCTGGTTTATCGTTGTGTTCTTCGTACCGGTTTGTTTTAAAATGTACTATTCTTCCTCTGTTTTTGTTTGTAATTCTCGGTGTCTGGTGTAAACACATCTTTAGAATATGTGAATCTGAATTAAGTTTAAATATTCAGAATCTGCCATGTTTGATTCTCGGGTTGATTTATAGGTTTTGTGGCCCTTTTTGGTTTTCAGTTTAATCTGGTTCTGTGATTTGTTTGATGCGTGAATGTGATGGTAGGCAGTTTGTTAGGCATCGTTGCGGTTATTGGTGTGAAAGTTACCTCTGTTAGAATCCGGTTTAAGTTTTTAACAGTTTTTGTAGATAACTGGTTTTGGCTTTACTTTTTTTTTTTGAGAAGGGGTTTGGTTTTTACGTCAATTGGCATTTCTTCCGTTTAGGATGGTTCGGTTTTCGTGTTGTTGAGTTTGCTTGAGATGGTTTTTTGTCAGTTTGAGAAAGATAGAAAACAAATCAGAAGCTTTTCTCTTTGTAATATCAGTAATAATAACAATTTCTTCTAGTGAGGCCATGTTTAGCCAAGCCCCAACGATTCCTTTTTGATGGCGTAAAATGTTGGTGGTCATGTCTCTTTAATGTCCAAAGTTGCGTGGAAGAGATCTATACACAATCAATATATTTTATGGCCATTTTCCAAACATTGGAATGACTTGTTGTAAAATATTTTCAGCTATAGATATAAACTGCTGGCCGTATATGTTTCCAATTGAACCCATTCTTCCCTCTTCTTAATGAAGACAATTATGTGCGCTCCATGGCCTCATCAGTAGCACGAATCATGAGGAAATCCAGTGAGGTTTATTCCAACACTTACTAATGAGGAAAGCTTTGAGATCCTGAAACTCGATGTTGCTAGTAACCACCTCTTCTCTGAGTTCTTACCTTGCTGAACTGTCTATCTAGAGGTTGAGAAAAGTTCAACAAATCCCTTTGGGATTGCCGTCTAGAAAGCTTTTCTTTTCCAGGTTTTATCACTACTTCTCTTTATTTAGAATCTTTACTTATGATGTTGTTCAAAAAAAAAAAAAATCTTTCATTATGTTTCTTACCTGGTTTCGAATCTGATCTTCAAGTAGTGCGGAACAACAACAAAAGATGATAAGGGTGATCAGACTTTATTTTCCTTTTCTGGTATGATAATCACTGAACATATTACAGAGACTCGCTGGATGGACCAGACACAGCAACTACATTACATCACTCCTTTAATAAAGCTTGCGAACTTTTTCACGAGTTCATGAGCTTTCTCAGTATCAGGATTCTTCAAATGAAAAACATGGCTTTCTCCTTCAGTCTCCATCACCTCCACTTCTCCCTTCCAACCGCTCCTCTCAAGCTTCGCCGCGTAACACCAATCTTGCCTCACCAGTACATCTAACTCCGCAACCATCACCAAAACCTTTCCGCATCCCAAGCCGGAGATATCCACCGACTCTAACTGAACCACGTTGATCAACGGATCATCCACTCCGTCTTTGCTATTAGGACTCGCTATCTTCCAGAGCAGCTCCGATCTAGACCTCTTCGTTACATCCGTCGTCTCCTTGTCGTCGACTGGTGTTTTCGACCAGAAGTAAGGATGAACCAAGATGATTCCCGAGATCCCTGAACCGCTCAACTCGGGACTTAGTTTCTCCTTCGCAGCTCTCATCGTCATGTGATGAGCGATGTTAGCGCCGGCGCTGTCTCCGGCGAGGAACACTTTGCTGAAGTCGGCGTGTTTGTTCAGCCAATTCTCCGGTCCGCAACCGGCGATGTGGGTGAATACCCATTTGAGAGACGTCCATGAATCATCGTAAGGGATCGGAATCGGATGCTCCGGTGGACGCCGGTAATCCACCGACACTGCTATGCAGTCGGAAGCAGAGACTGCCGTCGTGAGGAAAGTGTGGTAGGTCGGTGAGAAAGGGGTTTCGATGATGAATGCTCCTCCGTGGAAGTAAACGAGGAGAGGGAGTTTCTCAGCGGTCTCCGCGGCGTTCTCCGGGAGGAAAACTGTAACGCCCCGACCCGCCCATGGCTAATGGGCCGCCCACGCCCGCTCTCTCGGCCCGTGGGCCCCATCCCATCCGACGGTCGGTCGTTAATAATTCCGAAAGGCTCGAAATCATTGTTTACTGACCCTGCAATCACCACATGACCTTTCCCCGTGCTTTGGCCTCACTCGCACGCTATCGCGAATCACTTCCCGTTAGGTCACCCATCCTTCCACTACTCCAGCTCAAGCACGCTTAACTCTGGAGTTCTTTCAGGATGTGCTCCGGAAAAGGTAAGTCAACTTTGGTGACATAGGTAGCCAAATCAATTCTCTTAAGCCTTTCCACATATCACAACTCGATGTTACAATTCACCCCTCTCAAAGAACGCAACGCCCTCGTTGCACCCACGGCGATCTCAAGACGCCTCTCGGTCAGAAGGGACGGCTAACCTGGCTCGATACCACTTGTAACGCCCGACCGCCCATGGCTAATGGGCATACGCCTCTCGCCCGTGGCCCCATCCCATCCGGCGGTCGGTCGTTAATAATTCGAAGGCTCGAAATCATTGTTTACGACGAATCACCACATGACCTTTCCCGCTTTGGCCTCACTTTCGACGCTATCGCGAATCACTTCCGTTAGGTCACCCATCCTTCCACTACTCCAGCCCAAGCACACTTAACTCTGGAGTTCTTTCAGGATGTGCTCCGGAAAAGGTAAGTCAACTTTGGTGACATAGGTAGCCAAATCAATTCTCTTAAGCCTTTCCACATATCACAACTCGGGATGTTACAAAAACACGGATGGAGAGATTGTCGCCGGGATAATAAACGACGTCCTTGGAAACGACTCCGTTTTGGGGAGTTAAAGAAGGTGGGACGACGGTTTCACCGGTGAGGCGCTTGATGCGGCCACTCTTGTAAATTATGAACACTGGAGAGAAGTCGAAGGCGATCTCTGAATCCATGGTTTCCGTTGACCGGAACGATAAGATTGAAAGACTTCGGTAGTTGTTTGGTTTCAATAGTTTGTGTATGTGTTGGGTTTATATTGACCAATGGTGTGTGTGTATGTCTCTCTTTAATTCTATTGGAAGTTGGTCTGTTTCAGACATATCTCCTAAAGATTTTTTTTTTGTCAACCCATACCCATACCCATACCCATACCCATACCCATACCCATACCCATACCCATACCCATACCCATACCATTATTAAGTGATTTTACCCGTATCATCACCATATCTAATTTTAACAAAAAAAAAAATAACATAGCTTACAAAAAAATATGACATGACATTAAGTCATTAACTTAATTGTGATATGTATAATTTTTTTTACAAAAAATTATAGTTTCTGGTAAATATTTTCAAATATTGCAATGACTATTAGTTTGTATATCATCATTAATATTAATTTTCTATATAAGTATTTATTTTTAGAAAAATTATAAAAATATATTAATAACTCATATATCACTATTAAATTAATATATATTACACTAATAAGAATAAGCTAAATATAATTACAAGTATAATGTTGGGAGATTCTCTGAAATAGATCATTTTTAAGATTTTTGTCACAAAAGAGACTCCAAAGAAAAGAGTGATCAAAATAGATTTTATTAAATTGAGAAAAAAATCTTATATCCTAAATATATAAATACAATAAATAAATAAATAAATAAATAAAAATTATAGTTTCGAATTATATGTTTTCATATTCAAACTTTTTTCAAATTTTTAATAACTTTTTTTATAAATCCTAGGCCAGGATTAGTTAGTCCTAGGGATATAAGTATATATTTACATGTTTAATGAAACATTTGGGTCATTTTGATCTTTAGAGACTATATTTGTGACAAAATATTTTTAGGACTATCTTAGGGTATTTCTCTATAGTTTTTACATCAACTTATATATAATATATTTTTATAAATATGTATATTTTACCAAAATTAATTGTAAGTGTGCATCAACAAATATAAAAAAAGAAATATTAATCAAATATTTTTTGATTATTAAATGATTAAAATTTTATTTAAATTTATTTGTTCATCATGTTAATTAACAAATTAATATTCCCAATTTAGCATATATATATATATCATGTATAAAGTTAGTTGTGATACTTATGCCTTTTTTATTTAGGAATTTTGATAATCACGAAAAAGATTTGCCTCTTTGATTTTGGAAAGTTTACAATAAAACAAAATTAACTTTTTCTGAACAAAACATCGTAAAGCAGTTTTAGGGTATCGAACTTGGGATGATAATGTAGAGTGGTAACCAAAATTAGGGGTGGGACGGATCGGGTATCCGGGGAATTTCGAGGTATCCGGATCCGGATCCTTATCCGGCGGATCCATGATTTTACTATCCTTATCCGGATCCGGGGTTCTTGGATATCCGGGTGTCGGATATCCTTCTAAAAGTGGTAATATCCGGTGGATATCCGGATCCGGATTTGGAACCTTAAAATAAATAAAATAATTATATTAAAATATATAAAATATTAACAATAATTTTAAAATAAAAATGCATACAATGTTTTTAATTATTTTTATATATGCTATTACAAATTTTATATAAAAGCTATATATACTATTATAAAATGAAAATATAATAAATAAAACTAGTTTTATATATAGATATTACTATTTTAATAAGAATTATTAATTAAAATTACGGATCCGGATATCCGGACTAAAAAATTTAGATATCCGGATCCGGTTTTGACGGATCCAACATTTTACTATCCGGATCCGGATTTGGCCTCTCCGAATATCCGGATTTTTGGAGCGGATCCGGATCGGATCTCGGATCGAATCCGGATCTCGGATAATAATTCCAGGCCTAACCAAAACCACTATGTTACACCAGAATTTTGGTATATTAGGGGCCCAAAAAAATCTATATAATTTGGAGGTTTGAGGCAAAAGCCTTTTTGGTTGCACCTTAAGCAGGCCACTGATCATAATAATAGTGAGGTTTTGAAAATGTGTTTAAAAATAAGTAAGGTTTTGAAAGAAAATGCACTGTCTAAAAGGGTAACAGTGTATGAAAATGCAACATATGATTCATTGTGCATATAGATAATTTTTATTCAAATGGTGAAGATATATATTATAACACTCTAAGCACCTGCCGCCCACGGTTAATAAAAAAATTTGTTTTCTTACCAAAAAAAAAACATTCCATGGATGTTCTTTGGTTCGTGGACTTCATCCTATACGAAAATTTATATGTTAATTTTTTGGAGGTTCAATCTTGTAATCACCATATGATTTGTTTTAATATTCTAACCTCACTCGCACAATATCACAAATTACTTTCTGATATATAACCTATCTTTTGATTACTTCAACTTAATCACATTAACTCTTGAATTATCTTTACATGTATATCCAAAAAAATAAGTGTATTTAAATAGATATTCAAATCAGTTCCTTTAAACTTTTTAACGCACCCTATTATATATCATAAACTGAGATACTACATATATTTTCAAGCGACCTATCTTGTGAAGATGGCTTATCTTATGTTAATGATGAGAGTCTAGATAAGGGCTTTTCATTTGATTCTGATAATTGGTGAAGAAAAACATTATCTTAATAGGACACAATCTCCACCTAAAGTAGCAGTAAACTCTTGGCAATTTTCTTTAAATATTTTCTCATTAATTACTTGTAGATAGTGTATTCTGTTAATTGATTTAATTCACTTTCAATTGACACTGATACTCTTGGAAGATGCTTCGTAGAATTGGAAGAAATATATATGGTCCCCTCCTATGGTACCAAAGATAAAAAAAATTCTTGTGGAAATGTGCTCAAGACGATCTATCAATCGGAGAAAACTACAACGCCGAGATATGTATGACAACATGAGATGTAAACAATGTGGTGAGCAAGAATCTCTATCTTACATTCTCTTCTACTGAAACTTTGCTACGAAAATCTGGAACCTCTTTCCATGAACGACTCCTGCTAATTTCACTAGGACTGACTCTTTCCATCAACACCTCAAAGACTCCCTCACTAAGATGAATCTACCACCTGTTGGTGCCATTCCCAACCTCTTCCCTTGGATATGTTGGGGAATCTTGATCTCCCGAAACCAACTCATCTTCCATGAAAAACACTCATCACCGAAGGAAAATCCTTACAACAACGATGTAAAGCATGTTAGCGTTGACAAGAATGAACTTATATCGATGATTATCAGATTACAAGATCAATCGTGAATGATTAAGATCAAGACTAAGCCTAAGTGAAATGAGTTAAACGAGGTTGGTATGTTTGATGGAGAGCTTGATGTCGAGTTGTATATATGTGTGTATGTGGTCGTGAATATCCCTCATCTCTCATCCTCTTCTTCTTTTTATACTCATCTATGTCGTTTCCCATCTCCGCTATCTTCTCCTCCGCTCATTCATTCGATCAAGAAGATCAATCCCTTTACTTGCTTCCGCGGTAACTGCCTGTGATATCCATTTGACCTTGTCAATAGAGCGAGACTAACTTCGATTCCTTGCTTGACGTTCTTCTTCGCCGAGGTCATTTCAGTTGACTTCGACTTCGATCTCCTGTGCACAGATTCTTCGGGCTGAGTGAAGATTTGAGGCCTAACATTACGTTTTGAGGCTTCATTAGAAGGTATGTGTATAAGAATAATTAACGGTCCCACAATTCTTGATGGAATCCCGACGTTGATGTGGTTCTCAATGAATTGAAACAATTGGCTAATAAAACTTGTGTTAAGAGCAACTTTCAATGGTAAGAACCCATTAGAGGTTATAATCAATAAATTAATAGTTATTTGTGTGATTTGAAAAGTTTAGAACCTTTGTTAGTGTAATTAGTCTTTTCACCGTCCAATGAGAGAACTTCAGAAGTTCTTAATTTTTTTTTTTTTGCCTATTTGTACCCAAGTTGGGTCAAAATTTTTTTAAAAAAATGTTTTATGTACAAAAAAGGAAGAGAGGTAGAGAGCAAGATGATGTAGTTACAAGTATTTGGTGAAGAATAAGAAGAAACAATGTATCTGATTATCTTGGTTTCATCCCACAAAGCTAAAGTCGGGTGTGGCATTGAAGTGGTTTGACACTCTCTAGTTTCTCTGCTAAGTTCCATCCCCTGAAATTCAACCACAAGAGATTTTTAGTTTTGTGCTTATAATACCGACTCTTGAGTAATGCAAAAAGAAGTAACAACAAAGCTTTCTTCACCTTTCAGTAGCTTCCCTTTTCAACGAATCGATTTGTGTCTCAAGTGCACACGCATACTGAATCTCCATGTTCTTGACACAGAGCTATCTCCATTCTTGAGATAGAGCGTTGAGCTCGTACGCTGTGGTTTGCTGATATGGCCACACAGCAAAGCTTCAGATTGCCGTGTGGACAAAATATAAGACTACAAGGAAGAAATGTGTGAATAAATACGTGAATAGTATTATCACATGATGATACTTCCTTTCACGATTAACTTTTTCAATCTCCTCGTTCTGCTCCTGAGCCTCACGAGCACATGAAGAAAAACAGAAAGCAAGTCTCATGTGCAAAAGCCAGAGAGCTTTATGATTTCATTGCATTTTATGCAATGAAATCAACAAAGAAGTTATCAAGAACGCTTACACAGAATAAATACATCTCATCAACTAAAGAGCTTGAACCCATTTAATTTACAAGTTACAATGTAACGACAGAAAATTTAACCAACGCTGCTTTAAACATTACATTTGAAAACAAACCTGGTCAAGAATACTTCTAGCCGATGGTTGTTCTGTCTCCAAAGCTCTGGGCCATGTTTTGACATCATTTCCAAATTCTCTAGCCTGTGAATTAAACAAAATTGACGATTTCAGGAGAGGAGTGCAGTGTGTAACAACTTCTCAGAGGAGGAACATACATTAGACATATGTAAGCTTCGATCAGAGACATCCAATACTTAGAAAAGAAACTTAACAGCCGTAGATACCAATCAAAACAGAATCATTACTAAATTATTAACACTGTCCTTAGTAAGCTCTGAAGATGCGAGTTTACTTGAGTAATTTTCATACACAGCCTTCCAGCTACTCTTGTCAACATCAACATTAACCTTAAACCTCTTCTTCTTTACTGAGCTAAGCTTTGAAACTGCTGACTTTCGATGATCAAAACATATGATCCTAACAAGAGGTTGAGAATCATTTTCAACCAGTACTTAGCTGCCATTGTTCTCCATTGTCTCCCTTCTGCAAACAACACAATGAAAAATCTTGTCTTAAAAACAATGAAGAATACGAGATTCAACACAAAGAACAAGTCAAGATTCTTAAACAAAATTCTTGTTTTTTTGTCCTCTTGTCTTAAAACCATGAAACCAAAACCTAGAACCAAGAAAAGATAATACCTTTTTAAATGTTTATGCTTCTTCTCTGAAGACCCAAGAATATTCAAATCTGTTCTTCCTTTTGCTATGACTCTTCTGGAGAAATTAAACCCCAAAAAAAGCTCAGGTTTTGTCGTCCTCCTTGTTGGTCTGGCGAAGGGCTGGAGAAAGAATCAGACAAGAGAGAAAGAGTGGATGGAAACGAAACAACCCAACCACGTCCTCTTCTAAACCCATGTGACACCCTTTTTTTAAGATGCTTTGTGAATTGATTCTAAGAAAGAGATCCAGATCAAAATCAACAGAGAAGATGAACAGAGAAGATGGAGTGATCTAGATTGGAGGAGGAAGAGGCGACGAAGGAGAAGGAGAAGGAGAGAGAAACATAACATGGAGGTCCAATACCAAAGTGACATGTAAGGGGTGCTTACCAATTCTAAGAGCATCAACAACCCAGTTGCT
This sequence comes from Brassica nigra, assembly GCA_016432835.1. NCBI lineage: Eukaryota > Viridiplantae > Streptophyta > Magnoliopsida > Brassicales > Brassicaceae > Brassica > Brassica nigra. The sequence goes on from CM028242.1 coordinate 31,730,856, forward strand.
TATCATGGGTTGCTAGTGTAGACCCCACAAAAAACTCTAAAAACAGTTACTTAAAGCTACTAAACAAGCACCAAATTATGTGAGTTGTTTGCACTGTTCGCGGATCCCACTGACACGTGACTGTCCGCGATTGGTTCATTTTTAATCAGACAAAAAAAATTAAAAATTAAAAATAAGCAACCCTAATTGAAGTTTTGGATTAATGGTGCTCTAAAATCCTTATATTATGAGACAGTTCTATTTCTTTTTATCTTTTTTCATTTTTTTATTTATTTAGAACCTTGACTAAGAGACACCAATGGAGGTGCTCTAAGACTTAATGTACAAACTCACATGTTCCTCTCAATATGACTTTAAGTTTGTAACATAGCACGAATAGTCATATACCCAAAAAACATAAACTATGTTAAAAACAGTACAATGGTAATCTCACTGGTTGCTCTTGTCATGTGCATATGGTATTAATGTATTATTAATGTCTCTTGTGTTATTCATGATAAAATCAATAAAAACATAACAGAGACTGAGCGAGACCAAATTATATCTTCATCTCTCTGGACGGACCAGACATGCAGCACAGCTACTACATCTCTCCCTTAAGAAAGCCTGCGAATATCTTCATGGCTTCGAGAGCTTTCTCACAATCAGGTCTCATCAAATGAAAAACATGGTCTTCTCCTTCACTCTCCACCAACTCCACTTTCCCTTTCCACCCACTCTTCTCAAGCTTCGCCGCGTACCCCCAACCTTGCCTCGCCAAGGCGTCTTTCTCAGCCACCATCACCAACACTTTCCCGCAACCCAACCCGGAGATATCCACAGACTCTGACTGAACCACGTTGATCAACGGATCATCAGCTCCGTCTTTGTTGTTCGGAGTAGCCATCATCCAAAACGCCTCGATCTTCGACCTCAACGTTTCATCTCTCGTCTCCTTTTCGTCGATTGGTGTTTTTGACCAGAAGTAAGGATGAACCAAGATGATCCCGGAGATTCCTGAGTCGCTTAACTTGGGACTGAGTTTCTCCTTCGCAGCTCTCATCGCCATGTGATGAGCGATGGTGGCGCCCGCGCTGTCTCCGGCGAGGAACACTTTGCTGAAGTCGGCGTGTTTGTTCAACCAACTCTCCGAGCCAGATCCGGCGATGTGGGTGAATACCCATTTGAGACATGTCCACGAATCATCGAAAGAGATCGGTATCGGATGCTCCGGTGCACGCCGGTAATCCACCGACACCGCTACGCAGTCCGAAGCAGAGACAGCCGCCGTGAGGAAAGTGTGGTAAGTGGGTGAGAAAGCGGTTTCGATGATGAATCCTCCGCCGTGGAAGTAGACGAGGAGTGGGAGTTTCTCAGCGGTCTCCGCGGCTTTCTCCGGGATGTACATGCGGATGGAGAGATTGTCGTCGGCAGAATAAACGACGTCCTTGGAAACGACGCCGTTTTGTGGGGTTAAAGAAGCTGGGACGGTGGTTTCACCCATGAGACGCTCGATGCGGCCACTCTTGTAGATTTTGAGCAAAGGAGAGCAGTCGACGGCGATCTCAGTATCCATTGTTTTTGGTTGATTTGGGAATAGTAATGTGTTGCGTGTGTGTTGGGATTATATCGAGAAATGGTCTGTGTGTGTCTCTGTAATACTATTGGAGCTTGGTTTGGTTGAGACACGTGATGTGTGTTGTTGTTACACGGAAGATGTATTTGCCAGCAGTTGTAGGTAGATGTCAATTTGTTGACTAGTTAGGTTACGACATGTTGATTTACCGGTATAACTTTTTTGATTCGTAACGTTTCCTATATTTACATTTGGACAGCTGGTATGGAGTTTTGAGTTTCAAAGATTTTGGTTTTTGAAAAAAATGAAATAATTCTTAGGGCATATGAATTCAAGACTGAACGTTACTGAACATGAGTTGTATGTGCTACTGATGTTTTTTTGTTTAATGATTAAAATACCAAATACAAGAAGAAAGGAAGCACCAATGTATAAGACTTAAGAAAATACATGGGAGGATCAGATACATCACTTATAGATAAACATAAAGATATTCAAGCATTAAGACTTATGGTGGGTAAGGTCAAACCATAAAAAGAAAAACCCTAGGTCTAAGGAGATGACCTAAAGAGATCATAGCCGAGCATCTATCCCTTAGGGAGGAAACAATGTATCTTTGAACTTAAGGTGAGACAATGTTAAACTATCATGCAACCTCCTATTTCTTTTACGCCGCAACTCATATATCACGACCTACCAAAGTTGGAGTACCGCTAGCTTAACAGATGAATCCGAGTGGACATTGGGCAACCATTGAAGGATATCAACCTAAGTAGTGAGCGTAGAAGATACATGAAACCTGTCCAATAGATGTCCAAAAAAAAAAAGGAAACCTGTCCAATAAGGAAAGCCAAACAACATAGGAAAAAGAGCATTCAAAAAAATAAATGATCTCTTGATTCACCTTTAAGTCCACAAAGCAAACAAATGGTCTCCGTATCAGGGTCCCAAGAGGCTAGACGATCAAAGATGGGGTTCTTCTTAAGCGTAAATAATCATGATGTAGTAGCATGCCTTGGAATATAGGCCTTATGACAGACTAAGGGAGCCCAAAACTTGAGAGGTTTGGAGATTCTAATAGTGTTCTAGACATGTTTTGTGAAGAAAATTTGCTCTCGTGATCACCAAAAAACCATATAGGAATATTTGAACCTGTTGTCAAAGTGAGAAAGGAAATGTAAGGGAAGAGAAGAAGCTGTTTATCTGTTCTGGCGTTAGGCAACAGCCATCCATGGTCCTACTTCATGTCAGCCATAGTAGAAGATAGGAGGATTTCTAAAGAGGAAGAGCCATCCGAATTCAAGAAATCCTTTAAGATACCAAAAAGAGTCCATGGATCCCACCAAAAAATGTAGAATCACCTTTTTCACTTTGATTTTGATGAAAGATAAAGCCTTAGGACGCATGCTAAGAATCTTTCTGAACATCTAAGAGAAACCAAAGTTCTTCTCATTTAGAGCCCAGAAAGAAGAAGAAGAAATGTAGGTACTTCTTATCCATGCAACCCATAAAGAACCAGCCATGAAGAAGAGCATTCAGAATAACTTGAGAATGCAAGTCTCATTCCAAGCCACTAGATTTCGCACACTTAGGCCATCTTCTGCCTTAGGCAAAGAAAGATCCTCCCATGACACTTTCGCTCCCGTTAAATGTCAATAGTACAGTGCCAAAGAAAGAGCTACAAAGGCTATTTATCTTACGCATAACACAATTTCGTAATAAAAAAACAGGCATCCAAAACCCTGTGATACCAGAGATACTTATGAAAAGAGTGTGAGTCTGTCTACCTGCCATTGTCATGGTTTTTGAAGTCTAGGATCCCAATTTCTTTTTAATTTGCAGCAGAAGAGGGTCATAATCCTTAACCGAAAGCTTCTTTGAACTTAAAGGAAGACCCAAGTAGCGAATTGGAAGAGCAGCTTGCACAAGACCAAATCTCGAAGTGAGGCTCAGTAGAACATCATCCGGCACTCCACAGCTGAACATAGATGTCTTTACAATATTGACTGCTAACCCTAACATGTGCTCAAACTCTGATAGGACATGATATACCAGTTTTCACCCATGGTAAATAACCTTTTTAGAATCTATTGTATATGTTTTGAAGTCTTTTAAAAGTCTTTTCAATTTTAGGTATGTTTTGGAGCAATGTGATGATTTTAGAACATTTTGGAGCTAAAAATAGGAGGAGCTCATTTCCTCAAATCCCATATAAAAGGCCTACAAGCAGAGGTGGATGTAGAAACTTAATTAGAAGGGAGCACATTGGAATATTCAATAGATACAGTAATAACTGTTAAAGAAAAAATAAAAATCAGTTAGGGGTATATGCTCCCATAAAGAGGTGTTTTACATAATGGTATTTGGTAGTACCTTGGTGTATTGTGTAATTAGTTAGCCTCATGAGTTTCAGCTTTCAAGTACTTCCTCCAACTTATGTAGCTGTTAAGCTTCTAACCTATTACAACTAGGACTGACATAGAGAATTTAAATCCATTAGGCCATGCACGTCTATATAAACTTAGGTCTAAAACTGAATAATACTTAGTACTATATTTCAAGTTTATAGCTCTTAAATTTGCATTTTTGAAACCCAATAGTGTTAAATTAAACTTGTGTAGTATAAAACGAAAACTAAATCAACAATAAAATATATTCACATTTCACAAACACACATTTTAGAAAGGAAAACATTGTAAAGTGTATGGTGTGAGAAATTGGATGATTGTATAGTAGATTTCTGAGTTCGACTCAAGTTTTAAAAATGAGTCACTGCTCCCACTATGCTCCAAATGTTATGATGCACTTGCACTTATAAACATTATAGTTACGTCATTGATATTAAAATATATACAAACACTGAAATAGATATTAATCATCCTAATCATATTTTCTTTAACTGTCTTTTTGCAATCAAGATCTGGGAAAGCGGTTCACATAGCCGATAATCTGAGCTTCAAAGAAGTGTTGGTTAGACTTCGAGAGTCCCTCTGTCTTCCTCCAACAGATGTCACAAACACCATCATCCCTTGGGTCTGCTGGATGATCTTTTAAGCTATAAATATTCTCATATTCGAAGATAGATCAATCTATCCTAAAGAAACAGTAACAAAAGCAATCAACTTATTAAGGGAATGTAATCAAGTGCAAGAAAATCTCATAGTTCTAAATGGATTACCTATCCAGAGATCTACTATCACCAAATCAAATCGATACAACCCACATGATGATAGATTGATCACATGCAAGACAGACGCAACATGGAGTAAGGACCAGAAGATGGCAGAGCTGGCATGGACTTTCATGGGTCCATCGATCTCCTCTCCGGCACATGAATCTACCACCCAGCACTTTGTCAGTTTTCCCTTGATAGCCGTAGCCTTAACGTTGCGGTCAGTCCTCTCCCAAGCTAGAGACGCTTGAGTACTCCTTCCTACAGATGTATTCAGACAACATAACGCTCATTAGAGCAATCTCCAGCAAACAACAGACAAAAGAGATCATCGGAATCGTGTCTGATATCCGATCGATCTCATCTTATTTTGCTTCAATATCTTTCTCTCATCTTTTTTTAAAGGAATTTTCTGAAATAGATAAATTGGCAAGGTAGCATGTTTATCCGTAGTTTTTTAGGCCGGAATTCTTAGAGAAATATAAGAAACTGTTTCTTAACTTTTAACTAAAAAGTTAAAAAACTATTTCTTAAAGTACTACTTTAATAAACAGTTTCTTAACTTTTTAGTTAAAAGTTAAGAAATCGTTTCTTATATTTTCCTAAGAATCCGTCCTAAGAAACTACAGATAAACATGGTCTAAGTGCTTTCAGCTACTCTGTCTGTGATGGACCATTAATTTAGACTTCCCCTTTCTTCTTTGGGCTTAAATAAATTTTCGTGCACAAAAAAATATTAATCATCCGTTGCCACTAATTTTTTTTTTTTTTGAAAAAAGCTTACTACCGTTGCCACTAATATTATTCAAAGCAATATTTTGTTGTTTATAGATTTTAGATATAGCAAAATAAATAAATGTTTAAAACTTTTATAAATGTAAATAGTTGTGTTTGCATGAATTTTTACATGTAGGTCTCGAAAAGAAAATTGTTTACACGTTGTTCTAAAAAATAAAAGTTTTTACACGTAATTATTAAATTCATATTTAAATATTCTATAGACCAGTATTCATTTAAGATGTTCATAGTGACTATGTATGATGTGAATCACGATCATCAAAAATAGCAGAAAAAGATGTGAATCACGATCATCTAAACCTACGATATATATTTTAGCCAGTTGACCAGTTTCGACAGATTCATACTCACCTTCCGTATTTCCAACATCTGGCTTTTATTTTACCAGTGAATCGCGTGATGCAATTTACGAATCTTGGATATTAGTTTTAGACGCCAATTGTTTAATTTATGAAACATAAATTTTATTTTATGCTTAGGTTACTGAATAAATAGGACCAGAAACTCTGGAGGAGTTTCCAACTATGCAATCAGTGGAATGATTTAGGTTATTAACTTTGAATTTTACGATAAAATAATAGATCCGTTGCGTGATGACCCTATCCTTATAATCACTCTTATCGATCTAACCATCCGTAAATTTTGTTTCAGTTTGTTATATGTTTTGATTCGATCCATAAAATCGAGGATCCATAACTCTAGGAAACAAAAAATAACAATATGCAATATTCATAAAAAAGAATTAATCACAATTAATAAAATGGTAATTCTCCATAATAGCACTTTTAAATTTTCTATTTCAAAAATGACATCAGGAGGGAAAAATCACATAAATGACATTCATTAATGAGCAAAATATCCCTACTACCCTCATTTAATAATAAAACTATAAAAAAAATTAGACTTACTTCTCTCGAGACTGTTTCCTACGATCTTTTCACGACAAATGAAATCTCCGGCGATGACGTAATCTCCGGCTACGACGAAATCTCCGCCGACAACAGAGAACAAATCACTCAAAACCACCACCGTCTCCGGTGAGATTCTCCCGTCCCTGGCTGCAATTTACATCGGGAACAAAGACAATGATGCTAGCAAGTACGCCATGTGGGCTATTCTTACCGTCGTCGTCGTCTTCGAGTATAGCATAGGTACAGTGATTGACTTTGATGTTCGATTGAATCTTTGTAAAGTTTGCATTTTTATTCTGTTTAGAGCATTCAAATCTTGGTTTCTTCCACTACAAGAAAACATGAGGTTAACTACTACACTATTAGTAGTAAAGTGGTCGTAATTCACCTATTACGACCAATTAACTTCGAAACACGATTGGTTGTTATCAGCTGGTCGTAAATCATAGTTGGAGGTAAATTGGTCGTAAATTACGACTAAGAGAATTAGACGTAAAATGGTCGTAATGTTACGACTACCAAAGTTAGTCGTACATTAGACGTAAAAATGTTAGTAGTAAAGTGGTCGTAAAGCACTAGACTCTAATTGGTCGTAATATTACGACCAATTAGAGTCTAATGCTTTACGACCAATTTACTAACATAGTTACGTCTAATGTACTACTAACATTTTACTATTTAACTTCCAATGTAGAGGTACATTAGACGTAGTTTAACAACTATATTACATCCACTGTAGATGTTCATTAGTCGTAAATTTAGGACCTATTTACGTCTGATTTTTTTATTTAATTTTTATTTTAATTAAAATCATAATATTTATAATAATTTAATTTGATATTTGAAAATTTGATAAATTTAAAAGAAAAATCTAGTAATCCATAAACGTTAATAATATATCCATAATACCAAAATATTCAAAATACAAATTAATTAAAATTAAAAGAAACTAAACATTAAGGTTTATATCGTCAAAGAAATCGGAACTGTGCTGATCCGTCCGTCGCTCTAAATCAGCCTGCTCTTCTGGGGTGGGGTCGGGGACAAAGGTCGGACGTAGAGTCTGCCACGTAGAGGCAAGAGTCGGGTTGTTGTCTCTAGCATGAGACCGAACATATTTGCCATAACCCTAAATTTGTCCCTGTGCTCGTCTATGACTCGGTTGGCAGCTGTCAAATCTCTCCGGAGAGAGGAATCTGCTTCAATTCTTGAAGCATATTCAGCTCTCGCCCTCGGGACATCGTTCACAGTCCCGATACCGACCATACGTCCCCTTCTCTTCGGGACAACCTGCAATTAATGAACGGATATTAATTAGTACATATATGCATATATTAAGTATATAATTAAATATTAAAATGAATATATATATATATATATATAAGCATATATTTAAAAGATCGAATATATATATATATAATTCTCAGAGCTGCTTAGATTGAGATCGTGAAAACGAAGCTTAGGGAGACAAGGAAGAGCTGGATGACGTATGGTGAGTTCGTTAGCGTTTGCGGTGAAGCGTCTTCGGATATAGATCAGGGAGGTAGAATAGCGAAGATGCTTGATGATTCAGTAAACGTCATCGTTTTGGGAGATTTTGTTTGTATAAGACCAGATCAGGTACTTCTTTTTTTCTCTTAAACTCGTCTTCTATGTTGTTGAATTAACGGTGAAATGAAATGAAATGAATGAATGCAGCTGTTTGGTTTTAACAGTTTGGGAGAGATCTCCAATTAGGTTTCTTGAAAAGTTTTTTTTTTTTTGGATTTCAAGACCGAAAACTGATACCATTTTCCATTGGGTTGTATCTCTTTTTTCTTTTGGTTCCAATTCAACAGTAGATTCAGAAAACCTTTGTTAACCAGAGTGTTAGGAGGTTCCCAAGTTTGAGGTGGTGATAATCAAAGCAACAGTTTCTTCAGAGACCCAAAAAACATTGTTTGGATTTCGTTAACTTGAGTCAAGGACCTGATACCAAAACCTAAAATGAAATTTTAAAGAGGGACTGAGAGAGTTGTAGAAGCTTTAGTGTTTGCTAACAAGTTCTTGTGGGTATTAGGATAATGAAAGTGGAAAACTTGATCGAAAGGATCATGAGTTGTGTGTTAAGTGGAGAGTCTCGTCAATAGTGTTCAAGATCTTAAGCAAAGTTGGGTTTTTTGGGATGGGTTTGTTTACGTAATTAGTGCTAGTTTTATCTTTTGTGTGTGTGTGTGTTTGAGTGCTAATTGAATGTGTGTTTTAAGTGCTAATTATGTCCCGAAAGAAGGTGATGGAGGTCTTGTTTTACCCAGAGGTTTTCTGTTTTTGTCTTTTGCCTTTGTGTCTGATCAGGTTACAAAATCCATCGAAGGTTTGCTTCCATTGCCCAAGGTTCGTAATCTCTACAAGAGGCGATCTCAGCTAGGCATCACCCAACACCGTGTCTATGCCGTCCTACAAGTGTGTTTGATTCATGTTACAGTTTGGTGAAGTTGACATTGACGGGTCACTTGTAACAAAGAGAAGAGGGGGAAGGAAACTCACCGTCTGAGAACGAGACCTTGAATGATTCAAGCTTTGAGCAGAGCTGAGCTATGTCACTGAGGCTTTCATCGGTTAATCCGACGGCGACGTTGCTGTTTAAGAGAGGCAGAGTGAAATCAGACGGAACACGCAGCGAGATGCTCCTTAGGTGTTTAGCTTTCTCGACCAATGTTTTGATGTCCGAATCGCTGACACCGATACACATGTCCAGACGAAGCTTCTCCAGGCTCTTGCACTCTCTCAGCACACAAGCGGGCCCTCTACCAGGAGCTACGACGCAGTTCACAAGGCTGAGCTCCACCAGATTATCACAAGAAACCAACTGTTCCGCCATCGCTCCACGGGTATCTGATCATAATAAACCTTCATGTTCCTGTAGTTTGTATCCACCTCGAACTTCAGAACTCGAAGCTTCCTCCTGCTAACCCCCAGCTTCACTAAATCTCCTTCCCCGACCCCTCTGCAGTTCTTGAAACCTTCTCCGTGGAGATAATTCAAGCCGTCAAGGATCTGTCTGGTGTACGTGGACACTTCATAGTCCGGAAGAATGTTTGGAGCTCCTTCGTGGTGGAATTGGCTGTATGTTTGCTGAACTCCAGTCACCTAAGACAAGCAAAACCATTGATCAAATTTAGTAAATGTTGTAGTTTATCCAATTCTTCGTGAGTTTATAAACATGATCAAGACAATTTGTATAATTCTCAGAAAAAGTTAGAGAACATTTCATTTGGGAAGGTATTTCAAAAGACTTCTGCTTATTATTTTCCTTTAAATCGTATTGATTGTTGTTATGCTCTTTATACAGCTATACTGGTATGGTAAATGAGACCATATCTCTCTCTTTTTAAATGAATCAAACGGATCATGGTTTTAGTATTGATTGTTTGTGCTTGTGAAACTTTGTGATTTTTTTTTGTTTTTTTGATTTTAGAAAGAGTTTTTTAAGTTTCAGGATAGCTTTCTAGAAAATCTGATACTAACAAATTTTAAAAAAGAATTGGCTTGGTTTGCAGGACAGTAAGAGGATGCAAGCTTCAGTACCTCGTATGAATATTTGCTGCTGTTTGTAGCTGAAGAGAAACACCACCTACAAAAAATCTCGTGACCATCTACAAAATTTGGTAAGAAATTTTGAACACCCAATGACACATATAAATTTTGGTAAGATTGTTCTTTATTTTACTTGTTTTTCTTACGCATGTTGATATCTTTGGTAGGCTCGTGAATTTGCTTATAACATTGTTAATCTCTTGCTTGTGCTTGTGCTTGTGCTTGTGCTTGTGCTTGTGCTTTTGCTTGTGAAACTATGTAGTGTTTTTAAAATTTCAGGAAGGATTTATGTAGTTTCCGGAAGGATTTATATAGTTTCAGGAAAGCTTTCTAGAAAATTCGATGTTAACAAATTTGATTTTTTTTTTTGCTTGGTGTCTTCTTGTTTGGCTTAGGCATGTTATATCTTTGGTAGGCTCGTGAATTTGATTATGACATTGTTAGTCTCTTGCTTGTGCTTGTGCTTGTCCTTGTGCTTGTGTTTGTGCTTGTGCTTGTGCTTGTGCTTGTGCTTGTGCTTGTGCTTGTGCTTGTGAAACTGTGTAGTGTTTTTAAATTTCAGGAAGGATTTGTTTAGTTTCAGGAAAGCTTTCCAGAAAATTCGACGATAACAAATTTGTATTTTTTTTGGTTTGTATCTTCTTGTTTGGATTACGCCTGTTGATATCTTTGGTAGTCTCTTGAATTTTCTTATGACATTGTTAGTCCCTTACTTGTGCTTGTGAAGCTGTGTAGTGTTTTTAAAATTTCAGGAAGGATTTATGTAGTTTAAGGAAAGCTTTCCAGAAAATTCGATGTTAACAAATTTGATTTTTTTTTTGGTTGGTGTCTTCTTGTTTGACTTAGGCATGTTATATCTTTGGTAGGCTCGTGAATTTGCTTATGACATTGTTAATCTCTTGTTTGTGTTTGTGCTTGTGCTTGTGAAACTGTGTAGTATTTTTAAAATTTCAGGAAAGATTTATGTAGTTTCAGAAAAGCTTTCCAGATATTCAATTATAACAAATTTGAATATTTTTTTTTGCTTTGTGTCTTCTTGTTTGGATTACACATGTTGATATCTTTGGTAGCCTCTTGAATTTGAGGAGGATAGAGTCGAGGCTATCTTCATCATCCTTGGATACCAATTTCTCACAACTTTTGGAGTTACCAGGTGCTTATGTTTCGCAGCCGCTTCGCGTCGCTCAAAAAACCAAGTGGTGGGTGTCAATCTGATCGTCTCAAGGAGAGAGATCACTGGCAACTCACGAGGCATTTTCAACATAGAATTGAGAGACTATGCAATGTTGGTAGTCATGATATTGTACCTGTTCGCAGGCGCAGAGCATCGTGCCCACTTTCTAAAATCTGAATCTTCAAGATACTTAGCCAATTCAGGACATTTATCCTTTATTTCCTTGAAGATTAACCAGAACTCGTGACACGTGTAGGCATCAGCAGCGCTTTCCACCAGAGGTAGCAAACCAGTCTTCGAATATTTAGGAGTAATGTATACAGACACAATTGTCTAGAAATGTCATAAGCAAATTCAAGAGGCTACCAAAGATATCAACATGCGTAATCCAAACAAGAAGACACAAAGCAAAAAAACAATTCAAATTTGTTATAATTGAATATCTGGAAAGCTTTCCTGAAACTACACAAATCTTTCCTGAAATATTAAAAATACTACACAGTTTCAAAAGCACAAACACAAACAAGATATTAACAATGTCATAAGCAAATTCACGAGCCTACCAAAGATATAACATGCCTAAGCCAAACAAGAAGACACCAACCAAAAAAAAAATTCAAATTTGTTAACATCGAATTTTCTGGAAAGCTTTCCTTAAACTACATAAATTCTTCCTGAAATTTTAAAAACACTACACAGCTTCACAAGCACAATTAAGGGACTAACAATGTCATAAGCAAATTCAAGAGACTACCAAAGATATCAATAGGCGTAATCCAAACAAGAAGACCCAAACCAAAAAAAAAAATACAAATTTGTTATCGTCGAATTTTCTGGAAAGCTTTCCTGAAACTACACAAATCCTTCCTGAAATTTAAAAACACTACACAGTTTCACAAGCACAAGCACAGGCACAAGCACAAGCAAGAGACTAACAATGTCATAAGCAAATTCACGAGCCTACCAAAGATATAACATGCCTAAGCCAAACAAGAAGACACCAAGCAAAAAAAAAAATCAAATTTGTTAACATCGAATTTTCTGGAAAACTTTCCTGAAACTACATAAATCCTTCCTGAAACTACATAAATCCTTCCTGAAACTACATAAATCCTTCCTGAAATTTTAAAAACACTACACAGTTTCACAAGCAAAAGCACAAGCACAAGCACAAGCACAAGCAAGAGATTAACAATGTTATAAGCAAATTCACGAGCCCACCAAAGATATCAACATGCGTAAGCCAAACAAGTAAAATAAAGAACAATCTTACCAAAATTTATATGTGTCATTGGGTGTTCAAAATTTCTTACCAAATTTTGTAGATGGTCACGAGATTTTTTGTAGGTGGTGCTTCTCTTCAGCTACAAACAGTAGCAAATAGTCATACGAGGTACTGAAGCTTGCATCCTGTTACTGTCCTGCAAACCAAGCCAATTCTTGTTTCAAATTTCTTAGTATCAGATTTTCTAGAAAGCTATCCTGACACTTAAAAAATTCTTTCTAAAATAAAATAAAAAACCCAAAAAAAAATCACAAAGTTTCACTAGCACAAACAATCAATTCTAAAACCATGATCCGTTTGTTCTTTTAAAAAGAGAGAGATATGGTCTCATTTACCATACCAGTATAGCTGTGTAAAGAGCATAACAACAATCAATACAATTTAAAGAAAAATAATAAGCAGAAGTCTTTTGAAATACCTTCCCAAATGAAATGTTCTCTAACTTTTTCTGAGAATTATACAAATTGTCTTGATCATGTTTATAAACTCACGAAGAATTGGCTAAACTACAACATTTAATAAATTTGATCAATGGTTTTGCTTGTCTTAGGTGACTGGAGTTCAGCAAACATACAGCCAATTCCACCACGAAGGAGCTCCAAACATACTTCTGGACTATGTAGTGTCCACATACACCAGACAGATCCTCGACGGCTTGAATTATCTCCACGGAGAAGGTTTCAAGAACTGCAGAGGGGTCGGGGAAGGTGATTTAGTGAGCTGGGGGTTAGCTGGAGGAAGCTTCGAGTTCTGAAGTTCGAGGTGGATACAAACTACAGGAACATGAAGGTTTATTATGATCAGATACCCGTGGAGCGATGGCGGAACAGTTGGTTTCTTGTGATAATCTGGTGGAGCTCAGCCTTGTGAACTGCGTCGTAGCTCCTGGTAGAGGGCCCGCTTGTGTGCTGAGAGAGTGCAAGAGCCTGGAGAAGCTTCGTCTGGACATGTGTATCGGTGTCAGCGATTCGGACATCAAAACATTGGTCGAGAAAGCTAAACACCTAAGGAGCATCTCGCTGCGTGTTCCGTCTGATTTCACTCTGCCTCTCTTAAACAGCAACGTCGCCGTCGGATTAACCGATGAAAGCCTCAGTGACATAGCTCAGCACTGCTCAAAGCTTGAATCATTCAAGGTCTCGTTCTTAGACGGTGAGTTTCCTTCCCTCTTCTCTTTGTTACAAGTGACCCGTCAATGTCAACTTCACCAAACTGTAAGATGAATCAAACACACTTGTAGGACGGCATAGACACAATGTTGGGTGATGCCTAGCTGAGAGCGCCTCTTGTAGAGCTTACGAACCTTGGGCAATGGAAGCAAACCTTCGATAGATTTTGTAACCTGATCAGACACAAAGGCAAAAGACAAAAACAGAAAACATCTGGGTAAAACAAGACCTCCATCACCTTCTTTCGGGACATAATTAGCACTTAAAACACACATTCAATTAGCACTCAAACACACACACACACAAAAGACAAAACTAGCACTAATTACGTAAACAAACCCATCCCAAAAAACCCAACTTTGCTTAAGATCTTGAACACTATTGACGAGACTCTCCACTTAACACACAACTCATGATCCTTTCGATCAAGTTTTCCACTTTCATTATCCTAATACCCACAAGAACTTGTTAGCAAACACTAAAGCTTCTACAACTCTCTCAGTCCCTCTTTAAAATTTCATTTTAGGTTTTGGTATCAGGTTCTTGACTCAAGTTAACGAAATCCAAACAATGTTTTTTGGGTCTCTGAAGAAACTGTTGCTTTGATTATCACCACCTCAAACTTGGGAACCTCTTAACACTCTGGTTAACAGAGGTTTTCTGAATCTCCTGTTGAATTGGAACAAAAAGAAAAAAGAGATACAACCCAATGGAAAATGGTATCAGTTTTCGGTCTTGAAATCCAAAAAAAAAAAACTTTTCAAGAAACCTAATTGGAGATCTCTCCCAATCTGTTAAAACCAAACAGCTGCATTCATTCATTTCACTTCATTTCACCGTTGATTCAACAACATAGAAGACGAGTTTAAGAGAAAAAAAGAAGGACCTGATCTGGTCTTATACAAACAGAATCTCCCAAAACGATGACGTTTTCTGAATCATCAAGCATCTTCGCTATTCTACCTCCCTGATCTAGATCCGAAGACGCTTCACCGCAAACGCTAACGAACTCACCATACATCATCCAGCTCTTCCTCGTCTCCGTAAGCTTCGTTTTCACGATCTCAATCTAAGCAGCTCTGAGAAGAAACCAAGATTTGAATGCTCTAAACAGAATAAAAATGCAAACTTTACAAAGATTCAATCGAACATCAAAGTCAATCACTGTACCTATGCTATACTCGAAGACGACAACGACGGTAAGAATAGCCCACACGGCGTACTTGCTAGCATCATTGTCTTTGTTCCCGATGTAAATTGCAGCCAGGGATGGGAGAATCTCACCGGAGACGGTGGTGGTTCTGAGTGATTTGTTCTCTGTTGTCGGCAGAAATTTCATCGTAACTGGAGATTACGTCATCGCCGGAGATTTCATTTGTCGTGAAGAGATCGTAGGAAACAGTCTCGAAAGAAGTAAGTCTAATTTTTTTTGTTAGCTTTATTATTAAATGAGGGTAGTAAGGATATTTTGCTCATTAATGAATGTTATTTCTGTGATTTTTCCTTCATGTCATTTTTGAGATAGAAAACTTAAAAGTGCTATTATGGAGAATTGCCCTTAATATTATTGATTATGTTTATCACTTTTTTTTTGTTTATCACTTAAAATCTTCTAAAATCATACTCTTTATGTATACACATATAGATATTAAGATATATTAATCAAGAGTGTAACTTTTAAAAGCATTAAAGCCCTTTTTCAAAAAAAAAAAAACTTTTAAAAGCATTACGATACGCTTCTAGGGGTTAGGTGTAGTGTATATATGGACCGATGGACGATACACTTGAGACGTTTTTGTCGAAAACTGAAGTTTGTTTTACTTTTAATTTTTTATACACGATGTTTCGGTACAAATCGCTTATTGTATCAATGCCAAGAACACACACAATTTTAATAAGAACTCAACTCTTATTGCTTTAGAAAATCACTCAAAACTAAAGCTCTTCAACACAAAACTCTATGAATTACCACACATCGGTATCTCATATATATAGCTTCTTAGTTTATCCTAATCTCTTTAGGAATCACAATATATTTCCTAAACCCTTTTAGATAAACACAACTCTATTAGGTAACTTGTCGCACAAGTTACTTCAAGCTTATCTCAACATTCTCCCCCTTAAGCTTGAAACCTCTTTTCTCCAAGTCTTGTACTCCAATGAAATCTCTCATTTCTCTAAACTTGATTCTTCCCAATGCCTTAGTCAATATGTCTGCCTTTTGCTTGTCTCCCGGAACATATTCTACTTCTATTTGACCCATCTCCACACATTCTCTTATAAAGTGAAAACGAGAATGTATGTGCTTACTCCTTCCATGGAAGACAGGATTTTTAGTCAAGGCAATAGCAGACTTATTATCAATTCTTATGGTGACCTTCGTGCTGTCTTCTCCGGTGATCTCACTCAGCAATTCCTGTAACCATAGTGCTTGTCTTGCAGCTTCAGTTCCTGCCATAAACTCTGCTTCACATGACGAGAGAGCAACCACTTCTTGTTTTTGTGAGCACCATGTAATCGGGCTGTCTCCAAGATAAAATATATGACCCGTAGTACTCTTGCCGTCATCAAGATCAGTGTTATAACTGCTGTCACTGTACCCGATTAATCTTGGTATCTTCGTTGCTGCTCGGTAGAACGTTAAACCTAAACTTGTGGTTCCCTGCAGGTATCTCAAGCACTGCTTCATCGCAGCACCATCGACTCCTTGGTGAGTGCATGTAACGGCTGAGTACTCCGACACAGTAAGACAAATCTGGTCTTGTATGAAGTAAATATCTTAAACAGCCAATGTTCTTCCTGAAAGCTGTAGCGTCGATCTCTCTCTCTGTTTCAGCTTTACAAAGTCTCAAACCAGAATCCATTGGCGTATGTACCAAGTTGCATCGGCTCATCCCAGCTTCCTCCAGTATTTTCTGCGCATACGCCTTTTGATTTAGAGCTATACCTTCACTGTGTTGCTCTACTTCTATCCCCAAGTAATATGTTAACTTTCCTAGATCACTCATGTCGAACTTGGAAGACATCATCTCCTTGAATTCGTCGATGATTCTTTTGCTTGTTCCTGTAACGAACAAATCGTCCACATACACTGCAACTACGAGACGTTCTCCATTCACCGTCTTCCTGTATACTGAAGCCTCCTTTCTGCATCTTTTGAACTTCATATTGACAAGAATACCGTTTAACTTCGTGTTCCAAGCTCTTGGTGCTTGACGAAGGCCATATAGTGCTTTGTTAAGCTTGTACACTTTGTTTTCATGTCCCTTCTTCTCAAACCCCTCAGGTTGAGTGACATAAACCACCTCTTTCAATTCACCATGAAGAAACGCTGTTTTTACATCAAGGTGATGTACTTCCCATCCATTAGCTGCTGCAAGATTCACAAGGAGTCGGATTGTCTCTAGGCGAGCTACTGGTGCAAAGACTTCTTCAAAATCAATCCCATACTGTTGTACATACCCTTTTGCGACAAGTCTAGCTTTGAATTTGTTGATGCTCCCATCCGAGTTCCTTTTAATCTTAAAAACCCACTTTAAGCCAATAGGCTTTACGCCAATAGGTAGATCGACCAGGACCCATGTGTTGTTCTTGACGATGGACTCAATCTCATCCTCGCAGGCTCTTGTCCATTCCTTTGATTCCCGTGCTTCTCTGAAATCGACAGGCTCGTTATTGAGACATAGGAGTAACTTCTCTCCTTCTTCTATGACTTGCAACACATAATCTTCCAAGTGTTTTGGTAAGCGTCTCTCTCTCTCGTGGACCGTCTCAAGGTGGGGTGCTCTGCTTCTCCTTCTTCTTCACTGTCTTCATATGTTTCTTCTTGCTCGGCTATCACCTGAGAATCACTTGTCCCTTCAAGTTTGTTACTCGTATTTTCATCTTCCTTATCCCCATTCGTTGTCTTGAACTCTTCTCTGACTCCATGATTCCCATATGTACCAAGCTCTATTGAGAACTTCTCATCTCGGCTCTGCTTATGACTAGATTTATCCCATTCCCATCCTTTTGTTTCGTCGAACACAACGTCTCTACTTACTACTACTTTACGTTTCTCAGGATCATATAAGCGATAGGCTTTGGAGCCTGGTTCCGTTCCTAAGTTCACAAGCATTCTTGAGCGATCATCTAGCTTCTTTAGGTTCACTTTCTCAACTTTTGCATAACCAATACATCCAAAGACTCTAAGATGGCTGATATTTGGTTTCTTCTCATGAAACAACTCGTATGGAGTTCGGTCCTTTAGAGCTCTGGTTGCAATTCTATTGAGTAGATAGGTTGAGTGCCGAATCGCTTCACCCCAAAAATAGCTTGGTATTCCCATGTGCTTCATTATGCTTCTTGTCATCTCTAGTAAAGTACGGTTTCGTCTCTCAACCACGCCGTTCTGCTGCGGTGTATATGGTGCAGTGAGGTGACGTTTGATTCCTGACTTCTCGCAATACTCGTTGAAGGTAGTAGACACGAACTCTCCACCTCTGTCCGTTCTAAATACTTGAATCTTCTCATTCGCCTCCTGTTCCACTAGTGCTTTAAAAACTTTGAACTTCTCTAGAGCCTCGTTTTCTTTTCATCAGTATACTCCACATATATCTTGAATAATCATCGATAAGGACAAAGATGTATCTCTTTCCAGCTTGCGTACTCGGAGTAATGGGGCCACAGAGGTCTCTGTGTATGAGCTGTAGTTTCTTAGTAGCTCGATATTGTGTAGCTGGAGGAAATACTTTCCTTACCTGCTTTCCCATAAGACATGATCTACAGACCTCTTTCTCGATGCTCATCTTCGGAACTCCAAGCACAAGCTCCTTTTCAATCATTGACTTCATTGTCTCTGTATTCACATGACCCATTCTAGCATGCCATTTGCTAGATTCACTCGCATACGATAGATGTAGGCTTGCCTCTGGTTTTAAACTCATACGAACCTTATATAGCCGATTTTTAGACCTGTTTGCTGTAACTAGTAGCTTCCCGTTTGGATCGTGCATTGTTAGTTGATCTCCCCTCATTCTGATATCGCATCCTGCTTCGGTAGCCTGTCCCAAGCTGATGGTATTACTCGTCAAGTCAGGGATGTAATACACGTCAGTCATCCGTCGAGCTTCTCCGTTCATGTCCACAAAGGATATTGATCCTTTTCCCTTGATATCGATTCTTGAATCGTCTCCAAATCTTACCTTCCCAGTAATAGCTCTGTTAATTTCTGAGAAGTAACGTTCATCTCCCGTCATATGATTGCTCGCCCCATTGTCGAGGTACCATGTGTTTTCTCCCACGACGTTTGGTTCATACTTCTCTGGCACCACGTGTTTTTCGTTTAAGAAAACGACTTCATGCATCATAAGCTCTTCTGCCTCATGTGTTTCATTAATCTCTGCTTCTTGTATCTCCTGAAGTTTTAACAGACGATCCGGACAATCTTGTGCAAAGTGTCCATTCTTGTCACAACGAAAGAATGTAATTCTTGAATAATCAAAGTTTCTTCCACGACCTCTCCCACGATTGCTAGAGAACCTTCCTCCTCGACCTCTGCCTCGGTTTGACTGATTATTGTACTGGTTGGATTGTCCATTGTAGCTAGAAGTTTGTCCGTTGTAGCTCCGGTTCTGTTGACTACCTTGGCCTTCTAGATTCGCATACATCAGTTTACCCTGCTCCTCTTCAGTCTCATCTTCTTCAGCTATACGCTCTTCGTATGTCTTTAAACGCCCAATAATTTCTTCAAAGCCAATAGTGTCGACATCCAACATCTGTTCTATTGAGGCGACAATTTGTATAAACTTCTTACGAGGAAGACTTTTAAGAATTTTCCGGACCAACTTTGGTTCTTCGATATTGCGTCCAAGTGCAGCTGCCTTTGACGAAATTTCACTGATTCTTCCTGCAAAATCATCAATGGTCTCAGTATCCTTCATCTTTAGTCGGTCGAACTCAGCACTCAAAGTTTGAAGCCGCGCCTCTTTTACTCTCTCTGCTCCCATATGTCTGGATTTTAACGCTTCCCACACCTTTTTTGCAGTACCTTGCTCACCAACTTGAAGTACTAAAGTTTCTGGTATTGATTGAAACAGCAGGGCCGTAGCCATGTTGTTCTTTTTGATATCTGTAGACTCGTCTTCGATCACCTCCCAGACTTCGTGTACTTTCATAGTTATCTTCATCCTCATAGCCCAATATGTGTAATTGCTCGAGGTGAGCATGGGACACTTTATGGACGACGAGCCTCCGCCTTCCTTCTTCCCTGTTAACGCCACAACTTCTCCCATATCTTTTCTGAAGCTCTGATACCACTTATTGTATCAATGCCAAGAACACACACAAGTTTAATAAGAACTCAACTCTTATTGCTTTAGAAAATCACTCAAAACTAAAGCTCTTCAACACAAAACTCTATGGATTACCACACATCGGTATCTCATATATATAGCTTCTTAGTTTATCCTAATCTCTTTAGGAATCACAATATATTTTCTAAACCCTTTTAGATAAACACAACTCTATTAGGTAACTTGTCGCACAAGTTACTTCAAGCTTATCTCAACATCGCTTACGTGTTCAGCTATTAATAATAGAGAAGTTTATACTTACTGACATAGAATCCCCTATTTATTAATCCTAAAACATTACAACATTTTTTAGTAGCTACATATCATCATGAAAATCATTCTCAGAATTACTAGAGAAATATATTGGTCCATCTACATATATATTATATTTTTATTAAACTAACTATTAATTTAATTAATAGTGTACAAAAATATTATATATTCTTTCATTAAATAAAAGCTACAAAATTACCTAATATGATTAACATATATATCATAATTAATGATTATGAATAATAAAGATTTGATAACAATTATTTTTGCTATACTTTTTGTTTAATTTTATATTACCAAAATAAAACTATTACAGTAAGCATATAATAAAAAAATTCATTTTTTTCTTATATGTTATATTTTGAATTTTTTAAAACGGCTATAAATTACTAAAAATGATAAAAGTCTCGCATTGAAAATTTTGTGATCAATGGTAATATTTTTTAGTTCAATAATCGTTTTTCTTTAATGGACCTTGAACAATTTTTAATGATTAAATAAATAGGCCACGTACATAGTAGAAGGTGTTTTTAATGATTCATCACTTCCGTTTAAAATTTTGTTACAATAAGAATATAGGGTTGAGAAAAAATCCGAATCCAAATAACCGAACCAAATCCAATCCAAAAACGTAGTACAAAACTTTAACCAAATTGGTTAGATATCCGAACATGTTCAAAATTTTGGTATCTAGAGAACCGAATCCAACTCGATCCGAACCAAGATATTTCGGGTATCCGAGTATATTCGAACCAGATTTATTTACTTAAATATATTAACCATTTTAAAATCTAATATCTAAAAGAATACGCAAAATACATAAGATGTTTTTTAAAGTGTCCAAAATACTTAGAAATATATAAAATAGTTAAACTTATATGTTTAAAATAGCTAACCATTACTCAAAATACCAAAAATACTGAAAATATCTATTGATTTTCTATCCAAATATTTAAGCTAAACCCATTTTTATATTAAGTTTAAGTATTTTGGCATACATTATTCAAATTTTATGTTATATATTATTTTTATTTTTAGATTTTGAGAAATTTAAAGTATATATGAACTTTTTTTTTTAATTAGACGGGTTATCTGAATCTAAACTCAAAACGAACATACAAAGATTCGAACCAAACCCGCAAAGATCCGAAGAAAACAGAACCTAACCAAACCAAATAGTACCCGAATGCCATCCTTAATCAAATGTAAAAAAAAAGGTTTTGATAACAAAATATGTATTGTTTATAATATTTAAATAAAATATATATTAAAAAAAACATACTCATGTAGTATTAAGGTAATTCACAGTCTCTGATGAAGTATCATTAAAAACATAATTCGATATGATATTTTTGGTTGGTTGGTGGCTGTAGCTCATTTTTCTTGCTAAAAACGGCTTCCAATTGTATTCATTTTTTTTTCCTTTTTGAATCCAATTGTATTCATGTGAGCGATAGAATCGTCTTTGTGAAAAGGAGGCTCTCTCTTTTGGTGTCAATAATGACATTCCAATTTCTAGGGAGGCTTACTTGGCAACTTGAGAGGAAATTTCGATACTTTTCTTTTCCTTTTTTCTTTTCTTTTCTTTTTTAATTTTTCGAAAAAATCACTTCTCGTTTTAGTAGAGTTATTTTCCAAAATATTTCTTTTTTATGAAAAATGATGAAAAGAAGAATCTAAAAACGTGAAAGATAGAAAAAAGATATCTAGCGATGACAATATTTACGAATTACGAAATTGAATGTATATATACAAATATTATGACGGGAGAGTAATGAAAGAATTTCTCAAAAATCATGAGATATTCATGTATCATACTGGTAGTACATCGATCATTTAGAAAACTGGTGAGAGATTATGTCCTTGCTGGAAGTGTAAGAATACAAAATTCATTCATAGTGAAATATTATGGAATCGTTTAGTAAATAGAGGTTTTATACCACAATACTATTTATAGTTTCAACATGGAAAGGGTTATGTACATATGGATTTAGTCTATTTGGAATATCTGGGAGACAATATTGTTGTGGCCAGTCATTTTTACGCTGTACAGCCTACCACTGGAGATGTGCATGTATCGAAGTTTCTATTCTTGAGCATATTAGTCCTTGGTCTGAAGCATCCAAAACGAGCACTAGATGTTTTTCTACAACCATTAATACAATAGTTAATGGACTTATGGTTAACAGAGGTCTGCATGTATGATTGTTCAACGAAAAGGAATTTTATGATGCGAGCAGTTAATATGTGAACCACTTTCCTACTTACGGAATGCTATCTAGATAGACAACTCATGAGAGGTTATCTTGTCCATATTGCCTTGGAATAACATATGCATTTCAACTGAAGTATGGATGGAAGACATATTGGTTTGATTGTCATCATCGATTTCTTCCCCTTAACCATTCATACCAAAGAAACAAGACATTGTTTAGGTACAAAGAAACAAGACATTGTTTAGGTACAAAGAAACTGTACAAGAAACTCATTTTCCATATTAGTAGAGAACAAATTGAAGAGAAAATTGATTATTATGATGCTTAAAAAAACAGTTAGCCGTGGGGGGTACTTGGTTTCATATTAGCTTCGCAAGTAGACCAAATTATCTTCATTCTTTACCCATGGATAAAAGATTCTGAAATAACTTGGTTATCTTCTACTAAAATTACATCTCGTGGCCGAATAATCAGTGAAGAAGGACCACCTTTACAACAAGATTTGTGTATCAATGAAGCCGAAGTACCTGAAAAACAAACTTTTGCCATCCTTCTTATTGTTTATCATTATAGTGAATATGTGATCTTCTTGACGATATGACAGATGAAGCAAATGAAGATGAGTTTGATGAAAGTGATGATCTTTGTAGTGATGATAACTCAAATGATGAATCTAAAAGATGTAATATTTTCATATTAATGTTTCTCTATTCAAACAATATATTTTCATTATAAATGAATTTCAGACTTAAAGCATGTGTATTTGTATTCGGATATAAGGATTCTGGTTTGGAGAATCATGTCTATGGAGTTGGGGTTTAGGGATTTGGGTCTATGGTTTCATGTTTAGGGATTTAGAATTTATGCTCCTTAATTTTTCATAAACTAAAAACACGAGATGCAGTAGATTGTCTTAAATCTTTTTTGTTGTAACGCCATCGTACTAGAGAAACTTGGGACCTAGTAGATTCATTGTAAATTTACTTTGTCGCAACGTCGTCATAACCCAGAAACGCGGAAACTGATAGATTCATCATCAGATAAAAAAACAGGACGTGGTTGATTTGTTGTAAATTTACTATAACTTAACGAGGACAGCTATTATATATATATATATACC
This sequence comes from Brassica nigra, assembly GCA_016432835.1. NCBI lineage: Eukaryota > Viridiplantae > Streptophyta > Magnoliopsida > Brassicales > Brassicaceae > Brassica > Brassica nigra. Next base: position 31,754,437 of record CM028242.1, read on the forward strand.
GAGCCATTTCGCCCCCGCCCCCGTCCGCTCGTCTCTTCCCCTATATTCTCTCCCCATAAAATTTCTTCGTTAACAAAAAGGTTAATTTCTTATATAAAAAAATTGTCATGTAGTTTAGGTATCAGAACTATATTAAGTTATTGATTTATAGATTATGTTGTGGAATTAGATATTGCTATATATATATATTTAGTTTCTGAATTTCTCGATTTGAATTATATTTTTTAGATGGTTCCTAGGAACATACGAAAAACATTCACATTATAGTTAGATGTTTGGCACGGGCCAGGTTAGCACATCTAATTTAACGGGGCCTTTTATGGCTCTAGAACTAGTCCCCGACTCTCAGTCGTGTCAGAGAACTTCATGACCGCTGGTAGTTAGAAACAACTTCTGGTTGCTCCCCCCCCTGTAGCTCTAGACGATGCGCCTCATGTCCCTGCAGCTGGAGTTCATCAGGATTTGATGGTGCTGCCAGTTGCTCCTTACGCTCGATATATCGTCGAGGATCTCCTCGTCCATCTGGGATCAGAAGGTTGATATGTCTTGCACCCCGATCAACAGCCAAATACTTACTGGTGCATACTTTTTAATAACTTTTATTATTTTCTAGGTTTGGACTCGACAGTCGTGAGCATTTTCCGCCACGGTGAAAGGCTATTTCATCGAACTGCATCCGAAATGGAACCTGAAACCAGAGCACATTAGGATCATGTGGTTCAAATGTTTTTAATAGTTCTAATATTTTTTGTTTCTAACAAAAACAAAATTGGTTCACATGGATCAACGAGAAGGTGAAGGGGGTCTTTGTTGCTAAGGAGAAGACACGTTTAAAAACACCATCTCAGACTGTAAGGACTTTTGGGATTACAAAGTCTATGATGCAAAATCCGCATTCCTCACTGTTATGGGCACGGATCCTGGCTGATCTGATGGTCGAGTTGTTCAATAATCGAGTGATCGACAAGAGCCGGTGGAAGCCGATGTAAGGCTGATCAAACCAAATGAACCTGAAACGAATGCAAATGGGATGTGTGAATGAAACTAATAATAACAGATAATAATGAAGGTGATAAGATGAGAAGGATGGTCGGATTGGTGGATTGAAATGGATCTAAGCTTGCTGGTTGTGTAACACTCTCAAGCTTTGGCCGATGGATGGAATGGATTGATGGATAGGGATTGAGTCGCTCAATCCATGGACAAACAGGTTGCCTTGAATATCACAAGACTCTCTGGACGTGGATTCAGTAGCACACTTGATACTATAGAAATGACAACAAAGAATTCACAACTTTGTTAAGAGAAAAAAAACAGTTTTCTTAGTACTTTCAGTGATCAACGGTACTGTACAATGAACTGTGCTATGGTCTTATATAGGCTCGACTACATTCTAAAGACTCAAAAGAAAACAAAATACACGGAAATTAAGCAAAAGAATCAGAAAATTTTCTCTTTGAAGATATTTAGCAGTTAGGCTTGATTGGAGCCTCTCCAAAAGGAGACTTGGTTGAGCCTTGTGTCGGGACAGCTTCTGGGTATGCCCATGGTATTCAAGTCTTCTTGAATTAGTCCTTTTTTTGCAATAAATAGAATATAGCTGTTGGTCTTGTGGAAGAATCTGAAGAAATCTTTAGGCATGTAATGTGAATGCAGCTGGATATGGAAAGTTGATGTGCATGAGGATCCGCCTGATCTTCTGGGTTCTGGTGCAGTTAAGGTCTCCTTGGATGTCTTCTGGATGGTTCATATGATATCCCAGCCTCCATAGATACATTTGGTCTAAACCAAATTGAAGGAAAAGAAGACCTTCCTTAAATAGTATTAGTTTGACCAATTTTAGTAAACCAAGTGAATCTTCTGGTTGGATTGGATGTCAGGCTTGGTTCTTATTTCTCAGGGATTCTAAAAGGTCCTCCTTAACAGTAAAGATTGGTTTGTTCTAGGCCCATCCATGGTTGGATTTGTATGGACCAAAATATGGCTGATTTGGTCCATTGGATGCTAAGTAGATGGTCTGATTTGTAACATAACTCTTGGGTCCGGGATGATTTTCTGATTATTTTAAATCCCAGTGATGCACAAATGAGTTCGCCTTCTTTTAAAATTGGTTTCATCAAAAAATTCCTCTTTTTTATCTGATACTCGCCTTTGAGTGAACCATGGTCGCTGATAGTTCTATTGTGGCAGTTGTAGCTTGTCTGGTCCATCTTCAGTTCATGTACCGTTTATGTGACCACAACACTTACGAAGGACATATGGGATGGTCTCATCCTCTATTGTACCACCACCCCCAACTCGATTTCATCGCCGCACAGTGCTCCGCTTATCGTATGTCAAAGGATGAGGACGGTCATTTTCTCATGGTTCACACTATATGCCAAACACCCATGCTAGTGTCCGTTTACAGATGGTAAGAGATTTCGATAAATGTTTTCATGTATTATGTTTAAATTTTATTATAACTTTCAATTTATCTTTAGGTCGAAAAGTAAGAAAAATTACCATCTCTTTCCCAGCTAATTGAGGTTACAGACAAGATGCATGTCAATTGGTAACAACTTGTCTTGTGAGGGAGGGTTGTTAAAGGGTGAGGTCTTGAGTTCAAAGAACGCCAAGCGTACCAATAACCTACCTGGGGAGTCAGTGAGTTCTCACAGGTGAGGGGTTAGGGATGGGGCTCACGAGCTGAGAGAGTGGACGTGGATGGTCCATTAGCCGTGGGCGGTCGGGCCTTTAGAAGAAGTTGTCACCAATTGAGCACGCTATCACGAATCACTTCCCGATAGGTCATCCATCCTTCCATTACTCCAGCTCAAGCACGCTTAACTTTGGAGTTCTAAATGGATGTGTGCCGGAAAAGGTAAGAGCACTTTGGTGACATAGGTTGCCAAATCAATTCTCTTAAACCTTTCCACATATCACAACTCGGGATGTTACAATTCACCCCTCTCAAAGAACGCAACGTCCTCGTTACGCTCCACGACATGTCTCGAGACGCCTCTCTAGTCAGAACCGAGTTGGCTAACCAGCTCTGATACCAGTTATAAAGCCCGACTGCCCATGGCTAATGGGGCACCCACGCTCGCTTTCTCGGCCCGTGAGCCCCATCCCGTCTGACGGCGTGCATTAATTACCCGAAAGGCGAGAAATCATTGTTTACTGCCCTTGCAATCACCACATGACTATTTCCCGTGCTTTTACCGTGCTTTTTCCTCACTCGCATGCTATCGCAAATCAATTCACGATAGGTCATCCAAGTACGGTTAACTCTGGAGTTCTAAACGGATGTGTGCTGGAAATGGTTAGCGCACTTTGATGACATAGATAGTCAAATCAATTATGTTAAACATTTCTATATATCACAAATCGGGATGTTATATTTTTTTGGTGCAATTCTTTCTCCAGGTGGTAAAGAGGTGATGATCAAAATGGTAGCAATGGTTAGTGGGAGAACCAGGCGGCAGATTGCCTTGCAAAAATAACTTGTAATTATAGTATTTTTAAAATATGTCATGTGCAGCCGAAATGGCTGATTAACTATTTGTACTTTCCTAATATAATCAGTTGATAAAATAAGAATCTTAAAATAAGGTTCTGCAGTAGCAGTCGCTCGATTCTATGGTGTAGTGGTTAGCACTCTGGACTTTGAATCCAGCGACCTAGGTTTGACTGCCGATAGGATCAAATCTTGCAACTCATAAAAAAATTGATCGATTATTGGGGCTTTTAGTTTCTTTTTGTTAGGATCAAATCCTGCAATTCATAAAAAAGAAATATCCAATCCATATAAAAAGTTGTGGTCCGATTGATTGGGTCAAGTTTTTTCTTTCCCTCCTTCCTTTCTAAATTTTTTTCCAAAACTTTATATCTCACATTTTTAGATACACATTATTTTTTTTTGTTATTAAATTGTAAATATCATTAAGCTTAATGAAGGTTCGGTTACAAATGAATTGAAACTAAGTACTGCTTTTCAGGTTGGAAAAAATATAATACAATTAGGGGTGTGCCCGCGCGTAGCACGAATTATCTTGTATTTGTGCCATGAAGATTTGAATTTTGCTTTGCAGAAATAGGGATTTTTAAACGTGAAATAGAAGTGGAATATGGAGTTTTTGTTAAAGTCTCAAGCGGAACTGTATCCGGAGAAGCTCATTTTTTTAATTGTGTAGGTGGTTTATTGGCTCATTTTATGTGCTAACAGAATGTAACGTTATAGGAAGAGATTAGGTTGGTGAGACTCTGGCCTCAGAGGGCTATATGTTGTTATGAGTTTATCTATGTTTGACTCCATAGGGGCATGGATTATCGTAAAAGCAAACCAAAGAAACTTCTTGAAAATATTATTTTTGTTTGTTTCTCTTTTGGCATATATATACTTTGATTGAACTGGTGTATGGATTGCGAGTAACTTGTAAAAAACAGTACTACACAATTACGTACACTTGTTTATTTTCCTCGATTACAGAAGTGGAAAAGTGATGCAAATTTATGTTTTCTTTGCGAAAAAAATTATGTTATTTCTCTTTTTGTTCATGCAGAGAATATCCTCAGCCAAATTTCTCCACACATGGTTCCACAACCTGAGAAAATTTCCAACCTTGCAGTAGATCAAGAATCCAAGATTGTCATAAACAATGGACGTATTTGCCTTCCAGTTGCCCAGTGTGCTTGCTCATCAATAACGTCATGCTACTCATTAACATCGTTAGTGACCCTGTAGCATATAACAGACAATCTGTTCATGGATACATAATATTGAGGAGATCTAAATGTTAATATGATTTCAGTGTTTCGATACCCAATTACAAAGCATTAATCTGACATCGTTTTGGAAATTTATCTATGTATACGAAAGGTTTAAATAGTAGAAACTCGATGTTTTTAATTTTGTATTAGATTTATGCAAACTTTTTTACTATGACTTTATATTTTTTATATTCTTTTTGACTTGATAAGTTCTAAACAATTTATTTGTCTAGAAGATAAACCCGTACAGAGAAACATAAGCGGTACGGGTACGCCCATTATATAGGAATTTAGGGTGTATATAGTTTAAATTAATACCAAGGTGAAAGAGGTTTCTTTCTTCTAAAACAATATGTTATTACTAAGATTAAAAATATGTATTTTTGGGTCTCCTATTGTTGACATAAACTACTCTTGGACTTGGAGTTGGAGTTGGAGGTCAACGTTTTGTTTAAAACGAAAATAGTGGTGGCAGGAGAATTGAAAGGCTGGTGGGGAGGGAGTGGCCATGACGTCCTGTTGTTGCCTTCTTCATACGCACCTGCAATGTGTTTTTCAATCAATAATTAGTTTGTTTTTAGCCTTTAGACAGAGGTTTGTTTAAACTCATAAATTTCAAGTACCTAGCACTGAAACACATCACTGGCATTAGAGCATGTTGTGCATGTGGAAGATGAAATTCCACTTTGGAGCTTCTTGGAGCACTTAGCACAGGAGATGTAATACCATCCATTGGTAGTTTCAACTGAACTAATATTGGCTTTGCATAAGAACTCAATATCCTGCGTTTAAATGAGGAAAATGTGTCAATAATCAACTGGAGTAGGAGTTTCAAATAGTGTTTGATCAGAAAAAAAAACTTTTTTTTGGTAAAATATCCGAAAACATCCTTGTGTGGGTGGCTCCAGAACATAGTTGTTCAACTCCCCTTGTGAAACCGGTTCCAGCTTCTTGACTGGACAACACCAGCTTCCAATCTCTTGTGGAGGAGTTCATCAAGACTGTCGAAAACGCTGACACAGACAATTGCATCTCTGCCAAGGAAGTTCGTGGTTTTTCAATAATTATCAACTCTGGTTATGAAGATACATATTAAAAAACCAGTGAGTAATACGTGGGTAGAGATATTACTTATCTACTCGGATGTTAACCATAACTTGTTGAGCAGTCTGAGTGTGGTCATCGTATGTTGCTCTGATGTCGCAAACCTCACCCATACTGTCTGAAAGAGAAGGGTTATCTGGTATAAGATGTCTGCATATTTAACTTATGACCATAGACGCAGTAAGGATAAAGACATACCTGGCAGCTCGACGTTAGTATTAGCTAAGGACATGAGTTTCTCAACAATTCGGAACTTCAACCATTAAGACTGCGGAATTATGAGATTTGTAATTAAAAAAACGTTATAAACATAACCGAACTAACAACAATCACCAAAGACATTATGTAAAACAATTACATAATGTCGGGGAAGCAGCCACCGTAATTGAAGGAGTGTGTCTGATTTCAGTAGAAAGGAGCGATGAATTTGTGAAAACCATCAAGTCGGCGATGACTATTTATAGGTTCGAAATGGTGAAGAAGCCTAAGAGAACAGAGGTGGTGAAGTAATAAGACCTAGTGGGAGTCGACTTAACTCAGTTTGCATGCTAGGCTTAATGGCTTCGCCCTTAAGTGCGGTGAAGCCGTTACTAATGTCTACGGTATGACGAAGAGAATGAGAGTAGGGTTTTCTTGATGTTGACGGAGAAGACGATAGATGAACTCTGGGAGACTAACTTTGGGCCACACATACCACTACTGGGCCACACATACTCATAACCCAATATCTACAATTCATGAAACCGCAAACGACGGCCGAAGTTGAGGATTCTAAACGAAAGCAAAACTTAAATCGTAAGGGAACATTCTGACGTGTCAAGCTAAGAATCATTGGGTAGGTGACATAGCAGCAGCATAGGAAAAGAGATCATTCTCCTTTATATCTATATACTAGGGCTGGCCCGCTCTACGGCCGAATTATAATTTAGAAATAATCTAAATAGTTAAAGTAAATATTTTTGATTTTTTTTTAATATTTGTTAGTATTTATTAATTTAATTATATTCATTTTTTGTGTTAGGAGTTTGGATATACAATCATTGTTACTCATTATTTATGTGAAATATTTGTTTATATAAAATATTAGGATATTCGATGTCCAATTTGTTGGTGATTTAATTTTTATATACGATAACTACGATTGTTTGAACGAAGAAATTTAGATCTTTATTTATATAAGATATTTGGAGATTAAATGTCAAAGAAACTGCTGACCAAATTTCTATATGGGATAGTTACAACTTTTTGAAAGCAATGTCAGATCTTATTCTTTTCTAAACTAAATTTTGAAAAATACTTATATTGATTATGTAATAATTATTACTTGTAATTTTATATAATTTCCACACAAATTTTCTGTGATTCACTCTTTTTCTCTGCATGAGTTTTAATAAAATGTGAAAATATCGTAAATTATTTTTGATGAGATTCTATAATTATTTTGAATATATATTAAAAATTATAATATATATTTTATATAATTATTTATTTTGACTAAATTTTCACCAATCTTAAATAGTTCAAAACCCTTAGTTATACTTCGAAGCATTATGTATTAGCTTTATTATTTTATTGTTTTATTATATTTTATTTTTCCAAACAGATTTTTTTTAATTATGTATTTGTTTTTGGCTATAGTTTTTCATTATTATTTACTTAATTCTCAAAAGTTTGGTGAAATACAATTCCATGAGTTAATACTTTTTTTATTTCTGCTGGCTTTGATGAAACCTGAAAAATGACAATGTAAATTTTTTTCTCTTTTTCTGTTCTTATTAATTTTCTATTTTTGTTCATTATTTTTTTTATATATTTGGATTATTTTATGTATTTTCATTTAATTTAGAGAATGAATTCAGATTATTTTAGTTAAATTTTCATTTTTATTTTTTGTATTTTGTATGTTTTTGTTTTTAAATTTATAATGTTTAAAATTCTGTTTTGGTTATTTATTAACAATTTATTATTATTTTCAGTATATTTTAAATAATTTCTCTTAAGTTAAATCTGGTAACAGAAAAGAAGGTTTTCTCAAGTACTGTTTCCTTATTCTTACGCTGAGTTTGATGAAATATAAAAAAGAATATTTTCTATTTTGTTTTTATGAAGGTTTTATGTATTTTTGAATTTTTTTTTATTATATGATGTAGTTGTTGCTGAATTAACGTATGCAGTTAGAATGATGAGTGCAAAAAAAGTACGATGAAAAATAAACCACTAATTACGTAGGATATATAGGTTATTAAATATTTTACTAATATCTTTGATTTAAATACTCAAATGATTTTTTTAAAATGAGATAATTTATAAATTTTAGAAAATTTGTTTTGATATGTCTAAACCTAGTGCAGTTCTTGCTAGGTGGATGGGAATTTATATAAAACAAATTCACATATCAATTTTACATTTCACTGTAAACATCATTGCCAGTTTTTAATTATTCACTACAAAAGTCATTCCAGAGCCGTCTCAAATTATCAATGGACTCTGTTCAAAAAATATTAATGGTATATTTAATGATATAATCGAGTAATTTAAAAATTTTATAGCTTCAGTTATATATATTTAACGTTTTTTGAAATTATAAACTCTAAATTTAGTACTATGTCTAAAAGTTTAGAGTTTTATATCATAATTTACATATTTAGTTTCAAAAATTCTTAATTTTTTTTATTTTTTTATTTGGACCCTGTTCGACAGCTCCACTTGCACGTGCTGATAGACGGTCCTGGTCATTCCACTTTTATTCAAAACCCACCAATTTAATTCAGCTCACACTAATCGTTTTTATCACATTCCTTGACCATATCGTTTTCTAGTACTTCTTCCTCAGCAATGTTTGCAAACTACCTTGCACTTAACCACACTACCGTACACATAAATTCCAGGTTGAACCATAGCTCAAACCAGATCCTTAAACTGGTCACCACCAGTTGCTTCCATGTAAACCAGATCAAATCGGTAATCTTTCTCCACACGAAAGATTTCAAGTCCAGGCTCACCGAGTTAGCTAATAGATGAACCAAACAAACACTCTTCGATGCACCAACGAACCCCTGCAATAAAAAAAACCGGTTCAAATGGTTTTCAATAAACAATAAAAGTATATAAATCGTTCACCTGTAAAAGCGGTTCAGGCCTGACTTTGTTCCAGCAAAGCATCCAAACGAAGTCACTCATTTTCCTGTCACAAAATTGGCTAAACTCGTCTGAGAAATGCTTCGTTACTCTGCGCAAGACATTTTCCCACGTGAGCTCTGAGAAGACGTGGAACATAATTAGATCCGCAACGATCAATCGGGTTAAAAATCTGGCTCGACCCGTTTTTTGAAACCTTGAAGCTTCGAAGTCTTCCAAGGAGGTTCTGCTCAGAATCTCTTCAGTAACATTAATCTCAAAGTAGAAACTGTCCAGGAAAACTCATCCTCTGTACTAATAAGAAATTGATGATCACTAACCAAATTGATATGATCCCTATAGTCAAACTGGTGAACTCAACATATTCCATTATCGGCAAGCATTAAAGCACCAGCCTGTTAAAGAGTAAGATGGCATTAGTCAGAAACTCTAGGTTAATTGGAAGTTTCACTGTAAGGAAACATTTATCAGTGCAAAAAGTACAAAGAAAAAGTCACCAGTTTCAGGCGGTTTAGCCACAGTTGCAGTCAACCCAGCTACAAAAGAGGAGCTCGTAGATATGTATACATATCATGGTACTATGCATATGGTGTACATGCATGAACAAAGCAATACTGAGAGGGGCACATATTCTAGAAAATGTAAAACTGTAGCAATTAATTTACAATGAGAACCAGTACCTTAGGAATTGGGATTGAGCAAAGCTGGGATCCTCAACTTATAGTTGGTAACTATACACACACTCGTGTCTCCTCTAACGTTGATGCCTTCATGAATGGTTATGCACACAACTTGAAAGTATCAGTTGAAATGCACGCTATGTCTTTATGACCTAAAAGTCGGTGCCATGCTTCCAACAAACTTACTGAAATAATCATGAGTGTTCCTCATCTGCTGAATATCATCTACCTCTGCTACCTACCAAGTTGTACCAAAAAATCCAACCATTAAACGAAACCAAAATCATCTAAAGTGATCTAAACTCAAGCTCGATAAATCAATAAACGAAACAAAAATCATCCAAATTCAAGCTTTCTAATTGAATAAACGGAAAAAATTCATGTAAACCTAAGTTTTCTACTGAAATTTTTTTTTGTGAGGATGATGTTCAACGATGAAGGCTCACCTTTTTATAGTTGGATTTCCACCGCCTAGTGTAAAAGGAAGATGATTGAATGACGAATTGTGATTGGAGTGCGCTGATGGAGTTAAGAACATCATCAATAGCAGTCATCAATAGCATTGAATCAACGCATCTCGTAACGGGTTAGAGAAGAAGAAACTTAGACAAAACGTCATGAAATCTTCTCCATCCAGAGAGACGTCATAAATATTCATCCCACAAAACTCTCCCGTGTACTCCGACGTCGGTTTAGATAACGTAGAGGGAAGAATACGGTGAATCCTAGCCGTCGATGGTTGCTATCTCGAATAATAAGTTTGTGATTAACAGACTGGTTTAGGTTTGTAGCTATCGAGCCGGATTAATTGAACAACATATGAAACTCACAGACCATACGAAGCCCAATTATAAATAGAAATCAATTAATGAAACGCTGAGTTCGGTTAAGGGGATACGTGTCATCGCCTTGTGCACTGAATTTCTGACATGGATGTCTATGTGGCACAAGGAGGAGTGAAAACACTGTACTTTATAATAATAGATATATAGATGTTGTGGCAGTTACATGTTCGAATATTAATTTGATTTTTTAATGAATATTAATTTGATCACGAGACCGTTTTGTTTAAGATATTCTTGAATATAATTACGGGCTTGCTACAGAAAAATTGCAAAATATTTTTTTTTTTGTATTTGTATCTAAAAATTCCTAACCAACTTTTAAATATAATTAAACTAAATTTATTTCAAAAAGCATGTACAGTATAAACTCTTTAAATTAATACTCTATAAATTAATATACACTGAAAACCTCTATAAAATAATATAATTTTATAGTCCCAAATTTAGTTTTGTTCAATTAGTATATCGATAAATTAATAATCCCTATAAATTAATAAAAAATTATAATTTTGGTGTAGTCCCAACATTATTAATTTATAGAGGTTTCACTGTATATTTGTAGAAACCAACATTGCTTAACCACGAACAGATTGATAACAAAACAATAATGTGTTTGGCCATTTGTGTTCTTAACATATAAATGTTCAAGGATCAAATTTATGGTTAGGAATATGATAAATTTTATGGCACATTGGTAGTAAGATAGTTTAACATAGTAACTAGGTGATGACCCGCCTGCGCGGGGTGAATGGATTAAAAAAGATTATAATTGTGAAACAATAGATGTTAAAAGGTAAAAGTCATATTGACATAACATGTTATATATTAGATGATGTAAAATTTGATATAAATTGTAATAAAAACTACAATTTGGGTTTGGAAGTATAGTGTAATATCCGAATACCAACAATCTAATTATGGACGACATACAATAATAGTATATATTAATACAACTGATTTGTTAAAGTTTTATAAAATTTTAAATGTTTCCATAGTACATAAAAAATTATGGACGAATAAATGTAGTTTCAAGTAAATAATATAAATTTCTAATTATTTCAAAAAAAAAAATAAGGAGGATAGGAAGGAAACTGATCTTATAAGGATGGTTGGTTGTCCAGTAAGAACCGCAAGAGGGTGTCAAGGAAAATTTGAACAAAATTTTAGAACACCAATTGAACAAAAGCTTAGAACACCCTTGTCGCAGTAAAGGATCAAATTGTGAAACCAAATCCCTATTAATCGAGGAATGTATTTTATCTCTCTGACAAATGAAAACAAACAATAGCATCAGTTGAAACAGATAATAGTAGCTGAGTAATAAAAATTATACAATTTAACAACAATTAACTTTTTTGTATCTATGAAGACCATTTTAATGGTCTCTCCACCAGCAGCCTAGTATGACTTCCAAAGTCTAATGATTTTCACCTTGATCTTCCACATCAATTTTTAGGCTTCAAATCAGAAATAAAATTCATGACACTCATTTTCTTTTGCTAATTTTTATATTTGTAGGTTGTGATACCGTAGAGTATAACTTACGTGATTTATATATAATACCACACAATTAGTGTTAACTCCACCCAAATTTGAAACGAATATACACTCTTAAATTTAGTAGTAATAATCCATAACTTTTAGTTATAAATTTAAAAACTTTGGAAATTATTCTAATCCAGGATTCAACAAATAGGAAGGAATATTGAATCTGAGAGTTAACAAAATTGTGGAATCGAAAAATATGAGAGTTGACAAAATTAAGGAATTAACAAATTATTATCACATCATAAATTCGAAACAAAATGAATATATACTCTTAAATTTAATACCGATAATCCCTAACTTTTAGTTTAGAATTTAAAGTTTTGGAAAGTATTATAATTAAGGATTCAAATGAATAGGATGGAATATTAAATATAAGAGTAAAAAAATTAATTAAAGAATCGACAAATTATTATTGAATCATAAATTGTCTATCAACATTTATGTTGATTACTTTGTCAAATAGTTCTGGTGCTTAAGTTAAGGGATTCAAGAGATCTCATGAAATATATCTTCTTATTCATTTGAAATACTTTTTCAAATCGTCACTGACTTATCTGATATATGAGAAGCTACTTAACAAAAATCGAATTGACAACATATAGACGGATTCAAAATAACTGAAAACCAACTTTTATATCAAACCTTTTTATTAAAAAAAAACTTTTATATCAAACCGACCGGTTGACCGAAAAACTTAATTAGCGTATATATAGTGATTTTTGGTATGTATCTTCTTTTTATTTAAATATATATAAAGAAGTGGATCTATATAATGCACATGTCGGTAATAATATAATGTATATAACGCACATGTCGGTAATAATATAATGTATATAACACACATGTAGACAAATTATGATTCATAAACAAATTTGTTGATAATCCGCAACACGAAATTTAAATATGAGAAGACTTATGCAAGTAAAAAAATTGAATAAATCGAACGATAAATTAACCAATTATTATTTGACAGAGACAACATATGAATAACCAAAATAGACTAAAGAGATTAACCAATAAGATTCTGAAAAGAATCTGGTTTGATTTAGTATATAACAGAACCAGCCGGAATAAATGTTGGTATGTTGCTTTGAGGAAGGTTTTTTTAATCAAAAATAACAATATCTTATGTACTCCCACGAGACAAACCATATGAATAACCACGAGAAAAAACATACGAATAACCAATTATTATTAGACAAAATAGACAAACCATATGAATAACCAAAAGAGACAAAAAAAGATTAACCAATAAAATTCTGAAAAGAATCTGGTTTGATTTAGTATATAACAAAACCAGCCATAATAAAAGTTGGTTTGAGTAAGGTTTTTTTTATCAAAAGGAAATATCGATATGCGACAGCCCATATGATTATTTAACGGTCCGGTTTCTAATTTAATTTCATGTTGTTGGCGGACAATAACCGATTTATATTTTTAATCTATGTTTAACAGTCCATGATGTAACAAATATGTCCAATAGCAGTTTATTGTAAACTAGGGTCGGCCCGCCCTACGGGCAGGATATAAATTATAAAATAGTTTAAAAAGTTAATCCTTGTATTTAATTCTTGTGTTTTAGTTTCAGTGCCAAATTTGCGCTTTAGAGATTGTTGGTAGGTGAAAATGTATATCCCCTATATATTATATAGTATGTCCATTAGTACCTATATTATTTAGTTATGGAATCGGTTGAGTAATTAATCTAGTTGATTTTTGTATGGTTATCGACTGTCATTTGTCGTATTTTTGTGATTGGTTTGTTTGGTTCTGAATAGTGCATCTACATTACTTAAATATATGCTTTTAATTCCTAAGTTTAAATCAAACTTTGGTATTTATCAAGGAAGTTTGAAAAAACATCCTTTTATTGATTGAGATCTTCGTACATGTAGTTGAAGATAGTGAGATCAATTTGGTCAGTTTCTTTTGATTTAGCAAATTAAATATTATTTTCTATAACACATGAATTGTAATATTTAGAATATTATCAGGTTACGTATTTATATACACATGCATCGTAGAAAGACACATATCGCATAAATCATAATTGACGTCTAAGCAAATAATATTATAAGCTTCATAATCCCTCTCGTAGTACTCCTTGCTTATTTTATATATAAGCTTTGTTACATGACCAAAACAAATGCATAGAGGTGGTTTCGAAAACTGTTAAACATTTACATGTTTTTTAAAACCGAATGAAAGATAGTGACTTTGGGGAAGTCAGAGAGGAATTCTTCCTTTTCTTCTACACCATGTCGAACGTTGCCTCGTTGCACAGTCATAGGCGCTTCTCTTGTTCAAACAAACAAACAAACAACTCTTCTTCCAATCACAACACAAAACTCATATCAGACAGCAATTGCGGGTCCGTGAAACCAATCAGATCCAAATCGATACACATTGCTTGAAGATGTTTGCATAGGAGGTCTAGACCCCATATCCCTTGGTTCTCTCGCTTCTTCTTCCTCCCCAGATACCGCTCTGCTTTCTGCTTCATACGTCGAACACACCCTGCCACTTTTACAAACGATAACTATTAACTGATCACTGATATTCAAACCCATCGAAGAGAAACCGTGACTGTTAGAAAGATACTGATAACTATCCTAAGGAACAAAAAACAAAGACAGACAATGTAAGAGTTTACCCACTGTAAAGTTGGAAACTTTGAAGAGTGGAGATAGTATACACGAAGACAGGCCAGTCAGAGAGAATAGAAGGACTAATCAATTTGAACATAGGAGCTTCCGACCTTTAGTTGCCTGATAAAAAAGAACCATCTTATTCACCTTGTGTTTCTGCTCCAGTTATGTGGAATCAAAAATGGAAAAGGGCAACGTAAACAAAACAAAATATGATGAGACGATGAGATTTGATAGGAAATCATCTGTAGCTACATCAAAACCGGAGATAGAAAGCATTGTTCCGGCAGTGAGTCTTTCCCGGAATTGTGGGAGACGGCTAGCACTGATACTTGCTTGCATTATGGTTCCCTGAAATATATTTGGGAATATATTAGTGCTAATTAACGGAGTGAAGTTTAACAGATCATGTACTGACGCGACCGAACAGGAAATCAAAACCAATACTAAACAACAGGATATAGTTCACTGGAAAACATCATCAGTGCTAATAGAGACGATACATTTTGCTGAGGATAATAAATCAGACCAACTAAGGTATTAAAAAAAATATTAATTAATAAAAACAAATAACATATTCAGGTTCACCAGAAACACAATCAGTACTCACAAACAGATTGAAGTTCCCAGGAAATACCAACATTACGACATAAAATATTAACTCAGAACAATGGATCTATAGAAGAATAGACGGGAAAACATCCCCTCATCGCTTATTGCCTTGTATGAATCTACGAAAACAACACATAACGATGAGTAATCACGTTTGGTAAAAGTAGAACCAATGGATCATGAATGAAATGAATGAATGAATGAATACATTACCAGGTTTAACGATCTCCCCATGATAAGACTTAATGAGAAGATTTCTGCCATCCAAGTGGGTGAGGACAAAGGAAAAAAGAGCTTCGGTCAGAGAGAATGTGTGCTCTACAAAGAGGTCTTCTCCTTTTCTCTTGAACTTTGGGTGCTCTTTCTGATGAATGACAAACACTATATGTCCCGTGACGGTGTCAAGCTGCTCCCAACACACAAACCAAAAAATGAAAAAATTAAAAAACAGGAAAAAAAGAAAAGGTTAAAAGAAAAAAAGCAGAGTAAAAAGTAAACAACATCTTAACCACGCCTCTGCCTCCTTCCTCCTCCTCCTCTGCTGCTACCACCACCAAAGAAGGATGAGAAGATATCAAAAGGGTCATGCCCACCTCCTCCACCACCCATTCCTTCCTTGAGTGCATCCTCTCCATACTGATCATACATCTCTCTCTTCTCTGGGTCACTTAGAACTTCATATGCCTGTGCTAGCTCTTTGATCTGCACCAAACCACACATATTCTAATCAACATCAGAATTCAATTACAAAGAGAACTCAGATAGGATCTAAATCAATCACAATCAACCTAGACAAAAACAGATCGAATTTCTAAGGGGAGGGTAAGAAGGGGACCTTTTCTGGATCTCCACCCTTATCGGGATGGCTCTTGATTGCTGCCTTTTTGTAAGGCTTCTTGAGATCATCTGGAGATGCGCTCTTGGGTACGCCTAAGATCTCGAGATCGCGATTCAGAGAAGTGAGATACAAACCTATTTATACATGAAATCGCTGACTGAACAACAGCAACTGAAGAGATCGTAGTGGGCGTCCCTGTTACGGAACTGGAACGTCATCACGTCCGCCGATCGATGAGAAACGCAGAACACGAATGTGCTCATCACCACGTAATTAGGGTTTCCGTCGGGTGAAGTGGTCTCTGGGCCACAAAATAGAGCGTGCATCGAGCCCAATAGAAAGCCCGGGACGGTAGCCAAAAATATGAATCGCAGCGTTTCATTTAAGTCGCCACGTGTCGACTGCAGGGAGAGCGAATTTCCATGCTGGATTCCTACGTGTACAGTCTCAGGAAAGAGCAAACTGAATTTTATAATATTAGATATTCTAGTAAGTCATGTCTTTTTAAATAAATGGACTGAGAAGGGATATGAAACTGCCACATAAGTAATGACAATCTTGTTAATCACACATCAAATAAAGGTTAATTATCAAAAGTGCTTCTCAAATAATAAAAAGGGGATTCATTGGCTTCTGATTCTCAGGTATGAAAAGTACTTTTATGAACTAACCAAATAAAAGAATAATCAAAGTAGACAAAATATAGTTTTTGTATGCATAAATATTAAGGGCAGATATGTTAATTACCTAGATTGAAATATAAGATCAAACAGTTCGAAATTTAAATTACTTATAGTACGTAAACAAAATCAAGCTTCCAAATTTTTCAAAGCAATGATATAAAATTGCAACCTTAATTTTCCACATGGATTTGTATGGTTTAAAATCCGAAATCGAATTGAAAGTAACCATCACTTTTTGGGTGATCTTTGTTATTCGGTTAACGTTTATAGGTTTCTTGTAGTTTGTGGTTAAAATTGGCCGGCATCTAAGTGTTTATATAGTATTGCTAAGCCTTGATGAGAAAGCTATTAGATCTCTTCAAGTTAAAGACGGGGATCTTATAATATATGAATGAGTACATTCCGGCTTAAATGATTCAAAATTCAATATTACAAATTAAGAAACGTTACATTTAGTCAATAATATATAATGATGCAATTAAATCGTTAAGGTACATCCCATATTTACTTTAGCTCCTGAATAAAATTGATGTCCATGGGAACCAAGTTTCGTTCTTATTATTAACATTCCTTTTTTGATGAAATTAACGAATCATATAGTCTATTTGTATTTCCTTTTGCATTCATTTTATTGAAATTTTCGACTAAAAGAAATTGATAGCTGATTAATTACAGATCCCATAGATCACGTTGTTAGTTGTTACCCATTATTTTACATTTATACAGCATTTTTTTTGTGAAAGTTACCAATATACCATATTCCATCAATCATTTATGTCCGGTTAAAGCAGAGAAGCTGAAGGAAAAGCATTTATACAAACTCGGAAAGATTGAAAACCAAATACCAACTCGGGTCAAATTGATTTAAGTTAACCGGAAGTTAATATTTTGTTGTTAAGAAGGATTGAACCAATTGTTATTTTAGAGATGTTATTGATCAAACAAAATGGCTGGAACTGTTGGAGATAGAATGGTGGAGCTCTGGCACATAAGACACTTTTATTAGTATAAAATGGTTTTGAGCAGAACAATTGATCAAAATTGTTTTTTTTTAGGTACAAATGTTTTATTGGATGCACGGAAACATAGTTAGTTGACAATGTTGCTGGTCTGATCAAATAAATAGAGAATCGAGTTGCTATGTTCTAAGAAATTGGCGGTCCCTAAATAAAATGAACATAGAATAATCGTTAGTTGAAAATGGTGTTGCTCTCATCGAATAAAGTGACAAAGAGTTTGTATGATATAATAAATTGGCGGTTAGTAAAACCAAACATATAACAATAGTTAATTGACAATGGTGTTGGTTTGAGCAAACCAAGTGGAACCGATTTGGTATGTTCTAATAAATTGTCGATTGATAAATGTGATAATAGAACAATAGACGTAACATGTCGGACGATATATTTGGACCAGTGGCATTTGATGTAAATTATCTATTAATGAAAGGAGATTCAAATAACTTGGTTGAGAAGGCTTGTGAGCTTGACACATCACTAAAATGGCAGTCTTGTAAATAAAGTATATAATTAAGGATATTCTTCCAAAATGTTTCCCTATTAATAAGTAAGGGATAGCATGAATTGGCGATTAACTTGATTAATATTTCAGTTTTTGTGGTTAAGAATATGATCTGTATCTAGAACGAAGTTGAAAATGATGCCAACTGCTTTATTCTATTGATGTTTTTTCCATTTTATGCTTCTATTTTCTTTCCTTAAAAATGCGAAAACAGCAAACCGGGTATTAAAGTAAAATTCGCAATGCTTTCCTCTATAGCAATAATCTCTAGTTTCACACACCATCCAACCTGTCTGGTAGCATATCATTATAAATTCTAACAGCTTGATTCACTTTTTAATTTAGATAACTAGTTGCATAGCCCCCGCGCAGGCGCGGAGCCGGTGACATTGTTGATGTATCGGGTAATTTTGTGTATGTGATTTTATCCATTGATTATGCCCTTGAATATTTACTGAATGTTGTTTGATGATTATACCAAGAATAGTAAGGAATGAGACAATGAATTTTGAGTTTGAAACATGAAATTATCCCTTTCTTATTAATAGAGAAACAATTTGAAAGACTAACCTTTATATTGTAAACTATTTACACCCTTGCCATGCTGACATGGCGCTTCCACAATCATCCTCAACTTAAATAACTAACTATCCTTTCTTAGCTAGATTAATTTCACAAAATGCCACTCACAAATATGGACCAACATATTA
Source organism: Brassica nigra (assembly GCA_016432835.1). Taxonomy (NCBI): domain Eukaryota; kingdom Viridiplantae; phylum Streptophyta; class Magnoliopsida; order Brassicales; family Brassicaceae; genus Brassica; species Brassica nigra. The sequence continues at coordinate 31,773,516 of CM028242.1, forward strand.
ACGTCAGTACTTATACACTTACCAAAAAAGTTAGATGAGCTGCATATGCAAAAACGATTTGACCATTATGTATCATTGTATAACCTATTTGTCTGGTCGATTTAAAAGTGGACCACCATCTTTTCATTACTGTGTACATATGACAACACCAACGAACATATATTTTCGAATGCTACTATATGGTTGGTTAGTAGTATACAAGTATTAACGATAAAGAGCTCCTCATATGCATTCTCTTGGACGACCTACAAAAAAAACATATGATCATAAGAAAATAAATTACAAAACTGGAGCGTAATTTTATACATACTCACTAATTTAAAAAGTTTTTTTATACTCTCATCAAAAAAATCATATAGATTTCTAATACAAGTATCATTGAAGAATTTTCGACCATTCATAATCCCTTTTCCATCACATATGCACATTTTCATATAAATATTCGTACCAGTATACGAATGAACTACTGTATTCATTCATAGATGAAATCCATCACATAAACAACCACGAGATACTGGAGGTTCTTCATTTTCATATAAATGTTCATATAAATTCGTAGTTTACATCTTAACATGTTACATCTGTATTCAAAGATTCATAAGTAATAGTCACACATCATCAAATATACAAACGTTACGGTTATGGTTGGTCTCGAGTTATTCCGGTTAGAAATTGACGATTTTAAAATTCAAAGGGATAAGTGATGCAGTTATCCTCCTACCTTTGTGTTTATATTGAATTTCAATGAGAAAATGTAGTAAAGGAATGTTATATACTTACACAAGGCAACTTAAATCAGGTAATTAATTTTGAGTAAATTTGAATTAGTCGAAAATCTCATTGATTAGATTCAAACAAGTAAATAAGTTATTTGTATTAATCAAGCCGAAATTTACTCCTAAATATATTTCATATTAACATTGCTTCTTTGTTAATTAAGGACGTATATAGGTATGAGATGTTTCGAAAGTTTAATTATATAATATTTGATAATTACAAACTGATGTTAGTTGTTCAAAAAATGAAATAACTTAATATATACACCATTAACACCATAAACTTTTATAATATACACAAAATATGCAATATAATATATACACTATTAATATATTAATTTTAAAATATACACAAAATATGCAATATAATATATACACTATTAATATATTAATTTTAAAATATACACAAAATATGCAATATAATATATTATAAACCATTAACACCACAAACTTATCCACCCATAGCACTGTAACACCAAAAATATGCATTACAATATATTATACATTAGCACCAAAAATATACAATATACTAATATTATGCAATATTTATATTTATCAAGTTACTAACTATATGTAATGTAAAATTATTTAATCCCGCGCAAGAGCGCGGATCTTATCCTATCCTAGTTATTTATTATTACCTTGTTTTAGTTCATAAATTACTTTCCCGACACATTAGGCAACTTATATTTGTACGTAGCCAATGATTAATGCAAAAACAATGAAATTTATGGCCTCAGGTGAGTGTCGAAATATTAGTTATATTGGTGTAATTCTCAAAGCAAATGGTGCATATATGGTTTTCCTCTTCGGTTGTCGGGTTACTTCTAGGTCCATGATGATTAGATCAACGTCAAGTCTTGCGGTTGCATTTAGATTGTAGTCTTTAATGGCGAGAGCAACTTGAAGATGTTGGGATATAATATTATGGTTTTCCCTCATTAAATTCATCACGTATTGGTTAGTCTCCTCAATAAGGAATGTAGAGTCGGGATGATGAATGTCATGATATGATAACATGAAATCTAATGATTCAGCGACTGAATCATTGTAATAACCTTGATTGTCAAAAATTGATGGTACCTGGAAATCGATGACCGATTGTTGTTTGTTTGGTCTTTGTATATAGACCTTGAGTAATTGTCTAGGATTTGCTCATGTTGATGTTGTTTGGTGTGAGAGTCGATGGGTAAGAAGTGAATTGTTATCATGTTTGTGTTTGGTTGTGAAAGCTTATCACATTGTAGATATGTTTATAGATTGTTAGGAATTGATGTTATTTTTGCCTATTTATTTTTATGTTTGTTTATATAGTGTATTTATTATGATGTTGAATATTGAAATTAATTTTTTTAGTATTTAATTACGGTGATTTATTGAATTCTTCTTGTTATGAAGACTAGTTTTCTCTTTGTTTGTTATGATATTTAAAATGGTCAAATAAGAAGAATTGTAAATTCTTCTCATAACATCAATCTTCCATAAAAAATATTAATATTTTTTATTTTCATAAAATGTTGACCTTCACAATTGCTTAATGTATAGCTTTACTTTCAAATTTATCGAAGAAATATCTTGAATACAAAATGAGGGTTCTATTCATATTGTTATATAAATATTTATTTTAGTGGTTTATTTGAGCTGTGGAGTTTTTTTTGTCTTTCTAATTATTTGAATTGTTGATCATAAAATTGAAACTGTTTCCCTAATGTTTTATTGTAAAGTTTAGTAATCGTGGGTTTAAAACGTTGGGCTCAAATTACAATGGGCCTTTTCTGAACTATTGTATTGGAAAAATAAAAATATGATCTTTATTGTTTATTCCGTCTTGAGAGAGCTTCACATCTGCGATTATTTTCCTAATATGCATAAGTGTGTGAGTTTGAGGCGCTGGGTTGTGAACAGAGTTTCATCTCAATATTTGCTAGAGTTATTGTAGTGTGAGTTTTATGCTTTCGGTCGATCTTTGTTTTCAAGTTTTTATTGTTATAGGGTTAGAGTTATGATGATGAACTGTATAGGCATTGTTCTCCTTTATGAAGGACTAAACTGTGTTACTAATGTGATAGATATAGTTTGTAGTGTTGCTTACGTGTCACTGAGAATTATTGTTTGTTTGTCTTTTTGTTTGTTTCTTATCTTGAGAGTACATAAATTAAATTAAAGTTGTTGAGAGTACCTTTGTTTCTGGATTTTTTTCTCCAGATTAATTGTGTACATTATATGTATTAAGTAATAATTTTATTATATTTATTATGTTTGTTATATTTTTATTTTATTTATAAACTTGTTGCTTTTAGAACCTTTAAAACAAATACATGAAGACTTGTAGAAATAACTATAAAATGAGTGATAATTCTGAGTGTTTGGACCTTAATGGATTTTCAACAAATTTATGTATTTCTCATAAGAAGACAATAGCATTGGTATTTTGACATTGAACATGTAAGTTATTTTCACAAGACAAGAGGAGGAGCAGTGGAGATTTTGTTGTCGCATTTGTGTATGTCTGGATTTTCTCTTGTATCTCTTGGTGTGCATGTGTTTGTTTCTCTTTAATTTTATGGGTAATATGTAAACAAAATCGTTATCTGTTATATTTATCGAGTTCATAATTTACTCAGCTTTTTCGTTTAGGTGATTTCACTGATCTTGGTTGTCTTCTTTGTCTTGTTTATAAGCATCTGCGAAAGTATGTTTACAATTTGTTAAATAACTGGTTGTGTAGTTTTGCTCAAAAAAAACTGGTTGTGTAGTTTGTATTTGTTTACCTGACTCGATTGTATGTCGTTGAGTTTTAGTTAATGTGCTTGGTTTGGTGTATTTGGTTTAAAGTTATTTGTAAAATTAGACAAATAAGGTGATCATTAATGATTCGTCATTTTTTTGGACTCTAGTTTTGGATTCTAGTTTCTGTTGTTTTGATTATTTGGGTTGTTGTGGTTTCTTTTAAGCTGTAAAATAAAGGTTTGTGGGAAATTAGTTTGATAAGTAAGGAGATAAATAGACGACCACAGATCTTGGGTAGGAAATATTTCTGATCATTGACGTTAGTACAATATAGACAGTAATTGTGTGTTGACTTTTTCTGACTGGTTATAGAGGATACGGATAATGACTCGAGTTGTTTCTTTTGTGAGGTCCAAGCTCGACAGAACGGATTTGTCCAACCACATGTGAGTTTAAATATCATCTATAATATCGAAACATAATATAAACCCGTATGTAATATGATAATATACATGGAAGTTTGAGGTTTGTGTTTGCAATCATTTGGAGATTGTCGAACAGCCTAATCATGACTGGAGATTGATCTCAGGAGCACTCGTGATGACTTCATCAATAATGGTTGATGCAATGAGGAATTGATGATCAGTTATTTTGTACATATTTGAGCACCTAGCAATCTCAAAACGATCGATTTTCACGAACCGGCTTTCAAAGATGGCATGTAATGATTAGCACATCCGGCGGGAATAAATCCATGAATCACAAAATCTGCAAATAATATTATTCAACAAAGAATCAGGAAATCAATTAAAAACAATTTATGTTAAATGAATGTGATAGATCAAATATTAACTTTACCATAAACTCACTGTCTTTCTTAAATTTCAAGGAATCCCAAAAGCGGAGGAGGCCAACGACAATGCTCTGACTACTACGACCAATAAGGAGAAACTCGAAGGTTGAGTAACACACGTCGGTGACGCTGGTTTGAGAAACTGGAGAGGCGGAGAGAGACATTTTCTAGAAGATGGTTAAAGTTAAGAAGAATAAATGATTTATGTGGACATGCAAATTGGGTTCATAAAAGATGAGAATCATATATATATAGGGTTTACAGAGGGGTTACAAAACAGAAATATTTATGATCAAGCGATTTAAGATGGGGAGATGAATAGTTCACCGGTAAAAAAAAATTACGAACAGACAAACGGCGCAACTCTATAACTCAGTCCGATACAATGATGAAAAGAATTCTAACTCATGTTAAACAACGACGATTTACAATATGAGAAAACAATAATTGTTGCAAACTTAAGCTATTTCTTAATATAACGTGATGAAGTTCTTTTAAAAATTAATCCCATAATACATTTGCAGGTCCGCCCTTAGAGAAAGCCCAAGACATAATAACTTCCAACCTTCATAAGTATATATTAGTTTCGACCATTAATGTACAAATTATTGATTAGTTCAGTGGTATAAATGGTGGATGTTGTATCTTAGTAACCTGGGTTCAAACCATGGATTGACACTTTTTAACATTTTTTAAAAGTGGGCCCCACAAAAACGCTGACGTGTCGCCTCAGGAGTGACTTAACTGCCCCATTATATTATAGATTAATCAGCGTTGATCAAGATTCGTGTCTTTCACTACAATATTTAAAACACGAGTTGTCATATTAGTATTATTAGATCGTTTTTCCGCGCTACACGCGGATAATTACTTTTAAAATTTACAATTAGTTTTGTTATGTGAATATAAAATAATGCATAATTTTTATATGTATTATGTAGGATATATTACATGAAGGGATATATGCTCTGTTTTGGTTGTTGTTGTTTGAATGTTGCATATATTTTTTCTCTCATTTTTGTAATAAATTTTTTAATTATTTTACTAAAATACCAAAACTGAGTTTAGAATACAAAAACAGTACGGATGATGTTCTTACGTGTGTTTTCTCGATTATTATCTTTTGAGCTGCAGATAAAATATGTAATTTTAACTCATTATTGAACTTGACTCTTATATCTTCTTTGAAGTAGTTGACAATTATTAAGATTTAGTTAAGATTTCGAGAATTGTGTTTGAACCTAATTAAGATTTTATATTTATATTTGATTTATATTTGTATGTAAATTTGATTTTATAAATGGCATTGTTTGACATTTTTCTTCTTAATATACAAATTATGGCATTTTATAATTTCAATATTATTTTAAAGGTTATACCTATTTAACCTTGGTATTTATTTTAAAAAATGATTGTGATCTTAAAATACATTAATATCTCAATGAATATTAGTTAAACAGATGTAATTATTAGGGATAAAAATAATTTTAATCATATTTTATTTTGTGTGAAAATTGTCAAAATGAAAATTTAGTAAGAAAGAAACATAGTATTTAATTTTATCTAATTTTATTTTAAAGGTTTTTGTTTACCAGTCTCAACTGATGTTTTTTACTATTTGGGCTTAAGATATTGGTATAAATGGATAATTTTAGTTTTAAATAATTTTTTCCACTATCTCTCGGTGATAAAGTTTTTATAAAATGAATTTTAGCTATATGAAACAAAAAAATGGAGAAGGTAATTTGTGGTTATTTTTCACTCATGATTTTTAAGTATTGAACACATAATCTAATTTTAAAAAATTTCTATTTTAAATAATAATAATTTTCATAAACTAAATGTAATTGTTAGATTATTATTTTTGGGTCAAAACTATCGCTAACCATGGTTTCAATATTTTAATGTAAATGTTTATAGTTCAGGATTTTAGGGTAAGGGCATTTACTTTTTATAAGAAATAAACATAAATATTTGGAGTAAAACTAAATTAGTTTTTTTCATTATTATTATATATGCAATCATAATAAAGGGGTAATTATATGTTTTTGTCATTAGAAACACAACTTTTAGATTCTTTTGTTTTGAAAACCAGCTTATAGATTCTTATATTTGAAGAAAGTATTCATGAATGCCATAATGTCAAACATGTAGAGTTCATGGAATATTGGTAGTAGAAATTTTCAATTGATAAACCTGAATAGAAGTAGAGATATATTTGTGGTGTAGTAGAGAAAACTCCAACATCTTCTAAAATTATTTTTCTTGTTTTGACTTATTTTAGGATCTCATATAGTTGTGGGTTTCTCAACCATGGTATAAAATCACATATACTAAAAAAATAGATTGGTATATCTGCTCTGCTCTGCTAAAATATATATAGGCGTGGATTTTTTACTTTGAATTTGTTAAAATTGTATTTTATCCTATTTTAATTTAATAATAGTTTTTTTCTAGTAAAACACAAAATAATAATTATTTTAAATTGTTTTACATTTATAAAACCAAAATTTTTATAGTTACACAACTAAAACAATAAAGATATCAAAAGTAGGTTGGAGTTGTTATTCTTATTATTTTTGTTGAATTTTATCTTACTTCTTAGGGGATATTGTTTTCATATATTTATTTTTCTTTTAACTTTTATAATATTTCTAATAATTTCTATAGGGTTAGTCCTAATTATTATATGAGAAATATAATATGATAATGTTTAATTTTTTTAGATAAAAACTAATTATGTTACATAATTTTTAGATAAAAACTAATTATGTTACACAAAAAAATTACTACTTTAAAATATTGCTCTTTTTGTTTTACAAATGTTGTCATTTTAAAAAAGTATGCACACCTGTGTATATGATTAAATTCGAGTATATCTTATAACATACATAAGTTTACATAAAACATAAATAAAGTTAAATACAACTCTTTTTTAAGATGAGTAAGTTAACTACAACACGTATATAAGTAATCTTTGTTAACATTAAGCAAGTTTTAGATCAATAATAATAGGTTTTTCAGAAACTATAGAGCCTGCTTGTAATAGTAATAAGCATGAATACAGACAACTATAAACACACAAAAAAGCCAAACTGATCAGACTCATCTTTTATTCCCATTCAATCATTGACAGAGGCTTTTTGAGGTAAGTCTTCATCCACACGGTGCTAGGTGGTGTTATGATTAGCATTTGGGGATAGTCTTTACGAAATATGGAAAACCACGCAAAAGGAAAGGTTCCTTAAATCAAAAAATTCCAGAAGGTCAAGAAGCATATATAAAATCGATAGTTTCGTGAGATAATGCACAAGGTACTAACTATGAATGTTTCCGCCGTTTAAAAATTTCTCGCAAATTATTTGTTAAATTTTGATCTTTATATATTTCATATATGTCTTGATTGGTAGAGCATTAGCATAAGTATTATGATCAATATTATCTAACCAACATTTGTTAGAAAAGCATTTATCAAATGCTAATATTCTCCAAACGCTCTTTGTTCATATGGAGCTATTAGTAGAGCATTTTTGCATTTATAATTTATAAATTAATAATGTATTATTTATGTATTTATTTTATTTAATAATATCATAAATTTATTGTTACATAAATTTTTTTTTCAAATAATTTACAGTAAAAATATTATTTTTAAATGATTAAATTTTATTTTATATATAATTAAATTAAATTATATATGTTATATATAATTGAATATTGAATATTTAAATATTTTAAATTATTTTTATATATTTTAAATGATATTTTATATATAATTAAATATTATTTTATATATATACTCTTTTATATTTTATATATAATTAGATTAAATATTTATATATAAATAAGTTATATTGCAGATGTCAAATATAATTTAAAAATATCTTTCTTAGCTGTAAAATTTATTTTACAATAATATTTTGATATAAACATATTTTTGATATTATTAAATATAATTAATTAATTATATATTTCTTAATTTTATATATTAATATATATATTATAAATATATTCAATTGAAATGAATATGTTATATGCTAATTTTTATAATAGTTTTAAATAGCAGATCCATATTGTTGTAACAATTATTTTGTTCGATAGTTTAATGAGAGCATACAGTTGCTACAGCATGCTGATTCTATAGCATATTGCTATTAATTTATCATTTGTTCTGTCAATCAAAGACTAAGTTTAAATTTTGTTTTTTTTAGCAAAGGTATTATGTTTAGAATTAGTTACAGCTCTTGAGCTGTGGGAGAGGTGGTCTTTATTTTTAACAACATTTGTTAGTGCGTAATTGCTTATTTTAAGAAGAATTCCTCTATTATTAGAGAGTTAGAAACTGATGTTCGGCTTTTAAACCCCAGAAGGTCACACATGTAATGAAACATTTTTATCATAACAAAAATTAATAATATATTTAATTCCTTAAAGAGAATCCAAATCACAAACAAAATTTTATAAACCAACATGGCCCGACAACAGTATAGAGGAGATGCTACAACTCTAGTCTTTTGCCACCCCAAGCAGTTTCTGTGTTAATAGAAACTATTTGCTGAAACAAATTAATACAGCTACCTGTAATAAAACTAAATTCACGACCAAAAAGACTCAAACTTGACTAACAATTAGATCATATGTTTCTACGGAGACTGGATTGCAGATACGATATACTCATGTACATGACAGGAGGATCCACCACCGACACGCAACAGTCAATAGTCTGAGTAGTGGACTGCAAGAAACTTCAGAATCTCAACGAAACCGCTCCCATCAATGTCTTTAGCTTCACTTAAGAACCTAATCGAACCATATTCATAGTTTCCCATATCTTTTTCTGTTCCTCTTCTTCTCCTTCTTATTGTTTTGATATAGATTTGATACGTTTACATAGTACGAATCAGAAAAACATGTTTAGACTCTAGCAGCGAACTTCAATTTTATAAGTCAGCAAAAGGAAGCAACAGTGGGTGGGTCTTACTCAGTTTCAATTTGCATCAATGACCCAACAGAGATGCTGGGTTTGTAAGAAGTTGTATCTCAGAAATCTTCATAGTGATCTCATAAGCTATTGAGATGTGGAGACATGCCATTTTTAACTCCTGAACCAAAAAAAATAAAGATAGCATTTTGACCCTTTAACAAAAGTCTGGTCTTTGATCCTTCAATGTCTGCTTTCTATCTTCCTCCTCCTTTCTCTTTACAGTGGGTTTAATCATGAAGTCTCCTCAGTTTCATATCATCATACTTGAGCCTGCTAAATCTCACAAATGAAAACAATATTGAAAGTGAAGATGTATGATAACAAAAACATTTGGAAGAGGAAAACGCACAGAGGAAGCAAGGTTCTGCTGGACCATAAGTGCACAAATCACAGGTTTCTTCGAACAAATCAGATGTTTGTTTTCATGTTTAAAGACAAAAAAAAACAAAACAAAAAAAAAACGCTCTTATCTCAGTGCTTTTGAATCAAATATTTTACCATGAAACCATCAGAGAGTTCAGAGGAAAGACATCAATTAGATCTTTGCCGTAAATCTCTGTCTAACTTTTTTCTGATTCTTCTTCTTTAACTCTTGTTTCTTTTTCTCTTCTTTTTTTTTCTTTCTGAAACGCCTTTGACTGCATTCTCATCTGTTCCCCATCGTATAACTGCGGAAAACAAAATTCCAGTTTCAAGAATCATTGTTCCAGAAATAAGATTTCTAAGAGAATCACACATAAGTCGATTTCGAGACGGTAATAAAGCTTACGTGAGTGTTGGAAAAGATATTTCGGCGATAACAGGGATAGAGCCAAAGGAAACTGATGATTTCGGGATTTAACGGGACCATGGCGATAGATTTCTCGGATTTTTGGGATTTTTGGTGTGATTTGTTTATGAGTTCTGTGGAATGAATGAGGGGAGTAAGATATATATGATGGGATGGGGTAACTTAAGAGATTGTGGTCATTGAATTTAGGTTTAGACATAGCCCTTTATAATAGGAGCAGGATCAAGGTGAGTTGGAATTAAACATTCAATAAGAGTTTAAAGATCATCATTGATTAATCAGGAGTGGATCAAGGTAAACGTAAAACTCAAAACTCAGAGATAGGAGAAGACGAAGTGGAATTGGAAAAGTCGAGAGGGAGAGAATTGAAAAGCTTGATAATAATAGGTTTTGGGCTGCGATGGGCTGAATTATTATTTTTACTGAGCCCACTTGAAATACACTTTCGAAGTAATCGATGATGACATGGCAAAACAAAATCATTTTATTGGATGATTTTTGAGTCCTACGTTGACACTCTCTCCTTTGATCTTATTTTCATTTTATTAATAGTAGATCACACATAAGTCGATTTCGAGACAGTAATAAAGCTTACGTGAGTGTTGGAAAAGATATTTCGGCGATAACAGGGATAGAGCCAAAGGAAACTGATGATTTCGGGATTTAACGGGACCATGGCGATAGATTTCTCGGATTTTTGGGATTTTTGGTGTGATTTGTTTATGAGTTCTGTGGAATGAATGAGGGGAGTAAGATATATATGATGGGATGGGGTAACTTAAGAGATTGTGGTCATTGAATTTAGGTTTAGACATAGCCCTTTATAATAGGAGCAGGATCAAGGTGAATTGGAATTAAACATTCAATAAGAGTTTAAAGATCATCATTGATTAATCAGGAGTGGATCAAGGTAAACGTAAAACTCAAAACTCAGAGATAGGAGAAGACGAAGTGGAATTGGAAAAGTCGAGAGGGAGAGAATCGAAAAGCTTGATACGGAATAGGTTTTGGGCTGTGATGGGCTGAATTATTATTTTTACTGAGCCCACTTGAAATACACTTTCGAAGTAATCGATGATGACATGGCAAAACAAAATCATTTTATTGGATGATTTTTGAGTCCTATGTGGACACTCTCTCCTTTGATCTTATTCTCCTTTTATTAATAGTAGATAGTAGATGGTTCAATTATCGTGGCTTGGTATTGCTGCAAAGACTTTCAAATTACACTAGATACTTTTATGTGCCATAAGTAAAATATAAAACTCTTTAAAAATATTTTTTAAAAATAGAAAGTAGTCATTTGTAATTGAGATTTATTTAGTTTAAGAATATTTTGATATGTATTGACATTTATTTTAATTAATAAAATTAATTTTTTTTCTAAAATAATAAATTTTATACATCATTTACTTTTATATTATAATGTATTATAGACATTTCTCATATTGTGAATAAATCATCTCATCTTTTGTGAATAGAAATGTCTAGGATATTTTCTTGAAATAAATAATATAATTATTTAAAGCAATATTATTTAAAACTTTTGTAAAAATAGATAAAATTTTGGAGATATAAAACATATGTAGTTTGCATAGTAGTTTTATTTGCAAAATGAAATATTATAAGAGCTAAATATAGAGCACGTGTTTTATTTGCATATATTTATCTATACTTTAGTATTTTATATCTCATACATGAATTGTAAGAATATGTATATATTATATATTAAAAGAAACTTGAGCAGTATAAAAATAATTTATTCATAAAACTTAGGTACAATAAATAAATACATTCGTATAATTTTACAATATTTTGAGAACTTCTCATTAAAAGACTGAATATATATATATATATTACATATTTTTATTTCTATAACTGAATTTTGTCATAATTAGTTTAAAATTCATGTCATAATTAGGTAGGATCCATGTCACATTTTTTAAGTTAGTCACTTTTTTTAGAATGTTTATAAGGATGACACATAAACAATTATTTGGTAAATAATGTTTAGGAGATAAAATGGTGAACTGTTTACTGAGATAAAACTTTATGACACATTAATGGCTATATTTAGCTATATAACCATTAATGGCTGTATAACACGTTAATGGCTATATAAGATTTTTTGAAAGAACGTTCATGTCCACTTATGTTTGATGTACGTGCAAACTGCAAAGAGTATATGTTTAATGTTAGGACTACTAAAAGTGACTAGCTATTCTTTGTAATCTTAATCATCATCACATTTCTACTCTTCTATCATCAGTTAGTCAAATGCCATATGTCAATCTACAATGTTCTGCAACTCATTCTTGATAACAACAGAGACAAGACTGACATGTTCATTCAATTGTGTGACATTTGTTCCAAGCTACATTGTATGCGATTTGACGGGAACAAAACCAATGGAAACATAGAAAAAGACCTATGTCATCGGGATAACTCATTAGACTGGTGGACAAGAACGTCGGAAACAGGCTATCCTCCATCCGTGGCCAGGCGCCGGCGCACATACTGACGGCTTAAACATTTGGTTTTCCACACGATACTTAAAATTTAGTTTTATCTCTTCAGAAAAAAAACTCTGCTCCAACATAACATAAAGTGTAAAACAACTTTTTCGTTTGAATTATTAACATTCTTAAAATAAAATAAAAAATCTAAAAATGTTCGAATGTGTAAAAGAGATACAAGAAATAATATGTTTTTCTAAAAAAAAATCAAGCGAATGCGGTATAAAGAACCGAACTGATCTTGTATTTTTTTTGTTGGGATAAGCTTGAATAACAAAGAAGCTTGAGACGCAAGAAAGGAGGCCTAATCCTACCGAGATATGGAGATAAACATAATAAGTCTTAGGAGTTATCTAAAATTGTGTTTATCTAATAGGATTAGGACAATAGAAACTCTATATAAGTAAATATTGAGATGTGATATTACTTACAAGAGTTTAGAGATTTAGAGCTTGAGTTTTGAGGAATTTTCTCAAGTTAATAATAAGAGAGCAAGTTCTTATTTTGAGTCTTTGAATTCTATATTTGGTATCAGAGCTTCAGTTAATAAAGTTTCTCATACGAAGACAGGATCTACATATGATGGGAGACTTAACAATAATAACAACTTCGAAATCAAAGGATGGAGAATCTTCGATCAAGTGTCCGATGTTGACCTCGTCAAACTACACCGTCTGGGTTATTAGAATGAAGAACGTACTCAAGGTGCACAAGGTATGGACCATCGTGGAGACATAATCAGAAGAAGAAGAAAAGAACGATGTTGACATTGGCTTAATGTTTCAGGCCATACCCGAGAAGTTAGTACTGCGAGTTGGTGAGCTCAATACAGCAAAGAAGGTGTGGGATGCTATTAAAGCACGACAAGTTGGTGCAGAACGAGTTAAGGAGGCTAGGTTGCAGACACTCATGGCCGAATTCGATAAAATCACAATGAAAGACACCGAGAAGATAGACGACTTTGCTGGAAAACTAGCTGGAATCTCAGCAAATACGGCTGCTCTAGGTGAAGAAATCGAATAATCAAAACTGGTCAAGAAATTTCTTAAGAGCCTCCCTCATAAGAAATACATACACATTGTTGCATCACTAGAACAAGTTCTTGACCTTAAGAACACCAGTTTTGAGGATATTGTTGGGCGCTTGAAGGTGTTTGAAGAAAGAGTGAGTGTGGAGGAAGAGAATCATGAAGATCAAAGCAAACTCATGTATACCAACACAGACTCCCAAAGTTTTCGTGAGTTTGGAGATGATTCTAGGATCGACATCAAAGGGAAGGGATCCATTGAGTTTATTGACATAAACGGAGACCCAAGAATCATGAATGATGTATACTACATTCCAGAGTTGAGAAGCAATATAATCAGTCTCGGTCAGGCCACAGAAGCAGGATGTGATATACGGTTGAGGGGAGATTGGTAGACTATGCATGATCGAGAAGGAAAAATATTAGTAAACGCCACGAGATCAAAGAATCGTCTCTACAAAGTTCGCATGGGAATAAAAGACAAGACGTGTCTGCTAACGACAGAAACAAGCGAATCAATAAGGTGGCATGAGTGATTGGGGCACATCAACCTTGAGACAATAAAGTCGATGGTGCAGAAAGAACTTGTGGTCGGAATACCTCAAGTTACGAGTGATAAAAGGGTATGCAGCTCGTGCCTTCTCGGGAAACAAACAAGGAAAAACTTCCCTCAAGCCACGATGTATCGTGCTAGCAGAGCACTCGAACTTGTTCACGGTGACTTGTGTGGACCTATTAACACCAAGCACACGTCCTGGGAACAAATACGTGTTTGTGCTTATCGATGATCATACACGGTACATGTGGACTGTACTATTGAAAGAGAAAAGCGAAGTGTTTGAGAAATTCAAGAAGTTCAAGACAATGGTAGAAGCAGATTCAAAACAGAAAGTTCAAACTTTTAGAACAGATAGAGGAGGACAGTTCACCTCTCAGGAGTTCAATGAGTTCTGCGATCAAGAAGGGATAAAACGTCACCTAACAGCTCCATATACGCCTCAACAAAACGGAGTTGTTGAGCGTCGTAACAGAACTCTAATGGAGATGACTCGCTCTGTTCTGAAACACTTCAGGCTTCCAAGCTACATGTGGAGAGAGGCATTAAGACATTCGACATACATTCTAAACCGTGTGGCTACTAGAGTATTGAAAAATGTAACTCCATATGAGGCGTTTTGAGGGAGAAAACCAAACCTAACTCACATAAGGGCTTTCGGCTGCATAGGATACGCAAAGGTAGTGAAGCCGCACCTGAAGAAACTAGAAGATCGGTCTCGAATACTCATACACCTTGGAACTGAGCCGGGATCGAAGGCATATAGAATGTTTGACCTACATACGCAAAGAATCATCGTGAGTCGTGATGTGGTAGTTGATGAAAGTAAAGGATGGAACTGGCAGAATGAAGACACATAACAGAGCACGACAGAGGAGTTTAAGATTTGCTTGGGAGGCTTCGGAAATCACGGGATATCAGACGAAACTGTTGAAAGTTCGAGCAATGAACCTTTGATACAGAAACCTGAGAATGATGAGACAGAGGTTGTAACGTCTGGAATCTCAGGCGATGAGGAGGAAGAAGAAGAAACAGAGCCTGTGCTGAGAAGATCACAAAGACAAACAAAGATGCCGTCATACTTGGATGACTATGTCCTTCTAATAGCGGAAGCTGAGGAAGAGGGAGAAGCTCTACTCATGCTCATTAACTATGAGCCAAGGAACTTCATGGAAGCAAGAAACTCAAAAGAATGGAAGGCAGCCTGTGTTGACGAGTTGAGGTCGATTGAGAAGAATGGAACATGGTTACTTGTCGATCTTCCCGTCGGAGTCAAGCTCATCGGATTAAAATGGGTATTCAAGTTGAAAAGAAATCTAGACGGAAGCATCAACACGTACAAGGCTCGTCGCAAAGGGTTATGTGCAGAGATATGGTATAGATTTTGAGGAGGTCTTTGCACCGGTGGCTCGGATAGAAACGATTAGATTGCTTATAAATCTCGTGGCAGCACACGACTGGGAGATACACCACCTTGACGTCAAAACGGCGTTCCTACACGGAGACTTGAAGGAGACTGTATACGTAACACAACCGGAAGGATTTGAAATAGAAGGGTCCGAGGATAAAGTGTACAAGTTGAACAAAGCTCTATATGGACTTCGCCAAGCCCCGAGAGCTTGGAATCATAAGCTTAACTCAATTCTCAGAGAACTTCAGTTCGTGAAATGCTCAAAGGAGCCTTCGGTGTATCGCAGACTTATAAAGGGAGATCTCCTCGTTGTGGCGGTGTACGTCGATGATTTGTTCGTCACAGGAACAAACGTACAACATATCAACGAGTTCAAGAAGGAGATGTCAGCAGAGTTTGAGATAAGTGACCTTGGAAGATTAACATACTATCTTGGGATAGAGGTCACTCAACATCAAGGAGGAATTATATTGAGTCAAAGGAACTATGCGAAGAAGATATTAGAAGAGGCTGGAATGGTAAATTGCAATCCTACACATACGCCTATGGACTCCGGGTTGAAATTGTCTAAGTCAGAAGAGGAGAGGTCGATTGACGCCACAAGCTATCGCAGGAACATTGGATGCCTGCGCTACCTACTACACACACGCCCAGACTTGTCCTATTGTGTTGGGGTGCTAAGCATGTACATGAAAGATCTGAAAGAATCACATGGAGCTGCTATGAAACAATGTTTGAGGTACTTGCAGGGCACTACAGACTACGGCTTGGCATTTGGGAATACTACGGCAAAGACCACAAAACTTATTGGCTATAGTGACTCAAGTCACAATGTTGATCAAGATGATGGCAGGAGTATGATGGGTCACGTGTTCTACTTAGGCGACAGTCCAATCACCTGGTGCTCACAAAAACAAGATACAGTGGCGTTGTCAAGCTGCGAGGCGGAGTTCATGGCTGGCACAGAGGCTTCACGTCAGGCAATTTGGCTGCAGGATTTGCTCAGTGAGATCAGTGAGACGCTGTGTTGCAAGACGATCATACGTATAGACAATCGATCAGTTATTGCACTCACAAGAAATCCAGTATTTCATGGCCGATCAAAGCACATTCACACTCGTTACCATTTTATCAGGAAATGTGTAGAGAAAGGTCTGTTAGAGGTTGAGCATGTTCCAGGAAGCGAGCAAAAGGCGGACATACTGATTAAAGCACTTGGAAGGATCAAGTTTAAGGAGATGAGAGATCTCATTGGAGTTCAAGATGTGAGTAAGATGGAGTTCAAGCTTAAGGGGGAGATTGTTGGGATAAGCTTGAATAACAAAGAAGCTTGAGACGCAAGAAAGGAGGCCTAATCCTACCGAGATATGGAGATAAACATAATAAGTCTTAGGAGTTATCTAAAGTTGTGTTTATCTAATAGGATTAGGATAATAGAAACTCTATATAAGTAAATATTGAAATGTGATATTACTTACAAGAGTTTAGAGATTTAGAGCTTGAGTTTTGAGGAATTTTCTCAAGTTAATAATAAGAGAGCAAGTTCTTATTTTGAGTCTTTGAATTCTATATTTTTACTCTAGAAGACTTTCATAGTTCAGGAATAGTTTAGTAATCTTGTATTTTTAGTGGTAGAATTAGGTGGTTTAAAGAACGGTTTATCCCGAGTCTTGGGATGAACTCGTTCTCGCAGTGGTGAAAAATACAATAATATATTATAGGTTGCGCTGGATCCGAGTGAGAGATCACCTGGTGAGTGTTCCAAAATGTTGCTTACATGCATTGTTGTATGTGTGGTTAAATTGGTGTAGTCAAAAGCTTTGTACCAATTTTATCGGGTAATAAAATAGTTGATGTTGAGTAAAAAAAAACCCGAGTTGATGCGGTATAAAAAACCAAGTTAATCCGGTTAGTTAAATTCGATCCAGTAGAAAATAGCTAAGAAAAAGAAAACCCTCGAGTCAAATCGCCTTCTTCTCTGGTCCACTCTCTTGAAACTGCACAGAAACCACCTTCTCTCTCCCTCTACACTGCCTTTTCCAGAGAGAGAGAGAGGTCCGTCGGAGTGCTAGCCACCGACACTACAATCCGATCGTCGCCGGTAAGTTGATTTCGTTATCTTCCGATGAATTTCTTAGCGAAGGAGCTTCGAATCCTAACTTGACAATCCCAATCGCTTCGATGTTGATCTCTATCTTTAGCATTTCCAGTAGCGTTTTCACTAGATTTAGTACTGTGAATCAACGCTGAGATGCCTCATTTATGAACCTGCAGATATACAAAAGTGCGGAGTTTCTTTCAGACGTAATGGATCAGGTTGGTGAAAAAATCATTGATTGAAGTTCATAATCATTTGTTGAAGAATCTCTCAGTTGATTGATTGTACTGATAATGCAGTACGAGAAAGTTGAAAAGATCGGTGAAGGAACTTACGGTGTGGTTTATAAGGCACGAGACAAAGTGACTAATGAGACTATTGCTTTGAAGAAGATCCGGCTCGAGCAGGAGGATGAAGGTGTACCTAGCACAGCCATTAGAGAGATCTCCCTCTTGAAAGAAATGCAGCACAGCAACATTGTCAAGTATAATCAAGTTTTATAATAATACCCATTGTGATCGCAGCATTGACTCTTGGTGAGTGACCAATGTTTTTTTTTTTTTGATGGTACACTACACAGGTTGCAGGATGTAGTGCACAGCGAGAAGCGTTTGTATCTTGTTTTTGAGTATCTTGACTTGGATCTCAAAAAGCACATGGACTCCTCTCCTGATTTCTCCAAGGATCTACACATGATCAAAGTGAGTCTTTGGAGTCTGAGTTATGTAATGCGCTCCTTGCGTCTTAAGTAATCTTCTATACATGCTGATCAGAGAGCTGTTTCATCTACTGTCTGCAGAAGTATCTTTACCAGATTCTCCGTGGAATCGCATATTGCCACTCTCACAGGGTTCTCCACCGTGATCTGAAGCCACAGAATTTATTGATTGATCGCCGCACCAACTCACTCAAGCTTGCTGATTTTGGACTGGCCAGAGCTTTCGGTATCCCTGTCAGGACTTTTACTCACGAGGTGCCAAAGAGCTTACTTCTTGTTTATATATGTTTCTTTATGAAATCTTTTGGCATGATCACTTCATTCCTTATTTTTTGTCATCGAAAAAGAGTAAAGCACTACTCAAGTCTTATACCAGTTTCGCATCTGATAAATGTGAACTAAGGACTTAAAACCTTTTCAGATAGATTTCAAACTCTTTACTTAAAAGGACATTTGTCTTTACGGTTGAACTATGTGCTACATTCATATTCCACATCTCTTCATGGTCATTCACACAGTTTTTTCTCAATTGTTCCTTGTAGGTGGTTACTCTCTGGTACCGAGCACCTGAGATACTCCTAGGATCTCATCATTACTCTACACCCGTTGATATCTGGTCTGTGGGATGCATATTTGCCGAGATGATCACCCAAAAGCCCTTATTTCCTGGAGACTCCGAGATTGATCAACTCTTCAAAATTTTCAGGTTTTCTAACTAACTTCCTTGAACCAGTTTTCTACTTCTATATTTTAAACAAGTAGAAAGAACCTGTCTGCAATGATAACACAAAGGAATCTGAACTCATGCTCAACTTAAAATTGAATTTTCAGAGAGAAGTACACTGATATTTAAGTGTTAACTGATTATCTGAACCTATTACTGCCATGATTTTGTGTATCTTTTTCCAGAATCATGGGAACTCCAAACGAAGATACATGGCCTGGGGTAACTTCGCTGCCGGATTATAAATCTGCTTTCCCTAAATGGAAACCAACGGTACTTCATTTTTCTTCATTCAATTCTACATCACGTTTTCAGTCACAGCACAATGTGATTCTTGCCCATGCTTTTCTTCTTCTTATACCACAGGACATAGAATCTTTTGTCCCGAATCTGGATCCGAATGGAATAGATCTCCTTTCTGTAAGTTCACTGACCATATGCATTTATATAGTCTATATAATCTGATTCTGCTAAATCAAAGACCTGGAAGCCGGATTTTGATGGATCTGGTTTCATATCATTTCTCCTGAACCACCTAACCATTTGAGGTTTTAGTTGATTCGAGTCTTTAGGACTAGAAACTGTTTGTACAGTCACACTGTGAGCTGTTTGACTCAACCAAAACCAGAGATACTGGTTTTTGCTCCTTGTATGTGCCATAAAATCAGAAGTCCAAAATCAAATTGGTCTGATACATGAACAAACTTCAAGAACCGGGATTGGTTAAAGTTCTAAACCCAATACGAGAAATAGCAAACCAAACTTTTGGATATTTATCACTAAGGTTTATGAGTTTATGCTGCAAGTAAAGATAATAATATGTCTCTGTGGTACAGAAAATGCTGTTAATGGATCCCACGAAAAGAATCAACGCAAGAGCTGCCTTGGAACATGATTACTTCAAGGATCTTGGCGTCATGCCTTAGAAAAGGCTTCACAACCAGTAATCTCTTTCATTCACTATATATATAATTATCTTTCAATCTTTGTTGTTAATCATAAGAAATGAATCAAAATACATAATTGGCTTTTGTTTATTATTATTATTATTTTGGAGTTCGAGTGTGCTTCTGAGATCATTTTCTTGTGTATCTTATTTTTTTTTTGTACCAAGTTCAGTATTACCTCTAAAAGATCTTATTGTGTATGTTTTTATCAAAGTTTGATGAAATAATGCCCTTTTTAAAAAAAAAAGGGTTCGAGGAAATGTCAATTATTGTGTATGTTTTGATCAACATTTTGGAAGTTTCTTTCTTGAATGACTTTATGCACGTAACGCGTGCCAAATCAAATAATTACTTTTATGAGAAACTATTGCCTCTTGCATTACTTGTTTTGATTAATTATTTTGTGCGTATCTTCAAGGAGATCATGGCATGTGATAGATACACTTGTTGATTAAACAAGAAAAGATAATTTTGCTATCGGGGAAAAAGAGAGATTTTTCCAATAAATGTAAGTAAATATATAAAATACTAGTATTGGTATCGAGTGGTATATGAAGGTTTCTCCAAAAAAGAAAGGGAAAATAGAAATGCAACATGAAATTATGGGTAAGACGAAACAAAAAAAAATGAGCATGTTTACTTTCATTGTTGAGGTTATGTGGATGGATATTTAGGTCCTATATGCTGAAATAATCTATCTTATTAAAATAACCTACTATTTTATCTACGGTAAACAGGTCATCTTAGAATTATTTTATTGTTGGCATAACAAATTAGTTTCTCATCCATGCGTTCGAGGATGTTTGTTTTCATTTTTTTATATTTTATTTTTACTTTTTTATAAGTAAATATTGTTTTCGCAAATAATGATATATTATATATTGTTATATTTTAAAGTATATTGGGAATAGGATAACTTAAACAATTTTCCGAATTGTAATTTGTATCGTATCTTCTTATAATATACTTATTTTATTAGTTTCGAGCTGGAGTTTTGGATTAGAGAATGTATTAAAATTTGAAATATTATTTGTATCGATAATTTATATATTAATAAATTTGGTACTTTCATGTTTATGTGTTTTTGTATATTTTTGGTAATCATGTTAGATTGAGTATAAGCATACAATAAATGTTTCAATTTCTTTATCGAGCATACAATAAATGTTTATGTGTTTTGGGTAATTAATTTTTATGTGTTCTGGGTATTTAAATTTTAATAATATTTTAGCTTATTTTATGTCCATATTTTTATGTACGATTTATTATTTTTGTTGTATTAATAATACAAATCTGAAATCTAAAGTATTAAATAAAAAAATATTTACTAAATATAGTATCAACTAATTTAATTTAGTTACATATAAAAATTTCAAGAATGCAAAATGAAAAATAAATAAAAAACTGATAATGATTATTAATAATTCATATAAAACAATATTTTAAAGCAATTTTTCAATATGACGCTACCATTTAAAAAAAACAATGTATTAACATATTCCTTGGCATATAAACCGAGAAAAGAAATCCAAACCACAAATAAAATAAAAAATACAAACCAAATCGAAGTTCTTAAATAAACAAACAAATCATATATTTCTAGAACAAAAAATTGAAACCGATAGAACCGAACAGAAAACCGAACGTCGAAACATATGTTAACATATGAAAGTTTCAAAATAAATTTATATACAAAGCACTTCAAAATTTTATAAACTGTATTTCTTCGTAACTTATTTTATTTTCAAAATACTATTTTAAAGTAAAAATATATCCGTGTACCCGCTCGGATCTATCTCTAGTTATATGTTTAATTTTAAGTTGGACGAATTTTGCAAAACATCTAAAATTATTTTTGCAAAATAAAAAAAAAATATAGTACAAAGATGGAGATCACTATTTGACAATAATATAATAATTAGGTAATAACATGCGCCTTCCGCGGAATGTAATTATTAGTTTTGTTATTTTTTAATAAGGAGACATTAAATCTGTTTAATCTGGATATTGGTTCGATTTTCGATTGTTTTTTTTTTTGTTTTTAATCTCCTAAAATATAGCTATAATTCTAAGTCAATATTTATTTTGGTTTGTTCGGTTCAAATTGTTGATGTTTTTGGTTTTTCCGGTGATAAACAAAAATTATTATTATTTCTTTGGTTTCATGTTATATGAATTTTAGATAATCATGATGTTGAACCAATGGTTTCATACTATAGTTTCTAGATATATAATAGTTAAATAAAATGAAAATAAAATTGTTAAGACAAATCATTTCCCTACAATTTGGTCGATAGTGAAAGAAGCATTAAAAAGAATATTTCAACATCCAAGAGAATTAGATATTTCAGTTGTGGTGAATATTTAGTTATATAGGTGTTCACGTCAATGTCTACATGTATGTATGTAAAGTATATAAAAGTAGTTGATAAATATGTAAAGATATTGTTAATTAATATTAAATGAAATTTTTATTCAAAACAACACATGAAAGATAAAATTCTTAAAATAAAATTAATTAAAAATAAAATTAGCCTAGTCATTAGTGAATTTTCTTCTATAAAGAAGATAAATTGTATTTGTAAATAGGAGTGGACACAGATCAAATATCCGGATATTTGGAGGTATTAGTGTCGATTCGGTCTATAGCCACCCGGATATTCGGTATCTCGGATATCCGGGAAATTTTAGATTTTCACGGATATCTGATTTGATCCGTAGTTAAAATAAAAATTTTAGAATTAAATCAAAAATCTAAAAATAATATAAAATAATAATACTTTATTAAAAATAAATTATTATTCACTTTTAAATTCTTATACCTAATATAATAAATTTAATACATAAAAATATTTTAAAACTGATATATAACTTATATATACAATTCTTTAAATATACATATATATATATATATGCATATAACAGATTGAATCTGATATTCGTTCCTAAAAATATTAGTATTTGTGATTTACTTCGTTTTTTACAGATATTGCATTTTAGTATTTGATTTGCTTCGTAGAGTTACAAATATCTGGATTTTTCGGTTTGAATCAAAACGAATAACGAATCAAATAAAAAATTTACGAATATTTTGCTCAGCCTATCCGTAAATAAAAAAATAATATATGTATAATTAGACTTCGATTCATTATCCGTTTTGATTTGAATCAAAAAATCTGGATAGTGTGATTTTATTGAAACCTTACCTGTGAGTTTTATATTAAAAAAAAAAACAAAACGTAAAATACATAATGTAAACGCATTTATGTAGAGTTTGGCTGAAAAACTCTCTACACGTGACACGTCATTGTGCTCATTCTCACATTATTTTGAGACTACCACGTGTTTACTATAGTGTGAACGCACTTATTACAATGCTTCTTCTTTGAAATATAAGGGACTAGGATAAACCCTCTACGGTGACGAGTAAAATAAACTAATAATACAAATTTAATTTAAAATTTTAATTAACTTATAACTAAAAATACCATCAAAGTTCATATTTTAACTATTCGTTTTAGAAATTATAAATTTGTCTAGTTATAATGAAAATTAAAAATATAACTATTTCATTTCTCTCAATGTTTATTTTAGTTTAACTATACCAAAAAGACACATAGATTTTTAAATTACAAACCACTATAAAAATTAGATATTTTAAAATTATATTTATTATTAACGTTTTTATTATTTTAAAATATTTATTTCTTTGATTTCTCTTATTCTATTTATCAATTTTACCGTTAAAATTGTTTGATGTTACAATATTCAACCTTAATTTCGTTGTGGTTAACTAAATTTCATAATATGATGTTTTAATTTAATGGGCTAAATTTTTAATATAACTATCATGTTATTTTGTATTAGGTTATTCATTTAGATAGTGCCAATATCTTTTTTTTTTCATATATGTGTTGAGTGTGTTTGATTTTTCTTTTAAATTCGGGCCATAATATTTTAAAACTCTTACACATTTATTTATCTTTTTAGCGTTTTTTTTTGTTTTCTTTCATATTTGTGAGTTGTAAACGTTATATGCTGTCATCTCTGTTTTAGCGTGTTCTGGATTTATCAGAGAAGCTGCGACTATTTCAGTTATTTGATTTTAAGTTCAACCTCCATTGTAAGAAAGGACTATGAATAATAATGAAAAACCGGTTCCCAAATTTATTTCAAACTCTCAAACTTTAAAATATGTTGCTTAAATCAGGAAAACAAAGTTTTTATCTGTTCGTAACAGAAACATGTGTCTCATCAGATTTCAGTGATATAGGGATGACAATCGAGCTGTGGCAACCTAATAAAGCAAAACTATCTGTATTGGTCAAATTCTAGATTTTTTTAAACAGTCAAATTCTAGATTCCATCTTTGTTTTCTTTGAAAATCAGTAGTGATAAGCTCTTGAGATCTTCCTAATCTTCTCACATCGCGACGAACATCCTTATACTATAATCAACTAAATTCTCATTAGACTTCTAACTAATTATAGTCACCAATTAAATCCTATGTGTTTTAGTTAGAGGTTACTAAAATAAATATACTTACTTCCAAGGAACTATTCCGACCATCATCCAATCATCTTCCTAGTCTACGTAATTTAGTGATTCTTCCCACTACATATACATCTCTTTCTTCAGCCCATGTTTCAACATTCACTCACTATATTTTCCCTCTTCTTGCCCACATACCATGTATTTTTTGAAGTTCGCGAGAAGACCTCCACCTAATTTTTTTCTGGTGGGTTGCAGGAAGAACATTAACAGAAATTTGAAAGAGTATTAGCCAAAGCAAGCAGCTGCTCTTTATTGCGAAACCAACACAGCTTGAAAGGTATCGGTTTGACCGTCTCGGTAATCTCAACGAAGGCGGAATTCGGTGGTGTTAGGACAGCGCTCCGATTTCAAGTCGGCGAGAAGAATCGTGGAGGTAGCTATGACTGGCGAGAGGTTTTCTAAGGATTCTAATGTTTGGAAAGGAAAAACTAATGAATCTGACTGGATCCAGAGCACTTAGTTATATTTATAGGTGTAAATTGAAGCTTTTGAGAAAAGAGAGGGTCCATCAAATCAGGGATAGTGGGAGACATGGATCGGTGGGGTTAAAGTAAACTTTAATGAGGATTATTGATTGCAAGGTACGACGGTTACCTAGGTTGATCGAAGAAAACGCAGCGGCGACTTTCCGTGAAAGAGATGAAGTTGATGAATTTATGATTAAAGTATAATGGGCTTGGACGTATATCTGTGTTCAATAACATAGCCCAAACTATCAAAAACGAAAATTTATTTAGAGAGACACGTGGAATTGATGATGTGGAATCTGATGTGTCACTCTCAGGAGGGAGGAGAACTCATCTTTATATATAAAGATTATAGTTACATTTAATATCATTGAAATATTTAATTTTTTACTACTAGAAATCCTTAATCAGGAATCTATATGCACTACTATTCACAGCCATAAATTTGTAACCTAAGGTTTTGTAAAAGAGACTACAATACATGCATTTATTTTTTCTGGTCGACACTGAAATTAGAAAAGTCAATATAAGCCATATAATATGAGGCATTGTATTATCCTCCCAAAACCCGTCACCACTATTAAATCAAAGTATCAACACAAACTCTTGAACTCTTTATTAATATAATAACTCAAAATCTTAGAAAATTAGTTCAATACTAAGACGCTCTCAAACTCATGAGATATGCAAACTTTGCATCTCTTATATAATACTCTAGTTATCCTAAATTCATTAGGATAAACACAACACAATATTTTCTAATCCCCTAGATAAACTCAACATAATAGGATTAGGTTTGCTTGCACACCAAGCTATTTCATGCTTATCTCAACACTCTCTCCCTTAAGTTTGAAATCTTCATTCTTCAAATCTTGAAGTCCAATGAGGCTTCTCATCTCTTTGAATTTAATCCTTCCAAGTGCCTTAGTGAGTATATCAGCCTTCTGTTTCACTCCAGCAACATGTTCTACGTTTACAAGCCCTTTCTCAACGCATTCTCGGATGAAATGAAATCTTGTGTGAATGTGTTTACTACGCCCATGAAACAACGGATTCTTGGACAATGCTATAGCAGACTTGTTGTCAATTCTTATCACCATTGTCTTGCTTGGAGTCCGAAAATCTCTTTAAGAAGATCCTGCAACCATATGGCTTGCTTTGCTGTTTCTATGGCAGCCATAAACTCAGCCTCACATGATGAAAGAGCAACTATCTCTTGTTTTCTGAGAGCACCACGAGATCGGATTCCCACCGAAATAGAAGATATGACCGATTGTGCTCTTACCATCATCAGGATCAATGTTGTAACTACTATCACTGTAGCCTATTAGTCCCTCTTGCGGCTTTGCTTCAAAATTCAAGCCATACGATAAAGTACCTTGTAGGTACCTTAGAACTTGTTTGAGTGCAGCCTTATGCGACTCCTTAGGACAGTGCATATAACGACTTAGGATCCCCACACAACACGCCAGATCAGGTCTTGTATGTATAAGATACTGCAAACAACCAATGTGCTTTCGATACTCCCGTTCGTCCACTGACTTCTCGTTTTCTGCCTTTCCCAACTTCACACCGGCGTCCATAGGTATTTGTGTTGCATTACATCCTTTCATCCCAGCTTCCTCGAGTATTTTTGCTGCATATTTCTCTTGACTCAACACTATACTCCCTTTTCTTTGCGAGACCTCTATCCCGAGGTAATAACTCAGTCAACCAAGGTCTGACATATCAAACTTTGCTGCCATACTTTTATTGAAATCATTGATCATGACCAAGCTAGAACCTATGATGAGAAAGTCATCGACGTAAACAGCCACCACCAGAAGATGTTCTTGCTCTTGCTTTCGATAAAGGGATGGTTCTTTATGACAACGGATGAAGTTCAACTCAATCAACACGGCATTGAGCTTCTCGTTCCAAGCTCTCGGTGCTTGACGTAGACCGTAGAGCGCCTTGCGTAGTTTGTAAAGTTTTTCTTCCATACCCTTAACGACAAAGCCCTCTGGCTGAGACACAAACATCTCCTCCTTTAAGTCACCGTGCAGGAACGTGGTTTTAACATCAAGATGATTCAACTCCCAACCATGTGATGCTGCTATTCCAATGATTAAGCGTACTATCTCTATTCATGACACAGGTGCAAAAACCTCATCAAAGTCTACTCCATGCTTCTGTATATAACCTTTTGCCACCAAGCGCGCTTTATACTTGTTAATACTCCCATCAGAGTTCCTCTTAACCTTGAAGATCCACTTCAGACCTATCGCCTTACAGTTTGGTGGAAGATCAACAAGAACCCATGTCTCATTCTTAACAATCGACTTTATTTCATCCTCACAAGCGTCTCTCCACACTTTTAGCTCCTTTGCTTCATCATAGCTCCATGGCTCATCATTAACGAGCACTAAAAGATGATCACACTCAATTTGGCAAAGAGTCTCATACATCTCATCTTCTTCAGCCAATAGCTCATAGTCATCTAGATAGCTTGGTCTGTTGCTGACGCGGGAAGACCTCCTCAGTGGTTCAACTTGTTCTTCTTTCTCGATAGACTCTATATCAACTTCTTCTTCTTTCACTACTTTTTCCTCTGGAGTAACTTCGTCACCAAATTCTCTGAAACCGACGTTTATAATGCTTGACTCGTTATGCTCCTTTTTCTCCAACTCTATCCACCTCCATCCCTGATCTTCATTAAAGACCACGTCTCTACTAACTATTATTCTTCCGAGTAGATGGATCAAGAAGTCGATACGCTTTTGTTCCTGGTTCCATACCGAGATGAACTAAAGCTCTTGACCTATCATCTAGCTTTCTGAGATGTGGTGTAGCTATCTTCACATGACCGACACAACCAAAGACTCTTATGTGGCCAAAACTCGGTTTCCTTCCTTTGTACATCTCGTAAGGAGCCTGAAGCACTAGAGTTCTGGTTGCTAGCCTGTTAATGAGATAAGTTGCATGTCTCACCGCCTCTCCCCACAAGAAATTTGGAACATCCATATGCTTTAAAATACTTCGCACCATCTCAAGTAGTATTCTGTTTCTCCTCTCGATAACTCCGTTCTGCTGCGGTGAATATGGTGCTATGTGATGACGTTCTATGCCCGAGCTTTCACAAAACTCTTGGGATGTGAACTCTCCTCCCCTGTCGGTTCGAAACGTTTTGATTTTAGCACTCGTCTCATGTTCTGCTATGGCTTTAAAGCGCTTAAACTTTGAAAAAGCTTCACTCTTCTCCTTCATAAGAATAGTCCACATGTATCTCGAGTAATCATCTATTAACACGAAGACATATTTGTTTCCTCCGGTGGTGGGTGGTGTGATTGGGTCGCAAAGATCTCCATGTGCTAGCTCCAATACTTTTGTCGCACGGAACGAGCTTGCTTGAGGAACCGAGCTCCTTTTCTGTATTCCACGCAAACAGGCTGTACATGTCTCCTTTTCCACATCAAAACGAGGCAATCCAATCACCATATCCTTCTCAACCATGAGCTTTAGATTCCTTAGACCGATATTTCCCAATCGTGAATGCCACTTCGACGAATCCTTATGGAGAACCATCTGCAAACACTTTGTCATATCCACCTCCATGATGACCTTGTAAAGTCTATTTGGTGAACGCTTCACCTTTACAATGAGCTTATCATCTCGATCATACAGAAACAGAAGGTCTTCCTTCATTCTCACTTCACAGCCGGCCTCAGTTGCTCTGTCCAAGGCTTATAATATTACTTCGGAGCTCAGGGATATAGTACACATTCGAAAGTATCTTCCTCTCACCACTCTTGGTTATGATTATAATCGACCCTTTTCCAGTTATATCTATCCGAGAGTTGTCTCCAAATCTCACTTTCCTGGTGATTCTTCTATCTATCTTTGAGAAATACTCGAGATTGCCTGTCATGTGGTTGCTGGCTTCATTGTCTAAATACCACAGGTTGTCTCCAGTTGCCGTCATCTCGAGTTTATTTGGTATAACCTTTCGCTCATTGAGGTATACAACCTCGTTAACCATCAACTCATCTGCTTCATGCTTAGTCTCTGTTTCGCTTTCATGTGTTTCTTGGAGTTTAAGCGAGCGGCCGGGACAGTTCTGGGCGAAGTGTCCTAGCTTATCACATCTGAAACACACAACTCTAGACGCATCACGTTCTTGTCGATAGTTGCCTCCGCCATTCTGTTGATACCCATATCGACCACGTCCTCTTCCTCGATACTCATATCGACCACCTCTGCCTCTACCTCTAGACGAGTCATATCTGTTTCGATATCCTTGTGGTCGTGCCTATATGTTGGAATTTGCATAAGAAGCTTATTTTGATCATGTTCTTCTTGCTTCTCTTCTTCCTCTTCTGAAATTCTCTCTTCATATGCTTTTAAACGCCCAACAATATCCTCAAAGCCCGTTTTGTTCAGGTCAAATACTTGCTCCAGAGCGGCGACTATATGGATGTACTTCTTTCTCGGTAAGCTGTGCAGTAATTTCTTAACAACCTTTGGCTCATCTATGATTTCACCTAGAGCTTCAGACTTAGTCGCCAATTCAGAGATTTTGCCGACAAAATTATCAATGGAGTCGGTGTCTTTCATCTTTAGCCTGTCAAAATCTGCGGTTAAAGTCTGCAAGCGAGCTTCTCTCACACGATCTGCACCCATATGTCTCATCTTTATCGCCTCCCAGATTTCTTTTGCGGTAGCAAGGTTTCCCACCTGAAGCAATAATGATTCCGGTATAGACTGGAAAAGTAATGCTCTAGCTACATCATTCTTCTCACCAATCTCTCCTGGATCAATGGCCTCCCAGACCTTATGAACTTGTAATGCCGCCTGCATTCTCATTGTCCACAGTGTAGTTTGTATCATTAAGTAATGGACACTGGATGGTCGTTGACCCGATCTTCTTGGTGCTATCCACGGCAACAATGTCTCCCATGTTTTCTTTGACTCAATAAAAGCTCTGCTACCAATTATTGAATCAAAGTATCAACACAAACTCTCGAACTCTTTATTAATAACTCAAAGTCTTAGAAAACTAGCTCAAAACTAAGACGCTCTCAAACTCATGAGATATGCAAACACCCTTGCATCTCTTATATAATACTCTAGTTATCCTTAATTCATTAGGATAAACACAACACAATATTTTCTAATCTCCTAAATAAACTCAACATAATAGGATTAGGTTTGCTTGCACACCAAGCTATTTCATGCTTATCTCAACAACCACTCTCATTATCAAATTCTCGTAAACCACCATGATCATCATCATTTCCAGAAAATTTTTCTTGCTAAATTAAGTTGTTGCCTAACTCACTCTACTAAAGATGAGATTCAACGATATTTAGTGAGAAATCATTTTAAAACGGATTCATCGTCGGTTCGTACCCTGTAAAGAATATTATTGGAAAGTTGTAGATGAAAAATAACGATATGGTTCATGAGTTTCAAAACAAAACCAAGATTGTTGATCCATAGAGGATTCAAAGAAAACTGCAAATAAGGATCTAGTATTCAAGTTTTGAAATGAAATTGTTGATCAAGAGAGAATTTCATAGAATTGCAATTACAAATGAAAATGTTCTGTGAAGTTCAAAATGATAATTCACCTTTTTCATACAAAATTGATTCTTTTACAGTCGAAGATAATACATATCATTTTTACAAGCGAAAACAATAATAGGTAAAAATGAGTCTATTAATTTTGCTTTGGTGATAGTTCAACTTCACGCTTTAATTGTTAGTTTAAAATTTGCTACTCTGCAAAAGTGTGATAAAGTTTTTTTTTCTTTTTGCATAGTAGTGTACCAATTATGTATTTCAAATTTGTTATCATAGTTACAACCTGAACGAAATCAACCGTGAAACCACATTCTTTACCAATTCATGAGATGCATTAGTATTGAGTGGTATGTGAAGGTTTTCTACATCAACATACATGATCGTCATGTTTCTCTGAAAAGAGAACATTAGAGAACAACATGATAAAAGATGAAGAACAAGGCTTGGTAAAACATGAAAAGAACTTTTTTTTATCCAACCTAGATCTTAGATTTTCAATCAAAGATATGAGAATATTAGAGAAGAAAAGACATGATATAAGATTAAGAATGAAAAATAAAAACACCATCAGAGAGGAAAAACATAGTTTCAACCATTGAAGATTTACCAATAAAGATAGGATAGAGATGTTTGATTAGGTCAATGTATAACTTCCATGTATGTCACACATAAATTATATTTAAAAGCTAGTTTTTATATAATTATATACATTCATTGAAAAATCTCTTCGTTTTTTTTCTAATAGAAAGACTCTTTTCTTGTTAAGTCATAAGTATATCTATCACATGCCAACCAAATGAGGCAATAATTTCTCAAATACCAGAGAAGAGAAGACATGATAAAATAATGATTATTACAAATTTTTGGATGTTATTGCGATATCTTGAATCGTTTTTGTTCCTTGGTTATGAACTTATGATTCATGGTAAAATGTGGCTCAAATCGGACAATAATATATATAAACATGACTCTTGACAAATTCTCGTTTCGTATGCAATATATAAGTTGTTCTTTGCATATTAGTCCTAAAACCTTTTATACTGCCTAATCAAAATCTAAAACTATATTCCTGTACATACTTTATCAATATTACAAAATTGTGTAAAAATCAGCTTAAAGTTTCATTAAAAAAATCAAAATCTATAGTCTATTTATAAAAAACAGTAATATTAAACACACTTATTATAGTTTTCTTTACATTTTTTTACAAAATCATTCATTAAACTCATAGTCAAGTCTTTCACCCGTAGACGTTTCAATTGATAACATAGTCAATCCATTTAATCTTTCTTGTGACATGATTGACCGCAAAGAAATCTTTATCAGCATTAACTTTGAAAAACTTCTTTCAGCAATGACGATTATACCAGAATGGTCAACAATATGAGATAAATAATTTTTCTGTTTTGATAACAATCCTTCATTTTTTCTTCAAATAAAATCGAGCACTTCAATAGGCTTTCAAACTTTTTCAGACATTGATTTTTGAAAAATCTTTAATTCCTTAAACAAATCATCACCAATTATGTATGAATGCGTACAATTCCTTAAAGAAACTTTCAGATTTAAACATGATTTATTAATAATTAATATTTCGATAAAAAATCTACAAAATTTATTTTTAGATAGATATTACTAATTTTTTTTTTTTAAAACATACCCTATTAATTTAGATGTCCTAATCCACAGTTTAGATGGTCAGCAGGGCCGGCCCTGAGCCAAGCCGGATGAAACATTCGCCTCAAGCCCTCAAAATTTTTAGAAAATTTTATATATAAATAAATCCCCAAATTTATACAAAAAAAAAAATCAGTCCCCAAATTTATAAAATCTTTTTTAAATTGTCTCTAGCCCCCGAATTCTCAGGGCCGGCCCTGATGGTCAGCCTTCTGGATCAACCTTGTGTATTGTATATCTCTTTCAAACTAACGACCAGTTTATGATCTGTAAATAGAGTGTATTTTAGCAAAGAGATTTTTTTTTATTTAAGAGGTCACAAAATATTTTAGTGATATTAAATGTAACTAATATATCTATCGATCTCCATTAATATCAAATAAATATTAGTTCTAAACATTTTATAAATTTTGAGATACTTGAGTAGCCATTTTTAGTGTAGGACTTGCTATTTAAAAAAAAATAATCATTTCTCCTACGGTCATTTTATAATCAAGAAAATTAAATATTTTATTGGGCAGAATTATTGAATAGTCAGACTGTCCGAAAATAACTGATTAGAAATAAAATAAGCGAAAACAAAAAAAAGATGAAGATCCGAAGAAGAATCCATTTTTTTTTCAATTCTGACCAAAAGGGGAAGAGATTGAATTCAAATCTTTCTTTCTTCTCTCTCTCTCGTGACCAAAAGGCGCAGATTTTTCCAGATCTCATCATTATTCAATCTGTTTCTTGAATCGAATCGAGAGAAGGAGAAGGAATCACAAATATGATTACGATTCCATACCTTACCGCTGTATCAACCTACTTCAGCTACGGCTTGCTCTTCGCCTTTGGACAGCTCCGCGATTACTCCCGCCGAATCTTCGATTGGTGGAGCACCAACAATCTCCATGGATACGCCCCGATCTGCTTGGCTCATGAGGATTTCTACATCAGACGTTTGTATCATCGCATTCAGGTTCAATTGAATCTTTGAGTTATATATATATATATATATATATATATTATATGTTTTTCTTTTGTAATATGATGATTCATAATGTTTTTTTTTTCTTCTTCTTCAGGATTGTTTTGGACGTCCCATCTCAAGTGCACCTGATGCTTGGGTTGATGTCGTCGAGAGGTTCTCTAATGACAACAACAAGACCCTCAAGTCAGTCTCTCCTTCCTCTCCTTCTATTGTTTACGTTAAGATCGTATGAAACCTTATGTAAAGGTTGACACTTTAGCGGTTTTAGAATTGGTGCCCCCTTTGATTTCATTTGAAACCCATTTATCCTTTGGCGTTCACAGATTAAAACCTTATGCAAAGGTTGAAACTTTAGCGGTAGATAATTGGTCACCTTTGAAAGTTGAAACCCAATTTATCTTGTGGGTGTTCACAGGATAAAACGTTATGTAGAAGGTTGAAACTTTGGCGGTTTAGAATTACTCACCTTTGATTTCTTTTGAAACCCATTTATTTGGCAGGAGAACAACAAAGAGCACAAGGTGCCTTAACTTGGGGTCTTACAACTATCTTGGATTTGGTTCTTATGATGAATATTGCACGCCTCTTGTTATTGAGTCTTTGAAGAAATTCTCCCCAAGTACATGCAGCTCCCGAGTTGATGCAGGTTCAGTTTCTTAACCTATTACGTGATCTCGAACAATCTCCTCTTTGTTGCCTGACAGCAGTTTGTTTCTGTCATCAGGGACTACATCTGTACATGCGGAACTCGAGGAATGTGTTGCTAAATATGTGGGAAAACCTGCTGCTATTGTCACTGGCATGGGCTACGCTACAAACTCTGCTATCATCCCTGTCTTGATTGGAAAAGTATGTTTTGCTGCTATTTACCTTGTGATGAACGCGTATGTTACTCCCAAAACCTATGGTTTTAAGTAGCCTCTTTTTGCTGCCTTGTTTATAGGGAGGGCTGATAATAAGCGATTCCTTGAACCATACTTCAATTGTCAATGGTGCTCGAGGTTCAGGAGCCACTATCCGTGTCTTCCAACACAACAGTAAGCAATTCTTATGCTCCTTCACTTTCCACGTAGTTATCCAAGGTGACTTACCTTTAAGTTCACTTGTTGATTGCTTTATCAGCACCTGCGCATTTGGAAAGAGTATTGAAAGAACAAATCGCTGAGGGACAACCTAGGACACACAGACCCTGGAAGAAAATCATTGTTGTTGTTGAGGGTATTTACAGCATGGAAGGGGAAATTTGTCAACTGCCTGAGATTGTCTCAATATGCAAAAAGTATAAGGTAAACGATCTTTCATGTTCAGTATTGATGAGAATTAAAGGAACTCTTTTCCAAAAAAAAGTTCTTGTAAGCTAATTTCTCTAACTTGTTGTATGTCATTGTTTCAGGCTTATGTTTACTTGGATGAAGCTCATAGCATTGGAGCAATAGGTAAAACAGGCAGGGGCGTTTGCGAGCTTCTTGGGGTTGACACAGCGGATGTGGACATAATGATGGGAACTTTCACCAAATCGTTCGGATCTTGTGGTGGCTATATAGCCGGATCCAAGGTTAGCAATTAGCGGTGTTTTGTAGGCAAGTAGTAGTGCACTTCATCTCAAAATCAGCCAAAGTTCTTAAAGCGATGCTTACAATTTCTGTAGGACCTCATCCAATATTTGAAGTACCATTGCCCAGCTCACCTTTACGCAACATCAATCTCAACTCCTTCCGCGCAACAGATCATATCGGCCATAAAAGTTATCCTCGGAGAGGACGGTTCAAACAGAGGTATCTCTCTATAGTTTCTTTTGCTCTCTGAGCTTCATAATCTTAAGTTATATAGTCTCTCAAGATTCTACTAAAACCCTTGGCAGGTGCACAAAAATTAGCAAGGATAAGGGAGAACAGCAACTTTTTCAGGGCTGAGTTGCAGAAGATGGGATTTGAGGTTCTTGGAGACAATGATTCCCCAGTGATGCCGATAATGCTTTACAATCCTGCGAAAATCCCAGCCTTCTCAAGGGAATGCCTGCGAGAGAACGTAAGTCTCTCTTATCTAAGCTTTTCTCCCAATATTTCATTTGCTTCCAGACCCCAGAGATCATTAATCTCTATGCTTAAAACTGTGAACAGGTGGCAGTTGTGGTTGTTGGTTTCCCAGCTACACCTCTATTGCTAGCCAGGGCTCGTATTTGTATATCCGCATCTCACTCAAGAGAAGATCTTCTTAAAGCTCTACAGGTAAAATGATAAAATGTCTAAGAAAAGGGGACTGTTCTTCTAAGGATAAATTGATTTAATTGTGTGCGTGTTATATGACAGGTTATAAGCAAAGCAGGTGACCTCACCGGAATCAAATATTTTCCGGCGGCTCCAAAGAAGCAGGAAGAAGAGAAAGATACGATCAAATTGGACTGAAACAGGGGTAATGGCATCATCAGTTTCTCGTACCAAAAAGAGGTTTGATTAGTACTAATTAGCATTATTAGTTTACTAGTTTCCCTTTGCGGTTCGTCTTTTGTCGTGTGTTGTCCCCTCTACATGTCATGAAACTTTGTTATCATTCTTCTTCTTTCATTTTTTTCCTTGGTTTTGTCAGAGTTAACATTGTATAGTTTCCCTCTTTGAATAACAGATGTGCTATCAATGACATTTTGTGCTTCACGAAACTACGTTCGTCCAAATCGTTAGAGCAAACGTTTTTTTTTTTTTTAAGTCTTTTGCTCTTCTACTGTGATTAAAAAGAAGAACCAAAGGCAAACTAGTAAAAGTCATCCCTAAGAGAAGAGAGAGCAAGCATGTGGGACTTTGATCTTCTTTAGCTCCTTAAATATCTTCTCTGAATCTAAAGAAAACAATGATAAATTCTATTTTCCATTAGACCCTTCTGATTCTTTGCCAACTCGAATGACAACTTCACATTTAACTCTTCTTGAATTCATCATATCCATGTCTCCTGTTGAAGCTGTGCAAAAAAAAAAATCTAATTCTACATACTGAAGCAAATCAAAAAGCGAGAAAAAACACATTCAGTTTCATTTCCTTCAGACTTATTACAAATCGGTATATAGTCTACACCTAATCAGTTGCAAAATCCTTATCATCAAGACCATAAACATCTCAGGTGAAGCAAAAAAGAGATCAAGAGTTAAAAAAAAAAAACTTCTTACTTCATCTTCTTCTATCTCACTTCTACTTCTACTACTGTAGCTAGTGCTACATTCAAACACAAAACCGCAAAGATGAGAAACAATCAACAACTGAAATGCTATAGCAAAAGGCTTTTACTCATGGTTTCAGACATTGCCATGTCAGACTATATATCCCACCAACACAGACAACATGTTCTTCTTCTTCTTCTTCTCAGCAGATCAAAACTATCCAACTTCCATGTCTTGTCAATCACGAGAACTCCCTACCAAGCTTCTGAATAGCACAGAACATCTTCCTCCTCGACCCAACAGCATTAATCCCCATATCTTTCAAATCCTCCAACGTCAACAAGGGCAAAACCTCTTCATCAACCTCATGTATCTCAAACATTGGCCAATACCTCCCTAACCCCAACTCTTGCAGCCAAATCTTCACCCCTTGTCTTCCTCCACCACCACCAATTCCCTCCGGCTCTGACAACTCGAACTCTCTGTTTCCACCGCTACTAGCGTAAAACCCACCACCGTCTCTCATCAAAGACTCGTCCTTGACTGGACTCTCCGAATCATCTCTACTGAAATCCCTAAGCCCACCTTCTTCCAGCTCATCCCCTCCCTGATCCATCGATACCCAATTGGACCTCACCCGCTTCGTCGACGGCCCGGCCCGTTTCTTGACCCGCCAACTCCCGACGCCGAAAGAATCAACATTCACTTCTCTTTCGTCGCCTAGGGTTCCGCTGTTATCATACCCAGAACTCAAATTCGTTAAAGCTCGAGTCCTCGTCGACGATTTGGTCATATCTTTCCTGGGTTTCCTCACCTGCGAATCGTACGCCGCCGCCTGGTACTGGTCGCCGCCTATTTCGCCTAATCGAACGCTTGGTCTCCTCAATCGTTTCGATCCGGCGAGCGCTTCGGCTGAGGTTGACGGAAGCGAAGGAGGAACGCCGCCGTTGGGTTGCTGGTTATTGTCGTTACCTGGTTGCAATTCCGCCATTTCTTGAAAAGATCGAGAGGTTTCTTGTTTCACTTTATTGGACATAGATGTGTGGAAGCTACTGGAGAACATTAAATGAAATGAAAGGGTAAAGTCTTTTACCTATTTAGGGTTTTATCTGGGGGGAAGTCAGAAGTGGGATGTGAGAAAGAGATTCGTCATCAGTAGAATCGAAGAAGATAGAGAGAGAGAGAGAGAGAGACTGGATGTTCACTTCCTGACACGTGTACGTTTGTGCAGAGACTATCCTTTCTTTGATTAACATTATTAAGCCCTTTAACTTATGCTAATTGCAATGTTCTCCCCTCTAAAATGGTTTTTTTTTTAATTCTCTTATATTAGTTGCTCAAAAGAAAAAAATAATCTCACTAATATTAATGTAGATGAAGATGTTTAGGGCTAGTCAGAATACTAACATCCCAAAGAATTTAACCGATCCAAAAAATTGTAACTCAAACTAATCAACTATCCGAACAGATTCAAAAACTAAAATATCCAAATAACTGGAATTATATCCTATCCAAGTCAAAATGTTTTGAGATGTTCGAAATTTCAAATCTATTTAAATATATTAATTTTTAGAATTTAATATACAAAATTAAAACGTATCCAAATTAAATAAAAATATTAAATAGTTAAAAATAATTTAGACATCAGAATTATCTTAAATATTAATATTTTCATCTATAAATCCAAATCCAAATAATTTTTATATTAGTTTTAGATATTTTCATAATTTAATAGTTATATGTTTTATTTATGGAATTGAGAATTTTAAAATATATTTAGATTTTTAGTCTCTTACAAATTTAAATGGATGATCCGAATTTAAACTGAATATGTAAAAATCTGAATTGAACTCCAACCGAAATTTATTGATGTTCTAATGGTGATTTTGAAAATTAGAAAGCCGTTTCACCTATTTAGTGGAAGTTTAAGGGTTTATTCATCAATACCTTTTAACTTTCTCACTAATTTTCAAAACAGACAGAACCCTCAATCCAACGCCGCCTTTTCAATCGCTTCCGACCAATCTAACCATCGTCTCCAGCACCTCAATCTATCATCTCCGTCTGTAAATTTATAAGAAGAAAAGAAGACTTGTTTATCGACGATTTTAGTGCTCTTTGCAAAAAAGTTCTCACCTTTTTGATCCCGGTCTCACTGTCATGTACCTGAAAGAAGGATGCTCGTTGCTCTTGAAAGTTCAAAAACCAATCATCCCCTTTCTCCTCAACACAAATCTCAACGTGAACCTCCTCCCTGAACCAGCAACAGAGATCAAAGAATCATACGTTGTAAAGCGGCTGAGACAAGAGCCCTGTGTCCCCTTAGCTTTGCACTTCTTCAAATCCGTTACCAACTCAAATCTCTTCAAGCACACGCCTCTGACATTCGAGGTCATGATCAGAAAGCTAGCAGTGGACGGTCAGGTCGATAGCGTTCAGTACCTTCTGCAGCAGATGAAGCTCCAAGGTTTCCAGTGTTCTGAAGATTTGTTTGTCAATGTCATTAGTGTGTACCGGCAAGTGGGTTTGTCTGAACGAGCCCTGGAGATGTTTTATAGGATAAAGGAGTTCGGGTGTGATCCTTCTGTTAAGATATATAACCATGTTTTGGATACTCTACTCGGTGAGAATAGGATTCAGATGATTTATACGGTTTATAGAGACATGAAGAGAGATGGGTTTGAGCCTAACGTGTTTACTTATAATGTGCTTCTTAAGGCTTTGTGTAAGAACAATAAGGTGGAGGGAGCTCAGAAGTTGCTTGTGGAGATGTCGAATAAAGGCTGTTCCCCTGATGCTGTGAGCTACACAACTGTGATCTCGTCCATGTGTGAGCTCGGTCTGGTGAAGGAAGGCAGGGAACTCGCAGCGAGATTTGAACCTGTTGTGAGCGTCTATAACGCTTTGATTAATGGGTTATGCAAAGATGGTGATTACAAAGGGGCGTTTGAACTGATGAGAGAGATGGTGGAGATGGGGATATCTCCTAATGTTATCTCATACTCAACACTCATCAATGCGCTTTGCAGCTATGGAGAAACCGAGCTCTCTTTCTCGCTTCTGGCGCAGATGTTGAAACGAGGGTGTCATCCAAATGTTCATACACTGAGTTCTCTGGTGAAGAGTTGTTTTGTAAGAGGTACGAGCACTGATGCTCTAGACTTGTGGAGTTCGATGATCAGAGAGTTTGAGTTGCAACCAAACGTTGTAGCGTTTAATACTTTGGTGCAAGGACTCTGTTCCCACGGCAATATGGAGAAGGCTATGTCTGTATTTTCACACATGGAAGAAACCGGATGTTCTCCAAACATCAGAACTTACGGCTCTCTCATCAACGGGTTTGCCAAAAGAGGTAGCCTCGAGGGCGCTGTTGATACATGGAACAAGATGCTAACTAGTGGATGCTCCCCAAACCTTGTGGTGTATACAAGCATGGTGGAAGCTCTTTGTAGGCACTCCAAGTTCAGAGAAGCTGAGTCTCTTATAGAGATTATGCGCAAAGAAAACTGTGCTCCTTCTGTGGCGACGTTCAACGCGTTTATCAAAGGCTTATGCGATGCAGGGAGGCTTGACTGGGCAGAGAAAGTGTTCATGCAAATGGAGCAGCAATACAAGTGTCCTCCCAACATTGTAACGTACAACGAGCTGCTAGATGGGCTCTCAAAGGCATACCGGATAGAAGAAGCTTATGGTCTCACCTGGGAGATCTCCAAGAGAGGTGTGGAGTGGAGCTCATCTACTTACAACACGCTTTTACATGGGTCATGCAGTGCAGGTCTCCCCGGGATAGCTCTGCAGCTAGCAGGGAAAATGGTGGTTGGTGGTAAATCTCCGGATGAGATAACGAGGAATATGATAGTATTAGCGTATTGCAAACTAGGGAAAGCTGAGAGAGCGGTTCAGATGTTGGATCAAGTTTCATGTGGAGGAAGAAAGTGGCGGCCAGATGTAATCTCATACACAAACGTGATATGGGGTCTATGCAGCTCTAATTGTAGGGAAGATGCAGTGATTATTCTTGAGAGGATGATAACTGAAGGGATTGCCCCAAGTGTTGCTACATGGAATATATTGGTTCGTTGTTTTATCATTGATGACAACTTGAGCTCATGATCAGTGTACCATATGATAAGAAGTCAAAGCTTGTTCAGTTTAGTTGGGAAGCCATTTACTTCTCTGTATGAGTTAGAAGCATCAACTCTGGTGGATATATGGAACTCATGTGATCACATGGAAGCTTAGCTTGTGGGTCTTCACTGGACTCTTCCAAGAAGTCGCAAGGAAAATCAGACGACTGGTTTTGGTATCTGACAATACATTGCGAAATATGATGAGACAGTCCGTCAAGAAGCTGCTGGAACGAGTGTTTCCTCAAGAAGATAGCTTTAGATTCTCTGGCAAAGGTTTTGATTTTATATTCGTTTGTGTATGATAGATAGTTCGGTGTGAATAGAACTATATGTAATGAATTATGCTATTGTCATATTGTAACCCGGCCCTTGATGAAATTTATGTTTAAAGGTTACTGTTGAAGTTTACTTGAGATTTAAGATCTCAAATGAGATTATAATATTGAAAATGATTGTGCTACAGAATTCGAGATGGAAAAAAGCAATCTCTATCTCACATTTACCTACAATCAAATCCTAACCTCGAGAGATTACACGGAAAATTCTCACCTTGATGGTTCTTGAACTGCATATAATGAAGCTAGTCTAGTAGAGAATGGACTTGCTTGTGAATCTATCTTCGTACATTTAACCTGTTTCGTGCTTTAGTGTGTGTTGAAGAAAAATCGATTTCTATATAAGCAGTTTCTTTAGTCAGCTGGTGTAATGCAAAGCTGACTGTGTCCTGGACTGTGCTCCAACGGGTACATGGTCGTGCTTCTCACAAATATTTGATGTTCTATCACTGGTTTTCTCAGGTGTGAGACCATAGGACGCTCGTTTTTGCTTCTCTTATTTACTATCGAGCATGAAGCTAATGGGTCCGCAGATCCTGCTCCAACTCTCCTGCACGTTAATGAGGTTTTATCAGAGAGATGAAGCAAAGATTATGTGCGCAAAAAAGAAGAAGAAAGAAGATGTTATTGATTACCTTAAGAGCTTCTCTGCTGCAATTCTTGCAGATCTAATTGTATTACGGCTTGGCACCCATTTCACGATTCGGTTTGGATCTGCTCTCATGGGAGAGTGTATTTTAATGAGCTACAGACAAAAAATGAAGAGAACCAAGTCAAAACCAAAAAGCTTGAAGGGATCTCTGAATCTATAATAGGTCAATGCAAATCTAGTAAACAAAGTGACTATTGCCATCTGCCACAGATAAAATGTAACAACTTGTATTGGATAACTGGATAATGAAGAAAAAACAGAGACTTACACCCAAGCATTCCATCATCTGATAGTAAGCTCTACCATGCAAAGGAGTATGCCCTTGTCGAGATTCTGAAAAATATCTAGTCCTGAACGTATATCACAAAGAGATAACTGTCAAACATAAACATGGTCAGTAAGTAGGCACCTAAACAAAATAAGCATAGGTAGACTTCATACCATTCTTTATAACCTGGATCAACAGTGAAACCATACATATCCACTGAATCACAAGTCGAGAGAGCAAATTCAAGAGCCTTGAGCCCAGTTCCTTTGGCGGCTGAGCCAAATGAAGCACCAAGCATTAAGTACACGGGATTTTTTATTGGAACTTCCTGAAGAGAACGAAGAATCCTCAAATGAGTTTCGAAGACGAGGAACAGATATTCAAAACCAAAGAGATAAATAAGTGTAGATTTACAAACCCGAATCATTTTGTTCATGATATCATGTATTGTTGTTTTTATTAGCAGTACCTCTTGCTTCTTTTCTACATAGTTTCAAAGGATCAAAGAGAGTTGAGTATATATTTGCAAGTATAAAAAACACGAGACACAAAATTAAGTAAATATAGAGAAACCCCAACAACGGGTTAACCATGAAGGCGTAAAGAACAAGAGACAGTTATACAGTACCATCCAACTCCACGACTTTGTCAAGGGCTTTTGCTGACCCTCGATTAAGAAGACGGAATGTACTTTTCTCTCCCACATATTCCTCGTAGTTCTGCAAATGAAGATGCGACAACAGAGGCAACAAATGAATTGGAGGTTAGATCAAAACTAAGCCAAGGGAGTGAACAAAAAGTCATGTTCCAAAAAAAATGAAGATGAGACAACAGAAGGAACAAAAGAAATTGGAACCTGAATTGGAGCACCATTTTCTCTAAGAACCGCATCGTAAGTATCTATCTCCTTCCCGAACTTTGTTTTTAAAAGATCACCAGAGTTACCAATGACAGCACATCGCCCAAACTGCCGGGGAAAATATGGTGGTGTTTCAGGAAGCACTAACGAAAGCTTCTCGATGCATAAAGATTTATTCTGGCAACGATTACTGCACCGGAGTGCTGAGTTTCATTAAGACCAAAAAAGAAGAAGAAGATAGCACAGCATACATGTACTACTTGAGACCATCAATTAGCAAGTTTTGAGATGAAAATGGATAGTAATAACCAATCAATATGCACTTCGTTCCTGGTCTAAATGTCAGTAAACACGTACAGTTGTATTCCTTTATTGATTCTGCGCCATGCGTAATCCTCCCATCCATTTGGTAAGGCATCAATGTATTCCTTGGTGAGTATCGTAGAGCTATTTCTGACCTGGTCAACCAACTCCCAGTCAACCCATAGCTGTATTATATGAACTAAAAATTTATACAAGACCTAAAGAAATGCAGCAATACCCACTTGTTCCCATGTAGCAACAGCTTCGCACAAGTCAAACTCATATGATAGTCCTTCAACCTCTCCAGACTTAGGATCTTTCTATTGATTGGACATAAAACCAAGGGGTTACAGTACAAATATTCAGCTAGAGAGTAAGACAAGCTTGAA
This sequence comes from Brassica nigra, assembly GCA_016432835.1. NCBI lineage: Eukaryota > Viridiplantae > Streptophyta > Magnoliopsida > Brassicales > Brassicaceae > Brassica > Brassica nigra. Next base: position 31,816,963 of record CM028242.1, read on the forward strand.
TGTAGAAAGCCAAGTAAGCAATCAGAATGAGAGAGGAGAGCATTTACCCATTTGGGGATAGTATCCTTGGGGAAGTTAATTGATACTTTGCAGTAATCTCTACCGGTAGCAGCTTGTAGTCCCAAGCCATTTGCACTCTACATCATTCCGAAATAAACTCTTTTTTTTTAGTCACACATTGCATCGATACTAATAAAATAATCTCCAGATTAAGAAGTAAGATTTGATCTCGAGTGACTAATGTCCACTGAAAACAAGCACATGAAGAAGCTCTATGAATCGGATTTTTACTTACAACGCACTTCTGGAATCCGCTCTGAAGGGACTGCAACGCCTCTAAATCTTCATCGCTAAGCCCATTTGATTCGTCTGAAATCATCTTCTTTATCAATTATCATCGCCATATTTGAACACACTAAAAGGATCTACAGTGGGAGCAACGATGGAATGTATATACTTACAGAGATTCGAGACGCCGATAATGTAGATGAGAACTGCCGAGATTCCAGTTGTTAAAGCTAATAGGAATATCAATTGCAACAGCTTCATCGGTTCCCTCGGGCTTCGATTTTTTCTGGAGACGCCGATCTTCCAAATATTTACGCGAAAGTTCCGATCTGCAACGAAAACAGCGTGAAGTCTCTGTTTTAAAATTTAAGACGGCCAACAGTTGTTTTAATCAAACAAAATGCTGCCTAGTTTTTTTAAAAACGACTGGATAGTCGGTACAGGAACGAAAGGTGTTCTTAACCGAGGTCGTTTATTCCCAGAATAAATTAAAAGGACACTTGAATATTATTTTAGAAACATTATGACATTCCATCAATGTCATGTGTCACAAGAATGATTCTTACACTTCTTAGAAATATAGTTCATCTAAATATATAGTATATTTATCATAAAATTAATTATTAATATATAAAATATTTTTCTTCTTTCATTACATAAAACTACAAAATTACATAATGTAATTAAAATATATATAAATTTTAAATAATAAAAATTAGATAAAAAATTGTATCTGGAAATTTTAAAATTGGTTCTAAATCAAATCATATCCAAATGATTTTAAACTTACATAGGTTATGAACTAATCCAATCCAGTTGACACATAGATTGTGTCAATGTATAACTCATTTTAGTTAATAAATTAATGGTTTCAATGGTTTATCCGTGAACAATTTTAAATCAAACAAAATGCTGCTTAGTGTTGTGAAACAAGAGCTCAGGAAAGTCTTAATTTTATTATGGACTAGAGGTTTCTTTATATACATGTTATATAAGAGATAAATGGAAAAACCCAATCCCATAAATAAATGGATAGTTACATATTTCCATTTCTATCTAGGAAAAGGATAAATACAATATGGAAATAGAGATAAACATGCAGGATGCAGTGGCCGCCTCTGGTCTATTGGTTTGGACCGTCCCTGGTTGGTACTGGCCGGTTCGGTATGGTCCGGTTCGGTACGGTTCGGTTCGTCCGGTTATGGGTCATCCATTTAGATGATTCTTAACACTTCCCCTTGGACGCCATAACCATTTCGAGTTCGCAGTGTGCTTCACGTTGCCTCATTAAAACCTTACCAGGAAAACCCAGTGGGACAAAACCTTGGTGAAGGAAAAAGAGTACAACACACACTACTCCCCCTGATGAAGGCATCACTGAAGATTCTTTTGTATGGACTTCTAAATGTTGCTTCAGTGATCTTAGAGTATTTGTGCTTCTTGGTTCTCTTCCATTCCATGATCTGGTCGAATATTTTGGGCTATGGTCTTTGACCAATCATCCCCACTGATACTCCCTCATGACCGAGTACTGATATGTCACGGACTGTACTACCATCAATCATGATCTAATCTGATCAATCCATGTTATGCCATAAACCTTGTTTATGCACGCCTACTACTCATCCCATGAGTGGCTATCATATTTCAGTTTGATGTTTCTCAAAAACCAACCCACGTTTTGGATCAATACGTTAGTCGTCTCACATGGACGGCTGGGTTGGAACAAAACCGAGATGATTAAGGCCGAACTAGGCCGGACATGATCTTGGCTGATATGGACCTTTGGTCGTATCATGAATCTGATGGATTCATTCTCTTTCTCTCTGATCATATCACATTCTATTCTTGGTACGTTGGATCATAGATCTCAACACACATACACGGCTACGAAACCATCATAGTCTGTCCAAGAATCAGTCAAGCTAATCATCCTTTCTTTAAGTATAAACATAAGGGATTTCTTTCATAATATATGGACTGATTTGGATCGTTCTTATAGAACTCCTTTACTAAGTATCACTCAGTCTATTATATGCAGCTGCTTTTCATCAGTCCATAAACAACTTAGGAACAAAGCTGTTCTTTCTGAGAATTTCTTTCTCTGGTACCTTTCTATTCTTATCAAGTGATCCATATGCTGCTTACTACACCATTATATGTCAATCTAATTTCTTTCCTATGACCAGACTTTTATCAATTCGAAAATATGTAGCAGTATCCACCACATTGGAGTATTTCTCCTTATAAATTGTTCCTTAGTCTCTGTGAGTAACCTTGTGTAATCAAGTCATTCCTTTTGAATGCTTTTATTAGTAGGAACATGGACGACCCTTTTGTCTATATGGTCATGTCCTACATCTCACGATTTTCTTTTCCTCACAAGACTCATTTTTGTCTACTGATTTATATCATCAGATGGCGTTTCTCTATGTATATGGCTAATACGCCCATCTTATATTTTAACCCCACGTCCCTTTTAACTATATCTATATGAGTACTCTCACGTGGGTTCATGATCCTCGCTTTATGTCTTATATTCAAGTGCTACCTTGTATGTGCTATCTTATATGTAAATACATCATTGGTATCGATACTCTTTCTGCGTTCCATTGTATTCCAGACATAACATAATCGATTGCAATCTTATGACCTTTAATACCTTGGTGTTTGGCGTCCCAAATCACCTTAAGTACTATGAAGTTTGGCGTCCCAAATTCATGTATGGTATCTTATATTGGTCGACCATTTTCTATGTCTGGGATGGTTTCCCTTATAACCTCGGATCTGTATTCTATGCACCTTTTCTTTCCTTTCCAAGGTTCCTTATCTTATGGAACGTATTGGTCTATCTTGTATAGACTCTGTAGTAACTTGATTGTGTCTCTCTAGGACATCAAAATCGTTGGTGCAAGCTGGTTTATATGTTTAATCATTCTTTTCTTTTCGGGTCAATGTGTCTGGCATCTAGTTCTGCTAGCTTTTGTATCATTTGATCACATTCTTGGACGTCTTAAATCATATTCTTTAGTCCGAGGATCTTGCCAAGACAATGATGGTTAATACCATTTCATTTCTCTTTACACTTTTTCTCTTTACCAGCCTATAGCTTTCTCCTTTTAAATGTTGGATAATAAGATTACTTATCTCTTGCAATCTGTGTTCTTGGCCACTGATTAGATCATCCATGTTTGGCTCAAGATACCTTAAAACTCGTGGGAGAAAGACATTTACATCCAACATATATTTCCAATCTTTTTCTCATCCTCTCCTGAGGTTCCATCCTAGAAGGCACATATGTTTGTAGTGGTTTATTCATAATCCCTTAGGACGGTATATGTATACGTCTGGTTTATGACCCTTAATCAATGGGAATATCTATGTTCACTTATATGGCCTGATGCATAGTTACCTTTTACATGTAAATCCTTGTGTCCCCAAGCTTTAGGTAGTGGCCTTCATGGTATAAAGAATTTGGCCAAGTCTACTATGGTCATAGACCATGTCACACAGATTTGTAGTATGTTCATGGATCAGTTTGTCCTCACTCCCCCTCATGGACATACTATAATCGTGTGGTACTCGGGACAATAAAGCCTAATGAGTTTCCCTTGTGTACATGTTACACAACGTGAGATTTTATGGGATAACTCTTTGTGCCTTTGCAATATCTATCTTTGCATTAAATTTGGACTTGGATGGCTAATCCAGTCATGCCATAATTAAAGTGTTTAAAAATTTCGTTTGGTCAACCAATCTGGTTACCTAGGCATTGTGCATTTATCATACTGATCCTTGGCATAGTCTAGATCAGTAGAGTATGTAGGTATAGTCTTAACCTCTTTCTTTTAATGCCTTGGACGATTTTTTCTTTTATAATCTAAAGGAACTTTCTGTTTCCTTTGCCCATTGGTTCAATATGGAAACCATTCATACTCAAGTTTTATAACTCAATGGGACTTTTATTTGGGTGAATAAAATCGTGCCCCTTTAGGCAAATGCCTTGGCCGTGGTCTGGCTATCCTTTTATCAAGTCCTCATTTCTCATTTATCAATCAAGGAATCATCAAGCAAGCAAACAAGATAACTTAAAAAACTATTATTATGAAATTGTAAATGACAAGCAAATCAAAACAAAACATAAAACACAAAATCAGAATGTCGAAATCCCCTTTCTTTAGTCAATGTATAAGCCGGCCTCACAATCCATATGTGTCCACACGGCTTCCTCCTTATCATTCTCAGCCTCATTTGCTTCAGGAGGTCTCATCTCACCGTCTCGTTGCTCAAAGTATCTTTTCTGAAGTTCATCAATTCTTTTGATGGTATATATCCTTATCTGCTTTCTTTGCTTATTGGCCAGTAGGTGTGACAATAGGTCATCATAGGTGGTGAAACCTTTGGCCTTTCGTGATAACAACACATCCTTTGGATGGAATGTATTACGAGTTTTATATAGCATATCCTCATTGGTTACCACTTCACCACATAGTTTAAGACTATAGGTGATTTTCATAAGAGCAGAATGATAGTCATCCACGGATTCAAAATCCTGGAACCTCAGAACATTCCATTCATGCATAGCCTTTCGCCATACTGGCATTGAGTATCTGGAGTTCAGTTTTGTCCAGAGATCATAAGGATCCTCAGTATCTTCGCATTGGTCTCTTAGATCTTCAGTGAGATGATAGCGCATAATTGTTATGGCTCTATGCTTTTCACTTTAAATGGCGTCATTGCCATAAATGATATACTTCCCGAGTCCTCTAGACTTCAGGACAACTGAAGTGTTCATAGCCCATTCAAGATAATTACCTCCAGAGAGATTTAGGGCAGCATAATCAGAGGGTTCGAATCTCGACATCTGAATCACATCAATCAATTCAATATTTAGAGTTCATGAAATCAATATCAATGCATACGGTTTCTTAGGCCACACGGCCACACAAGCAAACAAGGCCACATGGCCACACGGCCACACAAGCAAACAAGGCCACACAACCACAAGGTTATTATGCATAATGAGACCACACGGCCACAATTGATGTGTAATGCAAGCTTAGAAAAATTTGGATCAATACTATATGTGGCTAAGGTTTCAAGGCCTTTAGGAATTCAGATCATGAATTAAACAAACAATCTATCACCTTAGCTCTCATGCAATATGCTTAATCAAAGTTAAGATTATTATGTCACATAGATATGAGGCCACACGGCCATATAGTCATGATGCATCAAGAATGAAAACAATCATAAACCTTAAGGCTAATCAATTCAGATTTAAGGTTTTCAAGGCCTTTGTAGATATTTCAGTTTCATGATGCAATTAAACAAAGATCAAGAACACATAGTTTCATGGTGAACAAACAAATCGGATCAATCAAATTATGGCCGGATCAAGGCCGGATAAAGCTACCGGCGGCCTAGGTCGGTTTGGATGGATCACGGCCGGATCAAGGCCGGACAAGGCCGGGTAACTTGGTCGGTTTTCAAGACCGACATGGATAAAGACAAGGCCGGTTTTCAAGGCCGGATAAACCTTATCACTTACGGTTTTCAAGGACGGATGAAGCCACTTATCAATTCTGATTTTCAAGGTCGGATGGAGCTTATCATGTCCGGTTTTCAAGGCCGGATTAGGATTTCAAAATTTCAAATTTGAAGAACTAGGGTTTCAAGGCCCTTAATCAATATCCAATCTCGAAATCATATAATTAAATGGACAAGCAATTTTAAACCTCAGATCAATATAATTTCAATTATGCAAATCACAATATGCAATCAGATATATCAAGATGAACATCAATCAATCCGAAAACAAGCAAGCAAGCAAACAATTCATCATACGATTTAATCAAGCAAAGCAGGTTCAATTTGATGATGCAAGCAGTTCAGATATGAGATCAATCAATTTATGTTCTATCATCTTAACGACCATTTTTCTAACAACCTAACTTTCAATCAATCTAAAACCAGATCCTAATTCCTCAAGATTAGGGTTTTTAACTAGAATTAGGGTTCTTCAGGGTTTAGGGTTTAGATTGTTACCTTTTAATCTTTAGGAGTGTTCATTTGGACCTCCAAGAGATGGATCACAAACTGGTGCAGACCGCAAAACAGAGGCTCCTTGGTCGGAAGGCTTTATCGGACGCGGATGAGCTGGTGTAGCGGCCGGGTGAGCTCGTCGGGTTTGGACAGGCTGGACGGACTTCTTCTTCGTCGGACAAGGTGGAAGACTGGTCTTGTCTTGCTGGATCTATGATCAGAAGAGGAAGAATGAATCAAGTTGATCACGGACAAGAAGAAAAGAGAATAAGATCAAGATTAGGGTTTTAGGGCAATTAGTGGCGTGTATTAAAACGGAGCGTGAGGGCGCATCTGAGATCGAATTGACACAAGGTCTTCGGCCATAGATTCGTCTCGTCGAGAACTTCAATTTGATATATTAGTCGTCGTCTGGATCCTTACGGTTTGAGAGAACGAACAGTTTGAAGTTGCGCCGGAAATTAGGGTTTTGGTGGCTTAGTTTAAAAACGGGAAAGAAAAGAAATTTTGAGAGCAGCTCGTGATGATAACGTGTTGCGAAACAAGAGCTCAGGAAAGTCTTAATTTTATTATGGGCCAGAGGTTCCTTTATATACAGGTTACACAAGAGATAAATGGAAAAACTCAATCCCATAAATAAAGGGATAATTACATATTTAATAGTCTATCTAGGAAAAGGATAAATACAATATGAAAATAGAGATAAACATGCAGGATGCAGTGGCCGCCTCTGGTCTATTGGTTTGGGCCGTCCCTGGTTGGTACGGGCCGGTTCGGTATAGTCCGGTTCGATACGGTTCGGTTCGTCCGGTTATGGGTCGTCCACTTAGATGATTCTTAACACTTAGTTCTTTAAAAACGACAGGATAGTTGCTACATGAACAAAAGATGTTCTAAATGGTTTAAATTTATATGGGTTATGAATTAATTCAACTCATTTGATCATAGGATTGGCTCAATCTATAACTCATTTAAGTAAATAAGGTAATGGTTTTAATGGTTCATCCACGAATAATAATCTTATAGTTTAATAGGTCATTAGGTAACAAATTTTATTTTTGGAGCTGGAAATAAAAATATTATTTAGATTATGGAAAAGTACAGTTTTATGGAAAATACAATTTGCTATTTTGTGGAAAAGACAATTTGTAATTTTGTTGAGAAAATTATATTTAACAGTTTGGCCGGGAACATATAATTTAAGGTTTTGGCATGAAAAAAAATGATTTGTGGGTTTGGCGAGAAAACTTAATTTTACACTTTTGGAGAGAAAATAATATTTTGCGGTTTTGATGTGAAACAAGATTTTACGGTTTTGATGTGAAAACGAGATTTTACAGTTTTGGCGAGAAAACAAGATTTTATGGCTTTGGCAGGGAAAACACAATGTTTTATGGTTTTTTCAGAAAACACATTTGTTTTTGGCGGAAAAACTTAATTTTGCGGCTTTGAAGAGAAATGATATTTTACAATTTTGACGAGAAAATAAGATTTTACTTTTTTGACAGGAAAAGGAAAGCACAATTTTGCGATTTTGGCAGAAAATTCGATTTTACGATTTTTGGAGGGGGGAGGGAACATGATTTTTGGTTTTCGCAGGAAAACATGATTTTGGTTTTGGCGGAAAACCATGATTTTTTTGGGGGAAAATACGATTTTGTGATTTTGACGATCATACAGTTTCAGAGAAAAAAAATGAATATGTGGTTTAGACGGGAAATATACAATTTTGGGATTTTTGCGCGATTTCAGCTTTAGTGAAAAAATGAATTTTTCTGTTTTGGCAGGAAAATTTAATTTATTGATGGAAAAAATTAATTTTATGGTTTTGCCAAAAAATATGATTAAATTTTCGTTATTGAAAAATACCAACATATAAAATTTAAATGGTTGAGAAATTGGATGTTAACAAAAATAAATATGAGAAATTGGGTAGATTTAGTTTACTAAAATCAATATATTTATGAGAAAATAAATAAAAATTGGGTTTAAGTTAAATTGATTTAAAAAATTTGTTCGGTGTTATTATGGAGATATTACTATCCATTCCAATCCAAACCATTTTAACTCAATTCAATAAGTCAATTAATTATTTTATCCATTGGTTCATTTGTGCCCAATTTTACTATCCATTAAGATTTATGGTTTGCATTGGGTTATCGATCTCTGAAACCGGAACTACAATGTTTGGTGTATGAAACCTAGTTCTGCCTGCCAGGCTCTAATATTGTATACTGAATAGTTGATTATTTGTTCTAAAGTTGGATACCTCTTATATAGGTTGTTCATAGTCGGAAACAAAGTTAAAGATTTTCATATTCGAGAATACAGACGAATCTCTATTTAATATTTGAGGGCAAGGACGAAACCAAGTCTGGATTAAAATTTCTTTAAGCAGGAATTTAAAAGTCGGCGTCTTGTTTGAAAGCATAAGTAATATCTTCCTGGATTATTTATCTCTAGCGAATGAAATATAATATTCTCAATTTATGAATATTTCTGTAATTAATAGTCATAAAAATTCTTAATGTAAATTTAAATTAGTTATTAAGATCCCCTTATATATTAATTGAGAAGTCACTTTAGTGATTTCTGCTGACGTGTCAGTCATAAATGAAGTTATCAAAAATTGTGTTATAATTTGATTGGTTGCTGACTTTTATTAACTATTTATTTTAATCAAATCTAAAAATAAAAGAAAACTCTAGAACCAATTAATACAAGTTACCAAAAACACAAGTAATATTACAAATAATAATTTCTGGTAACTAATTTCGTAATTATAGAAAGAATATATAATGTTTCATCAATTTTTTAATTTTTATAGATTATTTATTTATAATTATTTAAAATATTTTTATATATTTTATAGAAATAAATATAATAAAAATATATAAAGAATTAGATTTGTATATAAGGCATTATTAGAAATTTTATGTTTTTTTTAAAAAATCCACATAATATTTATAAACCATTTATAAGGATTTTGAAATTATTTAAAAATATTTTTTTAATTCTAGCCTACAAAATAGTTTTATTAGAGTTTCAAAATCATTTATGAGACTTTTATCAAATCTATTTTTTATAAATCTTGGGCACTTCTTGTTTAGATTCAAAATGGCGAATGCTTCTAGATCTAACTATAGTTGTATCAATGTACATTTATAATGATCTTTAAATCATATAGAATTATTTTATACTTATTATCTTCACTATTAAATAGAAGTAATTTAAGTGACTTTTAGTTATTATGCTTAAAAAATAAGTCATTTAAATCATATAAATAATAACACACTATTTATTTATATATTAAATTATAAATGATTTAAAGATTTTTTACATATATGTTTAAATAGGTGAAATCTTACAATTTTATATTTTAGATTTTAATATATTTTTATCAGTGCTAAAACAAAAATTAGTTTTACAATCAATTATCTGCGAACTTTATAAATACTGTTTAATACCTTATTCATATATAAAAATAAAATTGAGTTTTTTTGGTCATACCCGAAACTTTTGTTTTGCCAAATCTTTTGAAAGAAACATATAAAAAGTTATTTTTTTGTTAAATTTATAATAAATTGAAAATAATCAAAGAAATGAAAGAAACATAAATAAAATAAATCATCGAAGATACTAGAGCTATAGAAGTCTCTAACCCTATTCTTGGAACTACACAAAAATACATGTTTTATGGTTAAAGTATTTTTGTTTTAACGTGTTAAAATAAACAAAAAGGTAATTACAACCAATTATCTGAACCAACTGTAATAATACTTATATTTAAGAAAATAAAAATTAGTGACTTATATTTATGTTGTTGAATTATCTTAAATTTCACAATTCATCTAAAAATAGATATTGAAATTTTTGATTATCAAACTATTAAATGTTAAATTTTTAATATTTCTAATTATTATTCAACAATTATAACATTATAAACAAATCATGTATTTCATATAATATTATCATCCGCGAAATCGCGAGCAAACATGCACCTAGTATATATTTATTATTAAAATATTTATATCCTCATTCTCCTATTAACTAAATTGTTTAACGTTATGGCCAACCGCCCATTAATATGGGTTACGGACGCATATAAAGTATCCAATTAAACCTTGTGCTATAGCTCCACCTTTGTTATCTTTGTGCTTTTGATTCGATAACAAACGAGGTCTGTAGTTTAGATGTTATTCACGTCTCTCCGGATGCTCATCTGAGAGGATTTTCAAGTGCGATTTGTTTTTCCTAGTTTTGGATCTGATTGATATTTTTTTAGGTTCAAAGTCATGGACCCCATAAATAAGATCGAGAGGACGAGGAAGGAGGCAGAAACGTTGGTGTTTTGGGACATCAACAACTGTCCGGTTCCCAAAGAGTGTGATGCTGGTCTGCTCGGTTCGTGTATAGAATCGGCTTTGAAGAAGGCAGGCCACTGTAAAGGTCATATTACCATCTATGCCATTATCGACATCTATCACCCCAAAACAAAACCGTCATTTGTTTCAAGGCCTCTTTTCTACTGGAATTAATGTTCGACGCGTCTCCCGCGGTTAATCTTGTTATCATCTTTTTCCCTTACAAAATTAGGGTTTAGATTCATATGCGGTTTAGGGTTTATATTCAACTGTCTTTACTGAAACAGGTTTCACTGACGCTATTGATGATTTATTGACGTGTACTGTACTGGTTATATCCGGTGCTATGCACGTGGAGGGAGTAACTATTCGTTTCCCAAGCTACGGTCTAAGCCTCTAAGGGATACACCCCTCTTCTTGCATATCCTGTCAATTCTAAAAAGTTCACTTATGAAAATAGCTTTTTCTGGGAAACCTTAGTGGAAGGTGTTTGTCCTCATCACTACCTATTTCTCTCAGCCAATGCTGTTGTTTCTGAACTAAGTTTTTTTTTTCTTCCAACCAGATGGTTTAGAGGAGAGAATAAGACAACGGCTTGAGGAGAAGTTGCGCTTTCTCACCAAGATTGGGGAAACTGAAACGTTGGTGTTTTGGGACATAGACACGTGTATGGTTCCCAAAGATTGTGATGCTCGTATGGTCGGTTTGGGTATAGAATTGGCCTTGAAGAAGGCAGGCGTCTCTGGAGGTCCTCTCACCATCACTGCCATTGGCAACCTAAAATACACCTCACAAGTAAACCCTGATGTTCTTCCGGCCATCTTCTCCACTGGCATTCGTCTTTGTCACTCCCCCCGCGGTTAATCTTCTTTTCTCTCATACAAATTAGTGTTTATATTCACATAATTATTTATGGTTTTGATTCAACCGGCTGTATTATTTTCCTTTGCTAAAACAGGTTTCCGCGACTTTTTTGGTCAGTTGAAGGAGTTCATGTTGAAGAAACCACTTTCGGTTACTTTAATGATTTTATCTCGTAATAATAATTACTCACTCATGCTACGAGATAAGAGATTTAAACAACCTCGCTCCCTGATCAATTCTGATGTGTTTCTCTGGGAAAGCTTAATGAAAGGTGTTCTCTCTCTCTATCTCTGACAGTTTTGAGACGACCAGCAAAGCAGTTTCTGAACTAGTTAGTTTCTTATCCACCAGATGCACTGGAGAAACAAGAAGGCATGCACATAATGAGAAGTACTTTGAATCTACCTGGTTTTGCTCATTATGTAGAGTTGGTTTCCTACCCAGTGTGATGTCAGGCGGAATCTTTGGTCCCATTAAGTTTTGTGGCGAAAGTTCTGAAGGCAGACGCTTTGAGGATTTTACCAAGCATCTTTCTCTCTGTTTGTATACAAAAAAAAAAAAGAGAGTATCATTTAGCATATGATGTAGCCAGTGTTGAAAAAACAGTTGAGTACAATTCTATAATAAATGATATCTATACATTTTTCATGCTCTAACCCTTTGTGCACTTGGTTTGTCAAACAGGAGTTGAGCTTAGTTAAATATCCTGAAAGCATAGATACAAAGCTTTTTAGTGAAATAAAAGCTATAGAAGAAGGTAAAGCTAAAGAAGGTATAGGTAAAGGTAAAGAAGATGAAGATGAAGCTAAACCTAAAGAAAATGAAAATGAAGAACACGATGATGATCGAAGATGAAGATATAGAATTATCTGTCTTTATAAATGATGATGATTATGATGATGATGATGATGATGATGAGTGGGACCATCGCTCCGTCTAGGAGACTTAAACAGCTACAATGCACATGGTTTCTTGACATTGTGAATATGGAATAACTTTTCATGTCATTCGAATATAATGATAGATAAAATATTATAGTTAAATATTCATAACAGTGTAGTAAGAGTTAATTAGCATCCAGTAATCTATATAATTTTTAAATATAATTAATAAATAATACATAAACAAAAAGAATGAATTGATTCGATAAAAAATATTAAAATCAAGTATTATTTTTTATAGAAACTTGCATAACTTATAAATGTAGATGATTTTCCATAGCCGATAGCATATAAATAAGAAATTTATAAATACTAAACTTTAATTTACATTTTTATTTATTTGATTAGGTTAACTATATTGATATTAATTATCTGTTATTTTGATATATATGCTATGGGAAATTACAAACGCAAAAGTAACTTAAAAATTTTGTGAAATTACAACCAGCCTCTTATGACCAAACAACAAAAAACAGAATTCATTTTTACGAATATAATCCCAAAAAGTCTTATGAGGTTCTGTCAGTTTTATGGGAGACGACTTCCTGAAAGTCTTTTCATATAGTTGACCTTAAAAATAATTTATAAATTTTATAAAAAAATATTTTGTTGGGGAAAAAATTGAAATAATGTAATTATAAACATTTGTAAATAATAGAAATTAAGATCTAGTAAAATTGAATTGTTTTCAACAAAGATGAGTGAATTTAGTGAGTCACGGTATTTTTTTATTTAGGATTTTGTAATAGTATTTTTTTGTATTCTTAGGCTAGATTTTGGATGCTTAACATTTTTTTTGAAAAATTAAATTTTGACATATATGTGTTTAGTTCTGTGTATATTAAACACTTTTTAAGTTGAATTTAATTTTACTGAAGTATTTGTTTCTATTTAGTTAGTTATTTGAGTTTAGATTTTATATTTAGGATCTAGACGATTTCCATAGAAAATCTTCTGGGGAATAGTATTTTATCGGTTTGAAGACTTCGAGAAAGTTTTCTTGTGTTTATAATGTTAGAAGACTACTTCCTGGAAGTCATCCGAATCGAAAATATTTAACCTAATTGGAAACTTTTGTCTCATTATATACAGAAAATATATACATTTTCTCTCTTCCTCTCAAATGACTGCAACAAAAATGTAATGTTCTCACTCTAAAACTCTCTAACCTCTCTCTAATCTTTTTGATCTTGAAAACACCAAACTTCATATCAATTTCTCATTTTTATCTCATGTCTTTCTCACTAATTTACTTGTTTTTGCAGGTTTTTATTACACGGTTCTCATCTACCACTCATTTAAAGGTAGATCTATAAATTTAGATATGTACTTTCGTGTGTTCTATAAAGGTAGTTTTATCTCATCTTCCACTCATTTTTTTTTCTATTTTGCAGTCATTTGAACGTTTTTGGATTTGCAGGTTTTTCAGATCTGAGTTAGACTTTGTAAGACTTCTAGGAAATCTTCTAACATATAATGCGCTAGAAGAAGACTTCCAGGAAGTCTCCTGACAAAATCTTCTCCCATGTCTCCTCTTTCATAACGGATCTGGGTGTTTTGGTAAGTTTATATGTATGATTTTTCTTCATTTGGTAACCTCTGATTGCTTAAAACTCTTAAATTTTTCCAAACTAAAACTCTCCAACCTCTCCCTAATCTATTAAAACTTGAAAACACCAAACTTTGTATCAATTTATCATTTTTTGTCTCATATCTTTCTCACTAATTCATCTTGTTTTGCATGTTTTTTGTTACATGGTTCTCATCTTCTACTCCTTTAAAGGTAGATCTACTTTTTTGGGATATGTATTTTTGCATGTTCTTTAAAGGTAGATCAATCTTATCTTCCACTCATTTTTTCTGTCTTGAAGCCATTTGAACATTTTTTGGATTTGCAGGTTTTTCAGATGACTTTAGAAGACTTCTGGGAAGTCTTCTCGAAAGTCTTCTAACATATAATACGCTAGAAGACTTCCTGTAAGTCTTCTGACTGAATCTTCTCTCATGTCAAGTGGAGTCCAAGTCCAAGCTTGGCTTTTGTGGAGGAATTATCTATAATAGTTTTGTTTATGGTATGTTTTGTGATTTGTATGTGTACTCTTTTAGCTGTGATTTTTTTTTTGTAAATTTGAAGAGATATTAATGAAAAAAATTTAGTAAATATGTTCATGTCTACAATATTATCTTCCCAAAAGTACTTGACATTAGTGAAATTATTGATACAACTTCAATAACAAAACACAATAATACAAAAAAAATAATCAAATTTACTTCAATTAAGGGAGAGGATTTCTCAAGAAAATTTAGTCATATTCACAAAAGATCAGACATTACATAAGTTCAAACATATAACACTTTCACTAGAAGGCTTCTAGGAAGACTTGAATTTCAAGCGGGAAATTTAAAGCGAGAAATTTAAATATTAATGGGAAATTAAAATGTAAGTGGAAACTCATGTTTTAAGTGAAAACTGGAATTTTAAATTTCATAAAGTTAAAAAAGTATATCTTAATTATGATCAAGGAAGACACGTTAAACCATATAACTTGGTGTTCTTGAAGTTACTTAACACTTTTGAAAGTTAAAATATATATCTTGAAGTTGAAAATAAAATATTTATAAAAACTAACGTAGAAGACTTCCAGGAAATTATTCTCTCATTAGCTAGAAACATTAATAAACATGAACATTGATTTTTTTTAATAAGCCAATTCATTATTTCACTTACAATAAAAGTTTTATTAAAAATAATGATGGTAAAAATAATTTACTTGTGTAAGATACTTATTGTTAATTAGACTCTTTTATTCATTTAGTCATTGACAATTAAAATTTTAGTAACGCTATTATATTTTGCTTTGATTCAAAATTGTTTTGGAAAATTATAATCCAAATATTCATTAAAATAATTAGATAGGTTTTAATGAAACAAACCTAAATATTTTTATAATCTACAATTTTCTTTTAAAAAAATATGGTCATTAACAATAATACAAAGTACATGGTGACTCTTCATGCATATTTAATATAATTTACCAAAAAAGTGATAGGATACATGCTTATGAAACTTTATTAAGACAATCAACTTAACATATAAAAAATTAAAAATAATCTCACATGAGTTCCGTCAAAGAAAGATATTTGAAAAATAATGTTAATAAAACATATGAAAATATAAAAAATCTGAAGAGGTTAACTAAATAAATTAGCAAAAAAAACCCAAATAAATTAGTTACATTTTTAATAATATTGACATTAGAGT
The DNA here is from genome assembly GCA_016432835.1 of Brassica nigra. Taxonomy (NCBI): domain Eukaryota; kingdom Viridiplantae; phylum Streptophyta; class Magnoliopsida; order Brassicales; family Brassicaceae; genus Brassica; species Brassica nigra. The sequence goes on from CM028242.1 coordinate 31,832,727, forward strand.
ATAGTCTCAGTGACAACAGAAAATTGAGAAATGCAGAATATTCATTTAAATTAATAAATTTAAGCTTTTACAAACTTCTAACAATTAAGAAAAAAAAATGTGAGTAGGACGTATATTTTCTGACACACATCTTCAGTATCTTTGTTATCCATGTCTTCTTCTTCTATGTTGTCGAATGGTTCAGATGTTGAATGATTCATGTTAGACTCCTCCTCATCAATATTTGATTCATGGGTACTCTCATTTTGTTGAACCCCACTTGTACCACTACTATCAACAACCAAAGACTTATTAAATTAACCAGCGTAGTTAACTCATCAAGAATGAATCGTAATATAGCTGCACTATCTTTGGAGGTAGTAAGATCTTCTAGAGTCGCGGCTGTGATATTTGATTTTATTGTTTGTCCGCGGTTGCGTCTAATCTCCTATTGGAGTTTGTTTTCGGCAAGGACTCCTCGCATGATCTTCAGATTTTATTGTTGAATTATTCATTATGAAGCTTCAGCGATATGTTTGTTTTGATGTTCCTTGGTGTTTAACCGATGGATTTTTCCAGATTATCTGGTAAAGGAATGTAGAGCTTGAGCTTTAGTTTAATCACGTTAGGTATATGAGTAGTTTGATTTTAAATGTTTTCTTCGTCGGCTGCTTGTATGGAGACTTGTTTTCTCGTGGCTTCCTTATGTTGAAGCTTGTCCTTGAATGGTGTTTGCCCGTGATTCCTTATTGAATTTGGTTCTGGAGACTTGCCCTCATCTTAAATAAATGTGACGTTCAATGTTTTTTTGTACATTCTGATATCCAGTATGGACTTGCTTCGCCTTTTTGATGATTATGTATATGTCTCAGAAGTTTTTAGTTGTTAGTTTCATTCTCTGTTTTAATTTATGTTTATGTTTTCTGTTTTGATTCTATTTTACTCTTTAGACTACCAGCAATGAGCATGTTGAATCTTGGATTCAACTGTTGAACTCACACAGTGGAACTGTTGAATTAGGAAAAACATATATGTGGATTAAAATGGGTTGAATAAATTCAATAAAAATGGGGCCAATTTGACACATGTCGACATTTAAATGGAGAGAGAGTTGAGAGAGTGATATCCACACGCCGGCAATTGGAGAGAGAGTGAAAATCACCTTTTTTAAAAATATTATATTTTGATTGGTTGTCCAAATTTTTTTAGGATTTGTATCTCTTCAAATTATTAGAACTCAATTATTTTGTACTAAACATATTTAAAAAAAACAAAATTTATATTAAAATTTATAATTTTTATAATCTATAAATAGAGACTAGTCTCATTTCATTTGGACATATAAAATGTCAATTTTACTCTAATTTTAGTATTATTTAAAAAATTAGCTAAGAATATAAAAATATTACTAAAAATATTAAAAACTATGCCCTTTTAATTAGTTAATTTAATTGAAATTATAATTATTTTTAATATGTTTTATTAAATTATAAAAGAAAAAAAGATGAATTAAAATGGTAGGGTAGGTGTTGAATTTTATTAAACAAAACTATTGTAGAGATTAAAAATGAAGCTGAGTGTCGAATGATTATGTGGAATGGAGAGATGATGATGTGGAGTGTTAAAAAGATAAAAGTAGGGTGTTGAATAATTTCACCATTGTAGATAGTTTTAGAGGTAATGTTTACCCCCATCAGCTTTTGGTTTTGGAAAAAGTATTTTTTTTTTGCCCGGAATCAGCACTTGACCGTTGGGTCCCACTGCGCCAGTGGCCAGGTCACTAGTCCTCTCGCGATGCTCGCGTTTGATTTTTCTCCGAGGTAGACGCTGTCGTTTTTGAGTCAACACTTTCTCCAAATCTCACCGGACATTTTTCTTTCTTTAAATCGCTCTAGAAAATCTACCTTTTCTTCCCGAGAAATTCACGTCTCTGTGGTTCACCCTCTTTGTACTCCGCTTAACACATCCGACTAGCTGCTAACTTCGCGAACGTAAATGATGGACCGGAGGAGGGCTAGTAGCCCGGTGTACGGTGGCCAGTGGAGCGACGCATCGCACAGTACGGAATCATCGTCTCCGACGATGTCTCCTGCTCGCCGGAAACAACTAGGAGGTGCAGGAGGCTTATCCACCGTCAAGCGGACTCGGAACGTGGCTGCCAAAACGGCGGCTCAGAGGCTGGCTAAGGTGATGGCCTTGCAGAACAAAGTGATATACCATGGAGGGTTTATACTACGAGAAAGAAGAGAGCAGTGGAGGAGGGAGCGTCACGTGATACAGAGGAGTTATAGTTTGTTAATCAATAAATAGAGTTTGTTACAGAGAATAGATAATCGTACTGATGCCTTATACTATAAAAGGACTCAGGAAAAAAAGAATAGGATCATCGATTGTTTTGTAAATGGCTTAACTCTCCGGGTGTGGAGATTAAAAGTGGGCGGTTGGGAGGATTCTAATCAATATACATCACAGTTCATAACAAATTGGTGCATGTGTGCGATCTGGATCGATCAATCGCGAGCGATCAAGATGACGAGACCGACGATTCCATCCGGGAATCTCGAATTGCTTTCGGCGCAAGTCGCAGAGCAGAGAGAGACGAGCGCTCAGCTGAGGGGAAGTATCGATGAGATTAGTTCATCGATGATGGAGTTGGAGCAGCGACTCGATCTGAAGTTTGAAGCGATTCTACAGAAGCTCGATAAGAGACCGGTGGAGGAGGTGATTCTTCACTCGAATCCAATCGATCTTTCACAAGATCCTCAGGTACGTCTCGCGACCACAGAAACTGGCCGTAGTTTTAGGGAGGCTCACGATATGGTTAGATTTCCGATGATCGTGATAGTTTCATCAAGAAAGTTGAGCTTCCAATCTTCTCGGGAGAAGACGTTTACGGTTGGATCGCTTTGGCGGAGCGTTTCTTTCGGATTGGAGGTTATGGTGAGCTGATAAAGATTGAACTAGTTTCTGTCAGCTTAAGTGGAGATATGTTGAGCTGGTTCAATAGCGAAGTGTTGCGACAAAAATTTATCAGTTGGTGTGACTTCAAGAATAGATTGATTGAGCGTTTTAGCAGAGTGAAGCTTCGTGATCCGAGTCAGCCTTTCTTTGCTGTTCAACAAACGGGAACGATTGCGGAGTATATTCACAAATTTGAGGATCTATCCACACAACTGATTGGTCTTACTGATAAACAAAAGGAGGGGATTTTCATGAACGGGTTGTCAGCTGAGATGAGAGAAGTGGTGACGATGTGTAAACCTATTGACTTGCCTAATATGATTTCGACTGCTTATCAGATGGAGTTCAGTTCTTTGTTCAGTGTGATTCAGAAAGAAATGAAGAACAATCATACGGCGATGTTGAGACCTCCAAAGAATACAAGCAAATCGTATTCTAATTTCAATACAAACGCAGGATGGAAACAAGCGTCTCAACAAGTGGTGACACCGAAGCAGTGGAGACCACCTCCTAAAGCTCGGCCTCAACTGAGATTATCTGAAGCTCAGATTGCGGAGAAAAGAAGATTGGGATTATGCTATACTTGCGATGCCAAAAGGTCAAGACAACATTAATGTCCTAATGCTTCCTTACAAGTGCTGACAGTAGTTGATGGATTTGATATGGCATTGTTGGATCAAGAAGTGCATGAGATGGATGATGATGAAATAGTTTGGGAGCCACAGTTGCAGACACTGTCCTTAAATTCGTTCTTGGGACGATCTTCTCCAACAACAACGAAACTGCGTGGATATCTTAAGAAGTTGACCATGGTGGTGATGCTAGATAGCGGCGCAACGCACAATTTTATCTCCCCTATGATGGCTCAGCAAGCTAAATTGAAGGTCGAAACGTTTGGTGGTTTGGAAATTTTGTTGGGAACCGGAGTATCAGTTCATGGAAATGGAGTGTGTAGAGCTGTAGAAATTTCCTTGCAAGGAGTGACTTTTGTCACTAACTTTATTGTCTTGGATTTGGGAGACATTGACGTTATTATGGGGATGCAATGGTTGAGAACTCTCAGAAAGCGTCAGATTGATTGGGAGCGACACGAGTATGAGTTTTGGTATCAAGGTCAGAAGGTTAAATTGGTAGGAGATCCTACTTTACATATGAAGTCTAAAGGATCTAGTACCAGTATTGCTCAAATGGAGATTCCTGAGATGATTCAAGCAGTGTTGCAGACATATGAGCACGTGTTCAAAGAACCTACTGAGTTACCACCAGTTCATGGAAGGGAGCATGGTATCACGCTGCAGCCAGGAGTGGGACCGGTGTGCGTCAGACCATATCGTTATCCATAAGTCCATAAGGATGTAATGGAGAAAAGTGTTCAAGAGATGCTAGAGAAGGGATTAATACGGCCGAGTCATAGCCCGTATTCCAGTCCAGTATTATTAGTCAAGAAAAAGGATAAATCTTGGAGATTCTACGTGGATTATAGGGCACTAAACCGTGCAACAGTGCCAGATAAATATCTGATTCCAATCATTGATCAGTTGCTGGATGAACTTCAGGGAGCTTAGTGATTTTCGAAACTTGATTTGAGATCGGGCTATCATCAAATCGGATGAAGGAAGAAGATGTGGAGAAGACCGCTTTTCGTACACATGAAGGCCATTACGAGTTTTTGGTGATGCCTTTTGGGCTCAAAAATGCTCCTGCTACTTTTCAATCTCTGATGAATGAAGTATTTCAGGCATACTTGAGGAAGTTCGTGCTTGTATTCTTTGATGACATTCTCGTTTATAATTCAACTTTAGAGGAGCATGTTTATCATTTGGAATTGGTATTGAAGGTGTTGGAAGAGTAGTTGTTATACGCGAATAGAAAGAAATGTGAATTTGGCCAACGAAAGGTGGAGTACTTAGGCCATGTTAATTATCTCAGAGTTGGGAGTTGCAACTGATCCGCAGAAAATTGAAGTAATGACAAAGTGGCCAACTCCTAGAACGGTGAAGGATTTGAGAGGTTTCTTGGGCCTAACGGGCTACTATAGGAGATTTATTCACGCATATGGTATGTTAGCAAAGTCACTCACCGAGTTGTTGAAGAAAAAGCAGTTTTTGTGGGCTTCAGAGGCGCAAGCAGCTTTTGAGAAGCTTAAAACGGCAATGACATTGACACCAGTACTGGCATTACCAGACTTCACTCAGATGTTTGTGATAGAGTCTCATGCTTCTGGATTTGGTCTTGGAGCCGTTCTAATGCAGGAGAGACATCTGATCGCGTATTACAGTCATGCTTTGACACCGAAAGAACAGCTAAAACCAATTTATGAAAGAGAATTGATGGCAATAGTCATGTCCATTCAGAAATGGAAGCATTATTTGCTGGGCAGAAAATTCTTGGTCAGAACAGATCAGTAGAGTTTGAAGTATTTGTTTGAACAGATAGAAGTGACATTAGACTATCAATGTTGGTTAACGAGAATTTTGGGATATGATTTCGATATTGAGTACAAGGTGGGAGCTGAGAATAAGGGGGCTGATGGGTTGTCAAGAATTGTTCAGTATCCCGCAGCAGAAGTACAAGAGCAGATGTGTTCTCTGACAGTTCCTTCGATCTTACAAGTAAGGGATATATATGCGGAGATTGACAGAAATCAGGAGATACATGATTTGATAGCAAAAGTGTCCACTGTAGAATCGGTTAAGGCTGGCTATTCGTTACGTCAAGGGAGACTCATGTATCAGGGCAGCTTGGTATTACCAAAAACATCAAGGCACATTCCTCTTATCCTACAAGAGTGTCACGATGGATTGCTGGGCGGTCATGCGGGAGTTTTGCGTACTTGGAAGCGCATCAGAGAAAATTTTTACTGGCCTCAGATGATAAAGCATGTCAGTGAGTATGTGGTTTCGTGTAAGATTTGTCAGACTCATAAATACTCCACACTATCTCCTGCGGGGTTGCTTCAGCCAATCGAGTTACCGACGAGAATTTGGGAGGACATATCCATGGATTTTGTTGAGGGACTACCGGTTTCGAGAGGAGTGAATGTGATATTGGTTGTTGTCGACCGTTTGAGAAAATATAGCCATTTCTTGACCATGAAGCATCCGTTCATCGCCGCTTAAGTGGCTCATAAGTTTCTTTCTGAGGTTGTGAAACTGCATAGCTATCCTAAATCGATAATTTCTGATCGTGACAGGGTCTTTTTGAGCAATTTCTGGCGTGAGTGTTTCAAGGTATCGGGGACAAAGTTGCGTTTCAGTACAGCCTTTCACCCTCAGTCGGATGGACAGACTGAGGTCTTGAATCGATGCTTAGAAACATATCTACTGTGTTTCGCGTCTACTCATCCGAAGACTTGGGCCAAATATTTAATGTGGGCAGAGCTTTGGTATAATACATCTTATCATACGGCTACGCAGTGCTCTCCTTTTAAGTTGGTCTATGGATGTGATCCACCTTCGTTTTTAAGATTTGAAGATGGTTCTACACAGAATTTTGAACTTGAAGTGATGTTGAGAGAAAGAGACGCAGTGTTGGAGGATGTAAAGCAACACTTGTTACGTACTCAGGATCTTATGAAGAACAATGCTGATAAGCATAGGCGTGACTTGGAGTTGGAAGTGGGATTGATGGTATACTTGAAACTTAGGCCTTATAGGCAACAGTCTGTGCAACGTCGGATTTGTCAGAAGCTGGCTGCGAGATATTACGGTCCCTATGAGGTGTTAGAGAGAATTGGGAAGGTGGCGTATCGGCTTTGTTTACCAGCTGACTCGAAGATACACCATGTGTTTCATGCTTCTCAATTGAAACCAGTGGCGGACAGCGGTGAGATGGTTACTTCTTTACCACCGGTGTTATCAGATGAAGATGAGTTGATTGTTGAACCGTTGGAGTTGTTGGATACTCGTTACAGTGGTGATGGGCATTTGGAAGTGTTGGTTCAATGTAAGAACTTGCTTTCTCATGAGACTTCTTGGATGCGGATGAGAGATTTTAAAGCACAGTTTCCTTCATACGAGCTTGAGGGCAAGCTCGGTCTGCGGAAGGGGGGTATTGATATACCATGGAGGGTTTATACTATGAGAAAAAAGAGAGCAGTGGAGGAGTGAACCTCACGTGATACAGAGAAGTTATAGTTTGTTAATCAATAAACAGAGTTTGTTACAGAGAATAGATAATTGTACTGAGGCCTTACTCAGGAAAGAAAGAATAGGATCATGGATTGTTTTGTAAATGGCTTAACTTTCCGGGTGTGGAGATTAAGAGTGGGCGGTTGGGAGGAATCTAATCAATATACATCACAGTTCATAACACAAAGGCAACGGGGAAGAAGATGAGGAAGATGAGGATGAAGATCTAAGCCTCAGATTCGCACCTACTTCTCTGAAACCTGCTCGTCATTCACCTTCTTCTCTACCATCCTCTGGAAGCAGTAACAGCAACGGAAATAGTAATCTTCCGGCTGTTTCCTTCGCTCCCCGCAATAGAATGCCGTCTCCTGCGGTGAATTACGTATCCCTGCTTCTTAGGAATTAGCTCAGATCAGTTTTATTTGATTATGTTATGAGCTTTGGATGTAGCGTTGGTGATTATATTATGAGCTTTGTTGTAGTTTTGGTGATTATGTTATGAGCTTAGGTTGTAGCTTTGGTGATTAAGGCTAATTGGTTTCTTTTTATGGTTTGATTAGTTAGACAGGAACTTCGTTGAGCAAGTGCCTTCAGTGCGTTTTGCTTCAGCTGGAAGGCCCTCGTCGATGTCTCCGACTCCTAATCTTATGCTCCCGAGCAGAGTGTCCGTGAAAGCTCCCAACTCTATTCCTCCACTTGATCCTCCAACTAGGAGCAGAGATAAAACGTAAAATTTTTGTTGCTTTTTCATTTTCAACTTCTTAGAAATGTGGTTAGTTGTCAAAGCCTAATAACAAAGCTTGTTATAAAGGTTTATAAAATATGCCTCCTTGCTCAAAGAGATAATGATTGCCGCGTTCAATTTTATAGGTTTTTTGCCGATTTACCATCAGTAAATTCAAAAGAAAAGGGTAAACCGCGGGAAGCTCAGCTCTTCGTGATGAAGTATGTGATGATTTCTTTCAATCTTTGGAGTATCTAGTCAAGATATGTCTTGATGCTGATTAGTTTTTAACTGCAGCTGGATATGCTACAAGAGGAGAATGAGATTGTACTGGAGAAGGTTCCATGTCTCTCACTGAAACCTATAATATAATGAGCCAGTTGCCTCATTCCTGAGCTGCCACGTCAGCATCAGGTGGGTCCCACCTCATTATTTTTTTTTAAAACGAAACGGGCTTTGCCTTTGGGTTTTGTTCTTAGCGAATAGGCTTCGTATTTTCTGATAAAACCTCTGCTTCTTTTTACTGGGCTCTGTATTAGATTGGCCCAACTCTCATCAGAAGGCGTCGTTTGAAGATTAGGGTTTCGCCGTCTTCGTCTAGATTCATTGCTGTGGCGATCCCTCTTCCGGTGCTCAACTGTTTTGTTCGATCTTTTAAGTCTCTACGCACGTCTCTGGCGACGAAACGCTTCCTCATCCTGTAACCCCTTCAGAAGCCTCTTATATATATAAATCATCGATGTAAGCTTTCATTTGCTTCAAACTTTTCTTCATGTTTTTTGTTTGTATTGTTTTGTCTATGATAATTTTTTATGAACAACTAATGATCTTCTGTTTTCTTACAGGACTCCCTAATCCATGGTTTCATCCCCGCTAACCGGGCCAGCCAAGCCGGTTCTATTGTGAGATTGGACCGTTTTGAAGTTGCACCGGTCGCCCACATGTACAAGATCACAGAGCATCAGTTCGTGATCCGTTTCATCCCTTCAACATGTGTTGTTGAGGTCCAGGTGGACGCTCCTGTGATCAAGTCCGACAAATTCGTGGTTCGGCGTTTTGACCACCTTCAAGTGCTTGCGAACACCAACCTAGAGCTTCCAGGTGTGTTGTCTTCGTCTTTGCAAGGCTGTGACCTGAACAACTCCGAAACGACTACACGAATGTGATCCATCTCCTCATTGATCCGTAAGCCATGACCTTACGTACTAATATTTTAAAATTCTTAGCACATTAAGTTTTTTTAAAAGAAAACTAATATAATCTCCCATTCCAGTTCCGTTGTTGTGTCCTTGTCTTAACTCAGGTAATGAATCCCAGTCTGTAATGGTGGTCACTACGGTTAATCCAAAAATATTTGGAGGTATGTTTCTGAATCGCTTAAGAAGTAAACATGTATATGGTACGCGTTTCTGAATCGCGTAAGAAATAAACATGTGCTTTTTTAATTGATCAAAAGAAATAAACATGTATATGGTACGCTTTTCCTGCAAACTTAAATTGTGGAACCTGTTATATTTAACTTTGTAACATAATCTAAGAAACATTTGGACTTATGTAGGAAATCTCTATTCTAAGCTACCCATTTTACTTATGTAGGACATCTCTATGCGATCAAAGATTACATAAACTGTCTTACCAGCAATTTTCTATGTGTTACACATACTTACTCCCTGCACCTTGGGGGGTGGAGCAGCAGAGAATTGATACTCTGGAAGGGATTAAAAAGGAGTTTGTGTCAATAGGATACTTCCACACGTTCATCTCCAACTCCACTGAGCAGGTGATACTCATTCTTTAAACATACTTCAGTACTCTTATGCATGTTGTTTCAGAATATACTCAACTAATGTTACCACTGTTGTCCTCCTCAAGACACATGAATCTGAGTTTCTTTTCAAGGCTCAGATTGTTGGTGTCCTCCAACAAAATTGCTGGTCCTTTGTTTCTTGCACCAGTTGCAGCAGGAAGCTTACAAAATCCGACAGTTTCTTAATGTGTTTCTTTCAACGTGACAGGAGTTATCAGGTCTAAACTTTTATTCCCAATTCATTTTCAAAGTAACAATCTAATATAAATATCTTCTAACAATTCACTTCATCCAGATCCAGGTTCGTGTTGAACTTGCTGTTGACGACAGAAAGGACAGTGCCACTTTTGTGGTCTTCAACAAATTAAGAGATGACAAAACTCATCAGGAAAGAGGCAGCAAGTCTGGCTTTTGAGGAGGTATGTTGTCCTTTCACAATTCCTCTTAAATTTGGTATATAATTGTTTCTCTTACTCTAAAGCCCCACAAACTCACAACCTAATTCAGATGAGTAGAGTTGAGGAAATGGAGCTACCAAAATGTCTTAAGGAGCTAGCTGGCAATGAATATGTTTTTCAGCTACGTGTGTCTCCCTACAACTTCACTCTAAATCACCGTATGTTCACCGTCTCAAAAACCCTACAACTTCACTCCAAATCACCGTATGTTCACCGTCTCAGCAATCAGTGAAGACTTCTTATTTGTCACTCAGGCAAAGGTAGGATAATCTATGTATATTCAGTTTTTTTTATTGCTGATATAAATTAACACATATGTCCTACTATTTCTTAGAGTGACAGCAGCAACCCACCTTCAGTCGTGGATATGGAATCTGGACAAGCAACGGAATCTGCCAGCAACATGGGTGATGCACCAAAGATTTCACTGGGAGTTGTTGAAGCAAATCTGCCAGGTCATGCAGCCAACGAGAACAAACGCAAACGTCCCTGTGAGTGATTCTCGCAAGCCCATCTAACCGTCAATCGCACTTAGCTTTTGTTTCATTTCAATTGTCTACTTCCACATGTTTCTCTACTTCGAACTTTATTGTCTCTTTGATATGTTGTAAACTATTTCTTATTGGTGTAAGAATTACAATGACGTATTTACTTATTTACAATTGTTATCTGGTTGATGCAACCTCCTGCCTTGTTGCTTATCTGTATTTATAGGAGAGAATGTAAATATGTACTTAATATCTAGGTGGAGATGATTGAGTGTATACAGATGTTATGATAGTGAGTATCTAGGTGGTGGTGTAGACTATTTTTGGATAGAACATATAAAAATAGACCGTTCTTATGTGTTAAGCACGTGAAGTTTCAGTAATTTACTTATTTACTTCAAATCACATGTGTTTTAGTATTGGCAGCTGTGCAAGGTTTCATTTGTATTATCTTTTTCTTGAAAAGGTTGCCTCTCTTGGTGAAGGAGTGTCTCTGGAGGCAAAGTTGTTAAGCAGGTGAGAGCATGTGCCTTCGTTTGCTTCTATGCGTTTCTGTCTTCCAGAATCTTGGATGGTAGTTATGATCGCTGATGTTGAATTGTGTCTTTCTACATGAAGGAAGCAGCATTGCGTCAAAGAGAGGTAACGTGAACATAAATAACGCACATTACTCTATTTTCCACTCAAATTTAGTCTTTTCTTTTGTCGAGTTTCTTTCTCCGCCGTTGTGATCCCATAAGTCTTAGGTCAACGCTTTACGTAAACATACGATTTAAGCTCTGGAGAAAAATTATTCCTGTCACAGGCTGCTCTAAATGCTGCTAAACAGAAAAAGAATGGGAAGGATGAGGAGCTTGTTCTCTACGTTCAGAACTTGAGGTAAGGTACACTGGTGTACGGGTTTCATTGTATGAAATACTTTTATTTGCATGATTAAACCTTGTCTTATTCTTCCATGCTATGTTCAGAGCTTGAAAGACGAAGCTACTACTGCTGCAGAACGACTTCAAGAAGCAGTGTCTGAAGCGAAATCTCTTCAAACAATGACTCAAAGGATGATTTTAACACAGGACGAAATGGTTTGTCGAGAAAACTTGGGTCTCGTTATCTACTACTAATCATTTATAAGTTTCTGAGTAAATGAATTGTTGAATCATCTAGGAATAAGTAGTCTTGAAGAGATGTTGGCTTGCCCGGTATTGGGGTTTGACTGTGCAACACGGTAGGTGATCAATTTATTTATAAACAAAAGAGCTATTCTGAACTAAAAAAATACTCTCATAATACACTTTTCACATGTTTGTGGTGTGGCAGTTATACATCAAGTTCATCTAATATTTGCTTTTTTCCCTATGGTATCCTTTGTAGGCATGTTTGCGGATATAGCCCTATCGAGGCATGAGCACTGGTCAGCGTTGGCTCCTCTTCCTTTTGAGCTTGTCACCTCTGCAGCACAGAAGGCCAAGGATTTATCCTGGAATAAAGGCTCGTCTTATATCTGCTTTTGTTTAAACTGTTAAAAGTTTTCCTTGCTTATTGTTGTTCGCAAAAAAAAAATGTTGACCAGCATATTAATAAAGCAGGTGGGAATGATCGGAGTAAAGCTGCTAGAGATTTGAGTGATCTAACTGGAGAAGGAAATATTGAAAGTATGCTTTCAGTTGAAATGGGTTTGAGAGAGCTAGCATCATTAAAGGTGTCTACTCTTGTTTCTGAGTTACCTTCCAATATTGTTTCCGTGCATAGATCTTCAAAGATAACCTAAAAATCTTCTTCTGTGATTCAGGTTGAGGATGCTATCGTGCTTGCATTTGCCCATAAGAGAAAACCAAGTTTAATTCGTCACACTGTTTCTGGTATGTATGGATTTACGAGCTTTTAACACCAGGCAAATGCACAAAATAAAAAATATAAGCTACACTTTTTGTCCGCTTCTATTCTTTAAATGTCAGAACGGTGGATGAGCATTATGTTCTCTAGTAACACCTATAAGCTCTTATAATGAATCTGCACCTGAATCTGCGCAAAAATGGTTATTATCTAGTAATGGCATGTCTCTGGTCATATCCAGACGAATGCTATATATTTTTGGCATTCTGCATAGCCAAAAGCAAATGCTAATTTTTTCCCCTGTTCTTTTCCTATTTCTAGATCCCAAAGGTCATGGCGAATCCAGATTTGTAGATGCATATGGTAAGGAAATTTTTTGCTCTGATCTTAAGAGAGAGGAGAGGGTACGCCCTTTTTGTCTTCTCTTTCTTTACTACCCCCTAGGTAGAGGTTCTTGGATGCTGTGTAAGGATTGCACCTTGTCTAGCCACATCCTCCCGGTCTTTGACATAATGCAAGAGTTGTTAGTTTAGTAAAGAAAGTGGTCAGAGAAAAAAAAACCTGAAAACACCTGACCCGGTTAGAGATAGGACCACCAATGCCGTCTACCTAAAAGGGTTATCAGTGGTTTTAGATGTTATCTTTGTCCTATTCGGGACATAAGTCAAAATCATCAGCCGTATCTGGAAACTGTTTTTTTTTACAAATGTCTCATGTTGTTTTAAAATGCAGAGTTGGGTGAAGAGGAACAAGAAGATGTTGCCTTCAAGCAGGTACTTCCTCATCATCATATACACTTGTTTTTTTATCCTACCTCTCACACTATCCTCCATGTTGTTGAGATGAAGATATGAAGCCTTAGGAGAGACTTGGGTGAAGAGATTGAAGCAAATGGAGCATGGTGCAAAGTTAGGGCGATGCCTTTGGGAGTCGACCTTTGAGCACATTTGGAGGATGTGCAAACTTAGGGCACATTGTATGGACCGCCTAGGTCCGTACAAGTATGCTACCGTGTGTGAGAAGTAAGGAGGAGGCTTGTGCAAAGAGTTGGTCGAATCCACCTTATGGAGAAGAGGGTTTGGGAAGAAGCAAGATGACCGTTGGTGGATAAGGTGGAGACGCGCCTTGACAGGCTGGCTCAGGCTGGAAAGGGCGCAAAGCATCTTGTCTAGATGCCAAAGGAATCAAGCGTGTGAGGCTTCCCCATCGTCCATTTCAAACCGGACGCTCCTCCCTCTTTGACTACACATGATTAGCTTAGACTTTTAATCTCTAAAACCCTTGTGTGCTCATCCTATATATATGTAATCTCATCATTAATGAAAGGCAGACAGTTTAGAGTGTTCTTGATACAATGGTTCCTTTAATCACTTAATACACTCGTTTTCACTCATACAAATCTCTATTCATCTCTAAACATTTCTCTAATCACTTCTTTCCTTTCTTTTCTACCTTTAATCTCTTCCTTGAGCTCTGCTTACTGGTATAATCTCAAAGATTATACATGTTGCATAACTTGTGTTATGTCAATTGTCAGACTTTTGCATTAGTCATCACATAATAGAATACCATATCAAACCAAAAGCAGCCCCACATCAACCAACCAACAGCAGTTGCGAGATGTGGCTTTTATCAGTATTAGTTGATTCCAAGAATCGATACCCATTAGTATCGTGATTGCAATTTTGCCTAGAGCTAGAAAGATGACGTAGAGCTATGGAACTTGCAAGTTCAAAAAATGTAGGATCTTTTTACCTATCAAAATACCTGTCTTGATTGCTAACGATAAACATAAATGCAGGCATGGCTGATGTACCTATGGGGTAGAGCTAAGGTACACGATGTGGAAGAAGACATAGCAGAAGAACGTCTTCAGCTATGGATCAGCCGTAGCAGCGGGAAATCTACGACTTCTCACGATTCCTTAGATGGTACAATCACTCCTGACTTTTACTTGAAAAGCTCAAGTAGCTGAGGAGCATATATAGTCATAATGATGAAACTAAAGAGTTTCAATTTTGCCTGGCTTCAGTGGAAAGAGGATTGATAGAGCTAAGGAAACTGGGGATAGAGCAACATTTATGTGAAGCTTCTCGAAGAGAAATTGATCAGCTTCCATCTCCTACTTCAAATCGCGATCTCGATGCTGATTCTTAGTAAATGTATATTATTTCTTCTCTTCATATAAGTTTCACATAGAATCTGTGTGCCCATCCTTTTTTCACACACTTGATTGTGTAAGCTTTGGTGTTCTTACTTTGGCAATCTAAGTCCAACAAGCTTTAGGGAAAGAAAGAAAAAAATAAATCGTAACACAAAACACAGCAATCAATATCCATTAAAAAGGAGAAACAAAAATCTCTAAAGCCCTTCTCATTCCTCCTACAACACAAAAATTGGATCTTCCATGGCTTCTTCAGCAACACTACCACCTCCACTCTTACCATTCAACACAACCACACTTCCTTCAGCATCAACATCAACAATCACAGAATCTCCATCTTTAATCTCCCTCGAAAGCATCTTCTCCGCCATGCTATCTTCCAAAAGCCTCATTATCGCTCTTCTCAGTGGCCTCGCACCGTAACTCGGGTCGAACCCTTCATCCACCACTCTCTCCTTAAACCGCTCGGTTACTTGAAGCTCAATCTCTTTGTCCTTAAGCCTCCCCACCACTTCTTTAAGCATTATATCAGCAATCTCCTTCACTTCCAGCTTCGTCAACTGTCTGAAAACGATCATCTCATCTAACCTGTTCAAGAACTCCGGTCTGAAATACTGTTTCAGTTCCTCAGTGACCAAGCTCTTGATCCTGTTGTAGCTGCTGTCTTTCTCGTCGTAGTCGAGATCAAACCCGATTCTTCTACCACCCTTTTCAATCACGCTGCTTCCTACGTTCGATGTCATGATCAGAAGCGTGTTCTTGAAATCCACGGTTCTTCCTTTGCTGTCAGTAAGTCTCCCGTCTTCTAGGATCTGAAGCATCATGTTGAACACATCCGGATGGGCTTTCTCTATTTCGTCGAAGAGGACAAGTGTGTAAGGCCTGCGTCTAACTGCCTCCGTTAACTGTCCTCCTTCCGTGTATCCTACGTAACCAGGAGGTGAACCGATGAGTTTTGAGACCGTGTGTCGTTCCATGAACTCACTCATGTCTAGACGGATCATCGCTTCTTCTGAACCGAAGTAGTAAGCAGCTAAAGCTTTGGCAAGCTCTGATTTCCCCACACCGGTTGGACCAGAGAAGATGAAACTGGCTATTGGGCGGTTCGGGTTCTTGAGTCCAACACGTGCACGTCGTATGGCCCGGCTTATGGCTTTGACAGCTTCGTCTTGGCCAATGACTCTTGTGTGAAGGGTCTGCTCCATCTTGAGAAGACGGCTAGATTCATCAGAGGAGACTTTCTCTACAGGGATTCCTGTCCAGGTGGAGACAATGTGTTGGATGTCGGATTCGGTGACTGTAGGTCCTCCTTCTTCGCCAGCTTCTGTCTCAGCTTTGCTCACTTCTTTGCCTTTGGCTAAAACAGCTGCTATCTCGGCCCTAAGCTCTATTTCCCGGTCACGGTCAGAACCAGCCTGTTGGAGAATAACACTGTAAAGATCTTGGGTTTATAGACAGTAAGACAAACTCAAAAGACGATACCTTCTCAAAGTCTTGGCTTCTCACAGCTTCATTCTTCTCCTTAGTGATCTGTCTGAGTTGCTTCTCAAGCTCTCTAGCTTCCTCAGGGACCTAATCAAACAAAAACTTCATCCTAAGTTAACTCAAATACATTATACATATAAAATTCTGATAATGCAAGAGACATGCAACTATGAACCTGAGCATGGCGTAGTCGAACCCTAGACCCAGCTTCATCAATCAAGTCAATGGCTTTGTCTGGAAGAAACCGATCACTATTCATTCAAGAGAAGAAACAGGATTTGATTAAATGATGCAAACTTGTCTTAAAAAAAAATGTGTTGAAAACAGGAAGAAACATAAAAACCTGATGTACTGATGTGACAGTTGTGCAGCAGCAACCAAGGCATCGTCAGTGTAACGGAGCTTGTGGTGGATCTCATACCGCTCACGGAGACCGTGCAAGATCTGTATAGCTTCATCAACAGTTGGTTCAGGTACCTTCACAGGCTGGAACCTTCTCTCCAATGCAGGATCTTTCTCAATGTGCTTTCTGTACTCATCCAATGTTGTTGCACCAATACACTACAACCATAACAATATATATATATATATATATATATAATAAACTTGAGTTTCTGTTCTAAGTAACATTACATTTTGACCAATAGAAAGAATGAGAATTTTTTTTTACCTGCAATTCACCTCTTGCAAGAGCTGGCTTTAAGATGTTGGCAGCATCAATGGCACCTTCAGCGGCTCCTGCACCAATCAGAGTGTGCACTTCATCAATAAACAGAATGATGTCATCACTTTGTCTGATCTCTTCCATAAGCTTCTTCAATCTTTCCTCGAATTCTCCACGATACTTCGTTCCAGCTACTAGAAGACCCATATCAAGGGTTATAACCTGGAAAGTAAAGGTAAACACTTTGAAACCATATGCATATGTGCACTCTTCTCAGCATCCCAAAAACAGTACAAATGATCCAATAGGAGAAATTTTCTTACCGTCTTCCCCTCAATTGTTTCAGGAACATCACCACTGGCTATTCTCTGTGCGAGTCCTTCAGCTATAGCTGTCTTACCAACTCCAGGTTCTCCAATAAGACATGGGTTGTTCTTAGTTCTTCGAGCCAAGATCTGGACCACTCGTTCAATCTGTGGCTGCCTTCCCACAACCGGATCTAGTTTACCCTGTAATAGAAAGTGGAAAAAAACATTTGTTAAATTATTTAATGTTACACTTTCTTGAGAGTTTCTTCAAGATGAGTGTTAAGAAAGCCATTTTAATTACCTCCTCTGCTAGTTTGGTTAAGTTAGTCCCATACTCTTCTAATGTTGGCATTTTGCTGTTTCCGCTAGATCCTCCACCGACGCTTGCGGTCACTTCATTGTTTTCTCCGACCATACGTATAACCTGAAGAAAATACACTCAAAATGTAATCAAGATACTGTTTACAAAGACATAACATGGTTGTGAGGATTAACGAATGATGCATTTACATGCGTCCTGATGTTACTAGCATCTACGCCCAAATTCTCCAGGACACGAGCTGCAACACCTTCCCCTTCACGAAGAAGACCAAGCAGAAGATGCTCTGACCCAATGTAGTTATGGCCTATAGTCCCAAAATAACAAAAAGGTTGCCAAATTGACAAGAGACATGTAAGTTTCATCATCACTAAAAAAAGCTTATGTAATACAGAAACAGATCCAGGACAGGCTCTTACCGAGTTGTCGAGCTTCCTCTAGTGACAACTCCAGGACACGCTTTGCACGAGGAGTAAAAGGGATCTCCACTGCCACAAATCCACTGCCTCTTCCAATGATCTTCTCAACCTCTATACGAGAATCTTTAAGATTGATCCCCACAGATTTAAGAACCTTTGCAGCTATACCAGTCCCTTCCCCAATAAGACCCAACAGTATCTGCTCAGTGCCAACAAAGTTATGGCCAAGTCTCCGAGCTTCCTCTTGAGACAGCATTATGACCTTAATTGCCTTCTCGGTGAACCGTTCAAACATGGCTTTGGTAACACATCGGCTAGCTTTTCCTTTCCGGGACGAGATCTGAAGGTTAACCTTACTGAAGAAACCATGAGCAGGCCTTGCTATTAGATGATCCACTGCATTGGCAGCCCTTAACCCTGAGAAGCTCTGGATACTCAAAACCGGCGTTTGTGAAGTGTACATCATCTTCACACATGATCTTCTTGGTTTTCTATACTCTTCGGACTGAACATGTCTTCCGGGACCAAGTAAAGGACGGGTTGTAAAATTAGCCAAGAGCCTAGCCATGATGAAGAGTTGGAGGCTGCATTGGATAAATGGTAAATCATAAGTTGTAGCTCTATTTATAGGATAAGACCAGAATAAAAGACAACACGAAGAGAAAGTTTTGGCTGTTATTCTGTGTAAAAAAAAAAAGTTCTATCATTTTGGAGACACAGAGAGATTGAAACTAATCATACTCTTAAACCCGTTAATAGAAAGAGCTCTGGCACATTAATGCAGACTACCCAGTTCACCAACTAAGAGCAGAACAGAATCACTTGAAGCTTGAACTAGGTTTCTTATCCCCAAAGCATTCTCAGTGAGAAGCAACCAAAATAGTAAAGTCTCTTCCAAACTACCACCAAACATACATCTTTTGAACAAATCGACACAACCCTAATCTCAAAAGTAAACATTTTCTCAACTGAATACAAGCGGATGAAGAGAACCCAGATTACTAAAACTCAAAATGGAACCTAACAACCTGAATATTAAAAAAAAAAAGAAAAAAAAAAGTCTCCACCTTTAACTTTCAAAGTTAACACAACAGAGAAACAGAAAACGAAACTTCTTCCAGAACCCACAAGAATAAAATTAGTGGAAACAGAGAAAGAGAGAGTGTAGCAAAGGAAGAGGGTTTTAGCCTTTTACCGTCTACGCCTTCGGCCTTGGGACAGAGAATTGCGAGAGAGAGACTCTTTTCAATGGTCGGCCCGTCTGGGGAAAGAGATAGGCAGCGAAAGACGAAACAAAGGAGATTACTCTGCTGCTCTCTCTCTCTAGTTTTACTTATATCACTCTGTCTCGTCGTCTACACTGCATCGCAGCCGTTCATAACAATGTCTAACCCACCTAACAGCATTACATACAAGCCATTAGATCTCTCAAGAGTGTGTTGCACCGTCAGATTTAATTACCTTTTGTAAGTCAACCCCTAATATGAGAATTTTTGTCTTAAGGTTTTGTGTCCGTAAAGATCCCTAAAAGAGTGTTCTGTACCGTCAGATTTACTTACCTTTTGCAAGTCAAACAGTTAAACACAAACCGGTTCTGTCCGAACCAATAAAAACAATCAAAATCGAAACAAACCAGAAAAACAAACCGGTTGTTGTTGTGACAACAAACTCTTTTTTCCTTTTTTTCATATCTGTCGGCTAGAGAGAGAGAGAGAGAGGAAGACGAGTAACGGTGTGGTCGTCCTCGTCGCTGCCTACGATTCCTATTTGCTCTTCCTAAGGTTCTTAAAATTTCTCACTGCCCCACTTTGCGGTTTTGCTTCTTATTTGATCTGATCCTTTTAGTTTTAAGATCTATGTCGATTATAAATCTTCAATTCGTTTCGACTGAATTTTAGGAATGTCAGGAAATCAGATCGATTCATTGCTGGAGATCTTTAGTCCTCTCTGTTTTTCGAAATACTCTGCTTTCGATTAGTTAAGCTTTCTTTCTGAGTTTTTTTTTCTAACGATCTTTGGTCCTTCTCTATTTCTCTGAGTTTTAATCTCCGATCTTGAGTTTTTAGTACTTTCGTGTTTGAGACTCTTGCATGTATCTAGGATTCGTTTTCGTGGTTTGAATAACTTTTTCATTAATACTCTGTTTGTGACAACGTTTTGCTGTTCGGTTTTTCTTTCTAGCATTGATTGATTGATTGATTAGAATCTCTCAGTATTTATTAGATAATTAAGACAATTGATTGCTCTTTTTCGGTTTCAAAACTTTGTTGATTTTTCCCCTATTTAAACACGATTCTTGTGAGGAATAAGAACAGTTTTTTTTTGATTAAACGTTCTTTGTTGTTTGCAGGGCATTAGCTAGAAAAGATATGGAAGAAGGGTATGAGAGTCGTCGAGGGAGTAGATGGGAAGAGTTGGACAATGACATCCTGGTCAGGATCTTCCAGAAGTTTAGCATCTTTGAGTTGACTTCCGGTTTAGCTCATGTCTGCAGTGGATGGAGAGCTGCTTGTTGCGATCCCATCCTCTGGAAGACTCTTGATCTCTCTCACATGAGATCTAGTTTCATCAAGATCCCCTTAGAGCCTTACGTCTACGTGGAGCGTCGCTCCGACGAAGCCCTGACCCGGATCCTGAAACTCTCCATGAATCTTAGTGGTGGCAACACGAGGACCTTGGTTTTCCATTTCAACTTGTTCTTGAGTGATGATCAGCTTACTTACACCGCAGAAAGGTAAAGCTCTTGAGCTTACTTACTTGAGTCTTGTAAAATTCTAAAACATTTGTATCCAATCTTTTGTAGGTGTCCAGGGTTGAGACGGGTGGTCCTTCCTGCTTGGAACAGAATTAAGAAGACTGGCATATGCAAAGCCATAAGGATCTGGAAAGATCTGGAGTCACTAACAATGCCTAGCATCGCAAACCCGCCTTACCTCTTAACAGAGATAGCCAAGAACTGCAAGGGGTTCAAGGAGCTCAAGATCATGGGTCCATTCGAGATCTTCTTTGCCAACACCCTCATCACTTACCTCCCTAACCTCAAAACACTCAGCCTTAGATGCTCTGCTATCAAGCGAGAAGCACTGATAAAGATCCTCGACGGGTTACCTGATCTTGAAGTGCTCAACATATCACACTCTTACCTGGTGGAGTACAGCGTGTGGCAACCGCAGCAGAAAGTGATTGTTAGAGAGCTTGATAAGACGATACTTGACAAAGCTTCGAGGCTGAAGAGGTTCTTAACTTGTATGGAACATCAGACTTGTGTGATGTGTCAGAGGACTGAGAATGATGAAGGGATTGTTAGATGGTATAAGTATGAAGAAGGAGAGTGGAAAGTTGATGAAGTGAGCTCTCTTCATCTTTGATGGTATCTGACTTGCTTCTATCTTTCATTGTTTGTGTGTTTCTCTTTTTGTTGGTTTGTTTTCTGTTTGAACGTTTATTGTGTGTATATAAATGTAGGCAATGCCAAAAAGTTTATATTCAATGATCAGTGCTAGATCACCAACCTTGACATGAGTAGGAAGATAAATAAAAATAAACAGTTTCAAATATGTTTTTTCATAGTTTTTTTGGCAGTCAGAGAGAGCTATTTATACAAAATTTCTTCCTTGAGGTTACAGATAGCTCTGGTGCTCAATGTTTGGTAGTGACTACTTTCAAGGTTGTGTTTGAAGCATATTTACTTATTTGAATTGTTTGAGATGTTCAAGTCGACTGCTCCTTCTTTCTATGAGGAATGTACACGTGGTGAAAGGTGCAGGAAGAAGAGTAAAGGGCAAGCATTTTTTTCTTCTTTTTTTTTTTAAAAAAAAGATGGTGGTTCAGCTGGATACGAGCGACCAGGCCATGCTGGATCTGAATGGCTTTGAGCTGTGATCCGTCCACCGCCGAGAGAGGGAGGTGTTCCAACACTTCTATTATTTACCTAGAGTAAGCAGCAACATCTCTTTTTTTTACTCGTGAAAACATAAGAACTGTTCGTGTTATCTTATATCTATGTCTTTTCTTTACTTTGAATAATGTGACTAGGGCTTTATGGTAGAACTATTTTGTGTACTTAGATTGTCTATGGTTTAGTATGTACACAAGCAAGAACGAGAATCAGAAACAGTGTTTTCGAATCCATAAAGGCAAAACATATATTCTCTACCAATTTCACATAAAAATGTAAAAACGACCTAGTTAACTAGATACAACTCCTCCCTCTTCCTCTTACACTTACCCTTCGACTATCATGCGTACCCAAGCATAGAAAGGTCATGAGCTCTATTTTCTTCTCAAGTAAAGCTTGGGAGTAGACCAAGATAATATTTATGTCCATTTGACCATCTCTGTGATATAAATATGATCATGGTCGGTGGAGATATCAGTATCCTCGTTCATGGGTTTAATAAGCATCAAATTAATGGGCATATAGGACATGAACGTCTTTTGCTATCATAGCATCTTTGTCCATGTGTGTTAGATTGTTCTTTTCTTCTTCAAAATCGCTGCAGTAAACCTTCTAGACGCATTAAGATAGTACAGTTTTTGAAAATTCTTGGTATCATTGTACAAATCATTTTTTTGGTATCTGAATTGTTAAAGGCAAATCAGACATAATTCTCATAGAAAAAAAGATAAAAGGATTTGCATAGGTTTGCATCGGTAAAATGTGATAAAATTTACATTCATTCCGAGTCTGAGAATTTCAATTGAAGATTAAGAAAACAATATGAAATGAAAACATTAGAAAAGAAGAGATAAATATGATGAATTATCAATTGAGCTATTCTATTTGAAATTTGTTGCAAAATAAAATAAAGTTTACATGTAGCCCTAGATCTTGAGATTTTCAATCGAAGATATGAAAACATTATAGAATAAGACATAATAAAAGATGAAGAACCAAGACTTGGTAAAACATAACAATATTTACATATACACCCCCTGTCTTGGATTTTCAATCAAAAATAACAATACGTAACATGATAACATTAGAAGATAAAGACATGATAAAACATGGAAAAAAATGATGAAAACATATAAAAGAATGAAAACACCATATGAAGAGAAGCAATAATATAATTTCTGACTGAAGATAAAAAGAGAAACGATGTGGATGTTGTGCTTATAAAATGTTAGATTAGGTTAAGTTATATTTAAAGATAAATGTTTATGTCTAAAAAGTATCAAAATTTGGGAAATTTTTTATCAATGTTAGTATTTTATATATTTACTTGTCTAAAAATTTTCACCAAAAGAATATTTTTATTTTATTTTAATGGGAACTAAAACTAAATTTTGTGTGTGTATGATTCAACATAACAAAGTATGCCTCTTGTCTATGCTGGGTCAATTAAGAATGATGTTGTTGATGATCTTCTGATTCATCATATTAACGACGTTAACTCAATATACTCCAACCTCTTTAAAAAAATTCTATATTATCCCCATGGTAGAATATATTTTATTTTTGATTTTCTTTTAAATGAAAAACGTTGTTAAGACGACAGGATCTTATTGACTAATGATTTGAGGGGATTTCATTATATACAAAACTCAAAGGAATTTTAAAAAACTCGGGATTTAAACAAAATCTTAGGAGGTGTTTAAAAATGATTTTAGGAGTTTTAGATATATATGAACTTTTAAACTTTTTATGAATTAAGCATATAAAATCTGGAAACAAACCTATCTATCACGACTAAACAGAAGCTTTAATTATCCTAAGAAGTTCATCATCACACTAATCGTACTGCAACATGTGACATGACACGTTGGAAGGTGACACTCATGTCTTCCATTTGACACGTCCACATCATTCAAGCTTCAAATGGAAATAGAAAGCCTTTCTACATAAATAATACTTCTTGAGCTTCTGAGTAATCATCAGATCGAGTAAACAATTTTTTTTAAAAAGGTGTATCTCTATCGGTGGGTAACCAACATGGACAAAACGTCTCTGACTAGTGAGAATAGACGGTGGTTGGAGATGATGACAGCCGGTGGTGGTGACGGTGGTTTAATGGGATCACAGAGGGTAGTAGAATTACATCTAGTAGCATTCGTACTTTTTAACAGATGATAAAACGAAGAATACGATATACTTTCTATTTTATTTTTGAAATACCATCTCACTAGGTGGTATTTCCTCTAACTAAATTTTGACTACAAATCAGTTTTTAGATAATCCAGAATAATTCTTGATAAATATTGTTAATGAAATTCCAATTTTCCAATAAGGGAGGATTTAATGGGATTTATACAAATGATAAGTACAATAACTATGGATTTGTAAAAGGTTTTATAAATACTAAATCCAATAAAGTAAGATTTGCTAAAAAACCAGAATTCTCTCAAATGCCTAATCCAATAAGCCCCACTTAGTATTTTTTTACAAAAGACAGGTTTTGATAACTTAATTTACTAGGTTTACTATGTTAGAAAATGAGTAAGTTGGATAACTGGATTTATTAGGTTTTACTAAGACTAAAAACACTATAAAAGTATACCAAAAACGGACAACACATGTAAAACACCTTGTGATAAACTTATAATAAAAAATCTACACATATAATAATAGAAAATTATACATATGAATGTGCAGCCGTCATATACAAAATTTAATATTATAATTACACTTAGCAATTACACTTTGACCAAAAAATTTTAAACATTTAAAATGAGCAGCCGTCATGCATAGATTTATTATTTATTTAGCAATTAGATGATGATTGTTTTGTTAGATTCTAGATTTTGGTTTTTGGTTTTCTGTTTTTAGCTTTTGATCTTTTAGTTTTTAGTTTTTGATTTTGCAGTAGATTTTGATTTTTTGAAAAACTTGATTGGTGGTTTTCGATTTTGATTTTTAGTTTCTGGTTTTTGCTCTTAAAAATAATAAAATGACAAATATTGTTAATACTAAAATATATATTACTGAAAATAAAATACTATTATCAAAGCATACATGAACTTATTAAAATTTATTTTAAAACAATAAATTCAAATATAAAATAAAAACTATCTTGAATCCCATAAAGATGCATAAATTTGATCTCGAATGTCTTCCATACAGTGCACATGAGTGTTATTATGTTCTTTGTCTTCATCTGAATCAGAGTCTTCAGTTGTTCCATTACCAGCTGTATAGTCCGAATCAAAATCAGCATCTCCTAAATTTGATAACCTAATAAAATTATGCAGCGCTATTATAGCTGCAACAACTCTTCTTTGAACATGTCTGTTGTATCTTGGCTTCTCTCTTAAAACCCGTCATTTTCCTTTCCATACACCGAAAGTCCTTTCAATAACAGATTGTAGAGAAGAATGTCATTTGTTAAACATTTCTTTATAGCTACTGGGCAGACTAGCTCCATCGTACTGGCTAGGATGATATCTTTCCCCTCTCTATGGAGTAAGAAATCCAGGTCGAAGAGGATAACCAGAATCTCCCAAATAATACTTCCAAAAGGTGCAGTCAGAAATTGATGAGGCCCCTCCATTGCTAGAGCTAGAACTTTTGCATCATGAGCTGATCCTGGAATACCTATATATGCATATGTAAACAACATTTCCATATTGCATATAGCTAAAACATTCATACTCGTGTCACTTTTCCTGTTCCAATATTTTTCTGAATTTTTTTCCCGCAATAGTGATAGGAACGTGTGTTCCAAGGATTGCATCGATGAATCCTTTAAAATAAGGATAATATCTATTGGATTGTAACATAGGATGAGATTGTGTTAGCTCATCTGGACAAGGTCTAAGCAAATGAACTGCCATTTTTCGAGAGCACTCAACACTTCATGGAATTTCCTGCTTGTGGTATCCTGTGAATGACCAAATATCTGATCCCAACATACCTCTGAGTTGCATTTGCAGCACATATGTTAAGGAATATTGCAACACTTTCCTCGATGCTTACATTATCAGTCTCTTTCATAATCCTCCGTAAGCTTTTCACATAAATAAATGTATAACCGCAAATACATTCAAATTATGTTATAGCATTGGACGTCGTGACCATAAAGTAATTCATATACATATCTTCGACCATGGTATGGATCCAGGTTCATTCGTTGCCTTTCTATACTCACAGAATAAGGATCGATGAAGGATTCTTTAAAATTAGTGCTTCCATCTTCTGTTTCATCATCTTCAAGCATTCAGTAAAATGCTTCTTTCTAAGAAAAACAAAAGTAATTTATCATAATAAATAAATATTATTTGATAAAGAAAAGCAAAAGAAAAAAAAAATATTCAAATCAAACATGAATTAAAATACGACTAAAGAAAATTATTCAAGAGTTTTAAATTTTTTATTCAGCTTCTCGGTCGATTCATGTCATTCTTTCGAGATATTTAATTCTAGCATCATCTTCAGGTAGTGTAAGATAAACATGTGCATGTGTCTCATTACTTTGAAGCACAGTCACTGCACGTTCAAGCTTGTTATCGTGAACTCGTTCATAAAGTTCTGTTCGTTTCATGTAGGCTTCATTTGTCACGAAGTCATATGAAGCCTTTGTTGTTCCTCGTTTACGTGCTGAAGTTGAACTATGCGAAGTGTTTCCTACACCCGTTTGGAACTCTGGTTGTAGGAAGATGGTGGTTCATTTTGGTTTCTTGAAGGCACATCAGAATCATCTTCTAGATTCACAGTGTCGTATTCATTCTCAGCCGTAACCGTTTCAGACTCGGTATTTGTTGGGGTCAAAATCGGTCAAAGACGCAATCAACGCCCGAGAGTCCTTGGAAGGAATCAAGTAACGAATAAAACCAAGAGTTACTTTACGAAAAGCGGAAGGGATGATCGCATCGTAGTCCCGGACACCAGCAGGAGCAGCCAAGGCCTAGCCGGCGCGAAACCTGGCCCGGCCTCGCCGGTGCGGTCGCGCACCGCCAGCTTTCGCCGTGCTCGGCGCTGGCGCCAGCTTCGTCTTGGCGCTGGTCGGCCTTCGTCAGCGCTGGTCCTGCGGCTCGCCGTGCTGGTCGGAGCCAGCTGCCAGGCTTCCCGGCGCGCGCGGCTTCGCTGTTCTGGTCTGGCGGCGGCTCGCCGTGCTGGTCCTGCACCGGCGCCGGCTCGCCGTGCTGGTCGGCCGGCTGGCTCGCCAGCTGGTCGGCGCCGCTCCTCCTGGTCGGCGGCGAGCATCCATGTCCAGGTCGGCGCTGCGTCGCGGACTACTCGACAGTGCAACCTTTTCAAAACCGTCGACAACTAGTCCAATTCGCGTTTTGCATCTTTGCTCGAAGACTCACCGTTTAACTCCTTGAAGACGTGAAACCTAAGAACCCCAT
Organism: Brassica nigra; assembly: GCA_016432835.1. Classification (NCBI taxonomy): domain Eukaryota; kingdom Viridiplantae; phylum Streptophyta; class Magnoliopsida; order Brassicales; family Brassicaceae; genus Brassica; species Brassica nigra. Next base: position 31,859,751 of record CM028242.1, read on the forward strand.
TTCGTTTTGGTCGAATAATCGGAAGGCTTCGGAAGACCACCAAAGGTTTGGTTGGCGAATGGATTTGATTCATCGTATAAAACGATCACGGTTATTCTAAAACACCAGTCATCTCGACTATCACGAGGAGTTGGGGTTCCTTCGCCAAACAAGTACCATAACAGGCTAGTTTCTGAAATCGTAAAAGCGTCCATTGTCAAAACAACGGCCCAAGAAGGCCCAAAGCGACGGCCCACTACGACTTTCCAGAGGATCAAGTCGAAATGGACATGACGACCCATGTTTATCTTTACATAAAGAGATAAATGTCAAGTTTCGAAGATAAGTGTCAGGTTTCGAAGATAAATGTCAAGTTTCCGATAAACATGAAGATCGGCGAAATGGAAGAAGTCCGATTCGCGATAGATTCGGCCCAAAGGAGGAAAAGACCGTCTTAAGAGGAGTATATAAAGAGAGCTTGGGAGGAGCAAAGGAGAACTTTTGAGAGCAATCTTAGCAGCAACATAGCACTTAGAGCAACTTAGGCATTTTTCCGTTTTACTAGCGAGCTGCGACTCAACTAGGTTACATTTAGGCGGCTGGACTAGCGAACTCATCGACAGCCCTTGTAGCCGATCTCTTTCCTGTTGTTCACGCAAAGCGAATCGGAATAAGATACTTTGCTCTATCTTTTGTTCTTACAATTTTTACATTCCCACCTATTATATATTGATTGTGTCGTGTGTGGCCCAGCAGATAACCAGGACCTTCAGGGAAGGCTAGGTTTACTTGGCTTTCCTCCGATCAACGAAACTTGCGGTGTGAATTTCGGTTTCCACGGTTTAGCTAGAAGGAGGGTGCGGATCTATCTCTCCGCAACCACACGGTCGGTCTGATATGGCGACCAGCGCTGACAACCCATAACGGCGGAACTCCCGTCGATGCCAGCCACCAACACTTCAGCTGGAAGCGTATCAACGGTCGCTCCGACACCGCGATCTTGGACGGATGAAAGAAATGTTCGCCCGCTCGGAAACAGACGGACGAACAAGGAAAACTCGTGGCTTCTCTCGCAAAACAGGTGGAAACCTTAGCGGCCAAGAGCAGGCCCAGGGACAACAAGAGCCCGGCGAAGACTTTCAGACTCGGGCGATCAAGCTGCAGCGGACAAGACTTCCTCGACCAAAACCACGGCGAATCTCTCCAACCGTTAATCTTCCACCTCCGGGGACAACGAAAGCGGCGTTGAGCGAATCGACTTGGACATTAGCGACCGATCCGATCATTCGGACGATAGCGGGCGTTCATCATAGAAGGACCCGAAGTCAGTCTTCCCGACAGACGGTGTCCCGAAAATGACAGAGAAGAAGACCACTACTTGATAGAACAGGAAGAACTGGTGGAGGATCAAACTTCGGATCCATCGTAACCAGCGCCGACAAGCTTCGGAAGAACGGAGGTAGCGATAACGAGATCCCGATCTCCAGAGTCTCTCACAAAACAGTAGTTGAGGTAAAGGCGGTGAAATCACAAATTCACCAGGCAACTAATGCCGCTCCCGAGATCGATAGACTTCTTGAGGAAGCAGGAAAAACGCCGTTCACCGCTCGGATCACAGAAACACACGCGTCTCGACCGGAAGATCAGAATTCCGTCTACGGTACCACGAATCCAAAGGCACACTTACGGTCTTTCCAGATCGCGATGGAAAGATGCAAACTCCCGGAGCGTGAATGAGACGCCGGCCACTGCCTTCTCTTTGTCGAAAATCTCAGGGGCGCCGCGCTCGAATGGTTCTCTCGGCTCAAAAGAAACTCCATCGGAAATTTCCGCCAACTAGCCTCGGCATTTCTCAAACAGTATTCCATGTTTATGGATAGGGAGACTTCCGACGTGGACCTATGGAGTCTAGCTCAAAAGGAAGACGAATCACTCCGCGACTTCATGAGAAGGTTCAAACTAGTGATGGCGGGTGAGGGTATCAGCGACAAAGTCGCGATCGACACCCTGAGAAAAACTCTCTGGTACAAGTCGAAGTTCTGAAAGTGGATATTGCTGGAAAAACCACAGACGATTCAGGATACCCTCCACAAGGCAACGGACTTCATCGTCATGGAGGAAGAGATGAGAGTCATATCGCAAAAGCATGGACTGCAGAAAACGTCCTCAAAGAAGAAACCCTCTCATAACGACAAGTACGTCCATCACGAAGGGGAAGACGTCCAAGGCGAACATAACTACGCCATCAACTCGGAGTAAGGCAAAACCTCCGGAAACACCTAGACCAAGAATCAGTACAAGGATAATTCCTACTGCGAGTTCCACGAAACCAGAGGCCACTCCACCGCAAACTGCAAGGTTCTCGGCGCCAGGCTCGCCGCAAAACTCCTCGCCGGCGAACTGTCGAAGGTTAAGAGTGTAAAAGACTTGCTCCTGGAGTCCGACCCCCCAAAAACCGACAAGACCGTCTCCGAGAACCACGCGCCTTAAACGCAATCGGGTGAGAAGCGCGGAAGGAGACATGACGACCAAGGGAACAACAGCAGTCGCCAGAGGATAAATATGATTATCGGAGGGTCGCAGTTCTATCAAGACTCGGTCTCGTCGATCAAAGCCTACGGGCGAAAAGCCGAGATAATTTCCAACTGGCTTCCGGAAAGCAACACTCCCAACCACACGATCGTTTTCGAGGAACAAGAAACTGTCGGAATCGACAAACCTCATTACGATCCTCTGGTTATCGACTTGGTGATCCAGGATCTCGAAGTTGGCCGCATCCTTGTCGATACAGGAAGTACGGTCAACATCATCTTCTGCGACACCCTCTACAGGATGAACATCCCACTTGGGGAAGTCATCCCAGAGCCAAAACCTTTGACTGGGTTTTCAGGCGTCACCTCCATGACCCTCGGGAGCATCAAGCTCCCGGTCATCGCTAAGGAAGTTACAAAGATCGTCGAGTTCGCAGTAGTCGATAACCCGGCCATCTACAATGCAATCATGGGAACCCCTTGGATCAACTCCATGAAGGCAGTACCGTCTACATATCACCTCGGCATCAAATTTCCGACTCCAACCGGAACCGCAGTAATCTGGGGGAGTTAGAAACAATCGAGACTCTGCTTCTAGAGAGCACAAACTGCGAAAAGATCGGAACACCCCTGTGGCTAACCCGAAACGAGCAAAGGAATCACATAACATTCCTGAAAACTTCGAAAAGATGATCCAGAATCATCCAAACAGTAACGATTCAAGACAGCGACAAAGTCTCGAGTCCATCGCCGTAAGCAGACAACTCAACCCCGCACCGACCGCCGATCCGGCTGAGCGATCGAATGGCAACACCGGGAGTAAAACGTCCGCAGCAACAATCAGAACTACGAGATGGCTTGATCCTCGAATGAGGTATGTAGGCAGCTCGTCGAAACCCGCGAGTTCAGTTATCCCCTCACCAAAGGGGGTACGTATATCGATACCCCTCAAAGACGAAATACCGCACATGTATTCGAAATTTTTGAAACCTTTTCAATAAAATTCTTTCTATCGATCTTTCAATGCGACTTAATACGAACGCATAAAACTTCGAAAACGAAAATAATATCTTGGGAAGCGAGGCGTCGCAATTTCAAAAGGTATCAAAATCGCATCATCCGTCAAAACAGTCCACGCGACTTTAAAAACAAACGCCGCCGATTGGTCCCACGGACGAACACGAAATGTTTAACTAATACAAATCCGTAGTCAGATCTTTTCGCAAGAATAAAGTCCTCTTACATCCGACAAGGATATCATAGCCATACAAGAAAACCCGAAATTTTGGTTTAGCACTGGATATTCTCTTGAGATAGCTCGATTCTTACTACACAAGTCGAAGCCGACGCCAAGTCGCTGACTTTAATCGGGGAAGAATGGAGAAATCACTAACAGGCAAAACGAAAGCCGACCAGTCATCGCATAGCCTTAAAGCTGAGAGGAAGCCTAGGTCTTTCCCTAAACCCAGCCTTGATGGATCTTAACATCTCACAGACATAGTATCAACACCGATACGAGATCCAAAAATATGTCTCTCATCGCTAACACCTAAAACACTCGCTACAAAGTAGTATACGGACCTAGCGACAAAATAAGAGTTATAATACGAAGTGACTACTCGAATTCTACCCTCTACACTTGACGAAAGTATAAATCAAATCACAAGGCAAAATTTCTGCAAAATCTACACATAATATAAATTTAAGCCGCGGAAACAGCAGGGATTCAAAGCCACCAACGGCCAGTCCCAAAATATACAAAGTTACACGACCTCCAACGATCGCGGAATATACAAATAAACGGCCACACCCGGCCAAGCATACAACCATCTAGATAAAGGGATACAATCCCAATGATCCTCAGTAATCGAGGTCAAGAAATCCGGGCATGGAGATCCCGAACGAATCCACGGGCTGGTCAACTTCTTCATCTACGCCTTCCGCGTTTCCGCCTGCTCCGGTCTCCACCGTGTCCTCCGAAACCTTGATGGGGTCCCAAAGCTTCCGGACCCTTCCCTCGATCGGAGGAACCAAGGATTCAGCATGAGCGCATTCGCTCATGAGACCTTTCATCTCAGCGATCTCGGAGGAGAAGGAGAAGTCCGGGTTCTGCGACTTGTAAAGGTTAGCAACCAAACCCCGACACTCGCGGAAATCACCCACAAACTCTTGAGCTTCCTTCAAGCTCTCGAACTCGGTGGCAAACGATTCAGCCCTCCGCGCCATCTCGGCAACGATCGCTCTCCTTCCTCTCCTTTCCGCACGCACGAGGGCTCGAGAATGAAGTTCGGTCTGCTTCCGGCTTTGTTCCTCAACCTCTTTCCGGAAACGGAAGAGTTTACGTTCGGCTTCCTTGGCTTTGAAGCGAGAGATCCTTGATCCTCGAAAGCTTCCATCAAGCCGCTCCGAACACCCTCATTCCCTGTACGAACTTAGGATCAGAAAAATATATATGCAACAATAGTAATATATACGATCAAAGTTCAAAGGATAAACCTCAATTATTAGACGAGAACCTTCGGTAAACACATTCTTCTTCGTTTCATCCTCGAACGACTCATCGGTAGTAAACGCTGGAGGAAGACCATCAAAAAAGTTGCTAGGCAGGGGAAACTCGCTAGTTCCACCCCCTTCCCCCGGAACAAAGCTGGGATCTCCTCCTAACAGCGAAGATCTCCGAGACCGTCTCGCATTCGACCTCTTTGCCTTCCCGAGACCTATGTTTCCGCCTCCGAGCAGGCAAGACAGCAATCGGCTCGACATCACACGGAACATCGGAAGGCTGAGGAATGACTCAGAATCGATGGAGCTCCACCGCATTTCGAATCCGCTCGACGGAAAAGGTACTCCAGAAGAATGACCTTTCCCAAAGAAGATCTCGCTTGTGAAAGATCAGCATGAGTGTGCGAACAACCCTGTTCACTGCACCATAAACAAAGTTTTATCTTCATGCGCGTTAAAGTCGAAAACCAAAAACATAATTAGTTGTATTACCGCGATTGAAGTTCCACTCCTGAGGGAATAGGTGAAGGCAGCTTTCCTCAACGGACTCCTCGCCTATTCAAAGAAGCCGAACCACGATTTGGAGTTGAAGTAGTCCCAGATTATGGCCATATTCTTCCTTGGGATCATGGAGTATGAACCTTTGATCCCCGCTGGCTTAATACCAAAATCCCTCAAAATCGCTAGGGCTAAGGTCCATGCCTAGTTCAGAACTCGAGACTAGCACGCCAAGCCAACTCTCCAGGGCGGGATGGTGAGCTGGCTGATCGAAGCCCAAACGACGAAGCACGGACAATGGCACCGGGATCGGAAACCACATGCGGCAGTACACAAGAAAGGCTTCATAACAAGTAAAGAAGCCATGCGAGGATTCCTTGCACTCGCCATCGGTCGGGATCCGGAACGTAACCCCACTCGGAACTTGGTAAAAGTTTCAAAGAATCGTGAGGTACTCGGAGAGACCATGCTTGGTGAGAAGGACGCCGCGCCTCGAGGTCTCCTGGGGATAGGGATGTCCAGGAGGCGGACGAGCCACATAAAGCCAGAGTATGCCTCCCTCGCATCTTCATCAACTCTTTCCTCGCTTTGGAGCAACCACTTGTCGGGAGAATCACCGAAGATGAATGAGAAGAAGAATTCTTCTTAGAGGATCTTGATCTTGAAGACATCTTTTCTTGAGAGAGAGACTTTAAGGTGAAATTCTTGTGATGAAGTAAGAATGACTAAAAATTCTTACTCCATCTTTTTAAAGAAGGAAAAGTTACTAGTTACTCCGACTTTCGCAAACGATTGCGTCTCCACACCTTCCTATCTAGCTATACCAGCTACGACCTGTTACCAAAACCACGGTCCTAGCTAGCCGGGGCTAACTGTTGGGGTCAAAATCAGTCAAAGACGCAATCAACGCCCGAAAGTCCTTGGAAGGAATCAAGTGACGAATAAAACCAAGAAAAACTAGTTACTCGGTAAAAGCCGGGGATGATCGCATCGTAGTCCTGGACACCAGCGAGGAGCAGCCAGTTAGCCCGGGCGCTGGCACGCCGCCTGGGCACGGCGCCAGCTCGTGCGCTGGTCCCGGCGCCGGCCAGCTTCGTCTGCGCTGGTCCGAGCGCCGGCTCTGCTGGTCCCGCCGCTTCGCTCGCGCTGGTCCTGGCGCCGCCCCGCCGCCCGTTGGTCCCGCCGGCGCCAGCTCGCCACGCTGGTTCTGGCGCCGCGCCGCTCGCCTGGTCGGTCCTCGGCTTCGCCAGCGCTTCCGCTGGTCCTGGCACCGGCGCCGCCTGTGCTGGTCCCAGGCACCGCTCCAGCCCTCCGCGCTGGTCCTGGCCGCGGCTCGCTGCTGGTCCTGGGCACCGCGCGAGCATCCGTGTCAGTCCCGAGCACTGCGCGGACTACTCGACAGTCGACCTTTCCCCCAAAACCGCTCGACAACTAGTCCAATTCCGTTTTGCATATTTGCTCGAAGACTCACCGTTCAACTCCTTGAAGACGTGAAACCTAAGAACCCCATTTCGTTTTGGTCGGAATAAATCGGGAGGCTTGGAAGACCACCAAAGGTTCGGTTGACGAATAGATTTCGATTCATCGTATAAATCGATCACGGTTATTCTAAAAACACCAGTCATCTCGACTATACGAGGAGTTGGGGTTCCTTCGGCAAAACAAGTACCATAACAGGCTAGTTTCTCGTGAAATCGTAAAACGTCCATGGTCAAAACAACGGCCCAAGAAGGCCCGAACGCGACCAAGCGGCCCACTTACGACTTTCCAAAGGATCAAGTCGAAATGGACATGATGGCCCATGTGTATCTTTACATAAAGAGATAAATGTCAAGTTTCCCGAAGATAAATGTCAGGTTTCCCGAAGATAAATGTCAAGTTTCCTTATAAACATGAAGATGGACGAAAATGGAAGAAGCCCGATTCGCGATAGATTCGGCCCAAAGGAGGAATAGACCGTCCTAAGAGGAGTATATAAAGAGAGCTTGGGGCGAGGAGCAAAGGGAGAACTTTTGAGAGCAATCTTAGCAGCAACATAGCACTTAGAGCAACTTAGGCATTTCATCCGTTTTTACTAGCGAGCTGCGACTCAACTAGGTTAGATTTAGGCGGCTGGACTAGCAAACTCATCGACAGCCCTTGTAGCTGAACTCTTTCATGTTGTTCACGCTTAAACGCGAATTCGGAAATAAGATCTTTTGCTCTATCTTTTGTTCTTACAATTTTTACATTCCCACCTATTATATATTGATTGTGTCGTGTGTGGCCCTGCAGATAACCAGGAGCTTCAGGGAAGGCTAGGTTTACTTGGCTTTCCTCCAATCAACGAAACTTGACGGTGTGAATTTTGGTTTCCACAGTATTCAGATCCACTCCAGAACCTGGATAGTATTCGTCACCAGTTGAAATGTGTTTGCCTCCAAAAAGTTGATACAATCTGTCGAGATCAGTGAAGGGGTGTGCCCGGAACTTTGCAGCATCAGGTATTTACTATTTGTTTTTTGACAACAAATAGACTACTCTACTAAGAAACCACCGGATCGGAAAGCCAAGCCGGGGGTGTGGAATCAACATATAACATAGCTAAAGGAGAACTCCTTGCACCTCGTGCAAGCTTGTCCGCCATTGTGTTTTGAGCCCTTGGAATATGTATGATCTTTAAATTAGGGAAGAAGGTCTTACTGCGTCAAAAATACTCTATATGTGTAGCAAAAGCTGGTCAATCCTCAGGTGATGACACCATCTTCACCAGTTGAGAACAATCCGTCGCAAAAACTACTTCTGAGAACTGCAGGGTCTTCATGCACTCCATGCCCAAATCAATGCTTCACATTCTGCATGTAAAGGTGATATGCTTCGTCTTAGGTTCATGGCACCCATCATAACATCATCTGAATCTCTCACTTGACAGAACCAACCCTGTCCCGTAAAAATATCTTGTTCCTTCCAAGCTCCATCAATAGAGCAAATTCTTATGCACTCCATGGATTGCCAGTTTGTGGCTGGTTGTGAATTACCCTGTTGATGTTGTACCAGTAATTGTGCCTCTGCCCAAAGGGATCCTTCCACCTCTGCTTTACGCAATATTTCCTGAGGATTTCCATTCCTATTCTGATAAATTTTTTCATTTCTATTCTTCCATATATACCACATAATCCATGGAAAACAATCTGAGTCGAACTTCTTTGGGATCCGCCAAAACAAATAATCCAGGCTAGTGTAAACTGAAGATGATGGAAAAATCCCAGGGGGGAGGTATTTTGGATAGTGCCCAAGTTTGTAATGCTGTTGGACATTCAAAGAGAACATGATTTATGGTTTCCTCCTCCACTCCACATATACTGCATCGTAAATCACAATCTATACCACGTGTCCTGAGAACCTTTGCTATAGGTAAAATTCCAGATAATATTTGTCATACGAAATGCCTTAGTTTCGGAGAACAATTAAGCTTCCATGAAAAGGCCAATAGTGGTTTAACATTTGGTCCATAATATTGTAATTTTGGAACCTTATCTGGGTATAAAGACTCTGTTCGGAATTCCAACTTAATTGTGTATTTCCCAGATTCCGTGAACATCCAACCATATGTATCTGACCGTTGTGTCCTACTAACTGCCATTCCACGAATGATACTCACATCATCAGGGTGGAAATGTTCATTTAGCAGGGTTACATTCCAAGAAAGATCAACCGGATCAATAAGATCCTTCACCGTAAGGGATTGATCCAAAATTTGTAGTTGAGTTTTTGGTATTGCTGACCTCGGGCGAGGAGCAGAAATCCACGGATCATTCCAAACAAAAATTGATTGCCCAGTACCTATTCTTTTGATTAGCCCTTTTTTAACCAGAGATCGAGCTGAACAGATGCTTCTCCACCCATAGGAAGATGAATAAGATCTGTGTTCATCCAAAGGATGAGAGTTTCGGAAATATCGGCCTTTGAAAACCTTTGAGAATAGACATTTCGGTTTGTCTATCAAGCGCCATAATTGTTTAGCCAAGAGGGCTGTATTGAAATCTTGGAGATCCCTGAAACTTAGACCTCCCTCATCCTTGTGTGTACAGACTTTGTCCCATGAATACCAGTGAATACCTTTCTTATTTTCTCCACTGCTCCACCAAAAATGCGCCAATGTACTCGATATTTTCTTAGTCACCCATTTAGGTAGTCTGAAACATGACATTACAAATGTTGGCATGGGTGATACTGAGGATTTTAAACACTTCTTTACCTGTCCTCGTAAGAAAGCGTACTGTTGACTTTATTATTGACATTTTCATTCAGAAAACCAAAAATATGTATTTTTGAGCCACCAAGGCTTTCAGGAATACCCAAATAATTCTCCATTCCTCCTAAATTCGTAATACCCAGAATACTATGGATATTCGCTCTCACATCATCCGGGACCTTATGTCCAAATTGTATCGATGATTTCGAAAAGTTAATTTGTTGCCCTTATGCTTGTTCATACTTTTTCAGTAAACTTAAAATAATAGTAAATGAGAAATTGGTGGGCTGGCTCTTGCTATCTTTGACCCTGTTAACCGTTTTTCCCTCTCCTCCTTCCGAATATTTGCAATTAGAGCTTCAGTACATAGAATAAATAAGTACGGGGACAAAGGGTCCCCTTGCCTCAACCCTCTCTCCGGCACTATATGACCTTTCGGTTGCCCATTTAGTAACATCTTATAGCTGACCTTAAATATGCATTGCATCAACAGTGCAACCCAATCTATAGAGAATCCCATTTTCAATAACATACGCTTTAGAAAAGGCCATTCTACTCTGTCATAAGCCTTGCTCATATACGTCTTGATTGCTAAAAACTTCTCTTTGCAACTGTTATTAGTACGTAGCCCGTGAAACATTTCCTGTGCTATGAGAATGTTATCCAAAATTAGCCTTCCTGAGACAAACACAGATTGAGTCTCCGAAATCAGATTTGGTAATAATCCTTTTAACCTTTGACATAACACCTTTGAGATAATCTTATAACCCACATTGCATAGACTGATGGGTCTAAGCTCAGTCATTCGGTTCGGTCTTGCCGTCTTGGGAATGAGACAAATATTTGTCAGATTAAGTCTATCATCAAAACGTCCCGTTCTCAAAAAATCATTAACCATGGCAACTACATCATTCTTGATAATAGACCAAGACTGTTGATAAAACAGTGCAGTCATTCCATCTGGACCAGAGGTTTTTTTCGGATGCATCATAAAAAGTGCAGCTCTAACCTCTTCTTCCGTGGCCATAGCCAGCAGCCTCCGATTATGGGCTTCTGTAACCAAAGTCGGCACTTCCTCAAAGAAACCATCAAAATCCATTGGCGAGGTTGTACGAAACAAGTCTGTAAAATAATCCACTGCTATTCCTTCAACCTCTTGTTCTGTATTTACCCAGTTTCCCTCTTCATTGTGCAGTCCAATGATCCGATTTTATATTCGCCGCTGTTTCGTCAAAGCATGATAAAACTTAGTATTTCTATCTCCACAGGTATGCCATTTAGTTCTACTCTTTTGTTCCCAATATTGTTCTTCATCTCGATATGCTTCCTGTAATTTCCGAGAAACCTGCAAGACCTCTTCATGAGATTTAGTAAAATCATTTTGAATTTTCTCTAGTGCCTTTTGAAGTTTGTCTATTTTTTCCTTTCCATATGGTGGATTATTTTTCCTCTAGACTGAGATTTCATGTCTGCACCAATGTATCTTATCTACGATCCCTCCATTCCTTTACACGCCTAGAATTTCACCCCCAGGTGACTGACTCCATTAGTCCCTCTTCTCCTATCCATCTCTTATCAAACCAAAATGATTTTCTAAATTTCATAACTTTATCCTCGATCGTTGCCACAATCGGTCTGTGGTCTGATCCCAACATACGCAGATATTTCAACGAAAGAACACGGGAATAAACTATGCCAATTATTGTTACCAAGTGCCCGATCTAAACGACATTTAACAACCTGCCGTTTCCTCCTTCCGCTCCATGACATGGTATCTTCTAAACTAGGAAATTCCATAAGGCCATAATTATTGATCATATTATTAAAAGCCACAAATGTATCTGCATGCCGCAGGACACCACCTTGTTTCTCATGATTTCCTCTTATCTCATTTAGATCCCCGATAATAAACCATGGGTCATCCCGAGAGATGCCTAATCTCGTTAACCTCTCCCATACGGGGTCTCGAAGACTTTGATTCGGTTCTCCGTAAACAAAAGATAAGAAGATATGTTTACCTTTATATTCTGTCTCAATATATATAATCTGATTATTAGATGATATAATATTCACCTTATAGCTAGAGTCATAAAACAAAGCCAGACCTCCACTTCTACCATTAGGATCGACAGTGTGAAGGTGGCTAAAACCCGAAGTGAAACTGAAAAGTTTGCACAAAATCAAATTTTTGTTTTGTTTCCGACAGAAACAAAATTGTTGGTTTGTGCTTATAATAAATTTCCCGTAGATAACTAATAGTCCAACTTGTACCAAGACCCTGACAATTCCAACTCAAAAACTTCATTACCTTAATGATATTACAAATTATAGTTTTTTATATATCTAAGAAACATTTCCAGAGATATTAAAAGAACCGTTTGATCCAGTATTACTCTTTCCAATATAAATCGCATAGCAACACCAACATACTCATAATTAAGAAAACCCGGGACTCTAGAAAGAGGCACAACCTGAGCTTGTGCCATTTGAATACCAAGTCTTACCAGCAAAACTAAAATAAGATTCATAAAAACAAAAGCATACAGTGTCTCAACACAATACCACTCCAAACCCTGTAAGAAAACGTTTTTGTATATTGCATCATTTGAGAGCGCATGGAGCAAAGACAAACAACCAGTAGCGAGCCTTGCTCTTTTCAGAGCTAGTATGAAGTATCTGATCTTCCTCATGTTTCCGTGTTAAGTACCAAACTGAACCCCATATCCAAAAGGCCTGACTAGAGAGATTCAAACTTGGACCATCATACTAAGATATCCGCATTTGATCTCTTGTATCTAGCCACCTCCCATAAACCTTCAGATTATCAACCATAACAGACCAAACAGACAAAGACATACCCCTATCTATCACAGATACACAAAGCTCTTTGCAGACCTGTAATTTTCGAGAACACCTTATAAACAAACAGATTGTGAGAAGACCATCACCTCCCGTATCACCAAAATACCAAGACCAAAAGACTGCTGTTTTATTTTGAACCATAAACGCCTGAAAACAATAGAAATCATCCTGGACCAAGCCAAGGAGAGCAACATAAACAGAACCAGAACACCATTGCACACCAAACTTAGAACTGGATTTCATAAGAGAATCCACATTACTTTTTAAAAGAAGAAAAAACAAATAACTCCACCACTAGTACCCATACTCCATACCAGGCTACGCCTTGGTAGTAGCTTTTTTGGAGGCCGCCGCACCCTTGCCTGCAGCTCGAGCTGCTGCCTTGGCCAAGAGCTTCTTCCTGGGAGAGAGAAGATTTCTGCACATTGCGCATCTTGGTGGAGCTCCCATTGCAGACGTCTCCGGCTTAGTAGTCTTTTTCTTTGGTATCTTCTAAGTGTCCTCAATGGCTTGATCAGCGTCGCCTTGTTCCTCCACTGCAATGTCTTGGTTCATAGCCTCATCCTCCTCCATAAGATCTGTTATCTCTCCTTGCTCCCATTCCTGCATATCATCAAATTCTTCATCCACCATCAATTCAGAGTCGGAGAGAATAACCCCTTCCACCATCAAATTAGCATCATCTAGAGTCTGAGATGTGTCAATCTCCTCCTCCTGATCAGCCACCTTCTTCACCCCTTCCGGAACCCTTTGAACTTGAACCCCATCCATCTCATTCACCTCTTTGGCTTGGACTGGGCATGTCACTGCATCATTACCTAACTCATCCACCCCAATAGAATTATCCTCAAAAAAATAGCTTTGCGGACTTTGGACACTGATCCATTCCCGATCCCATCAGTTGGTGGAGGGAGACCAGAGCTAGGTGACCTATTTAATACCCTTGAAGGCGTCCATCATAAGCTTTTCTGGATTGTTCAGCACCTGTTCACCATCACCATTTTGAGGATTTTGAAATCTCCGACCCTGAGCAACATACTTCCTGTTAGGATATCCATATTGACGCCCCCTAAAGGATGATCCCTCACCATTGCCTCTCGGCAACCTTTCCTTGTATGCATGATAGGATCCTTCATACCTATATGGTCCTGGCTTCTCCATGATTACTCCCTTTCCCTTATTCCCATCTCTTGTAGCTTGCACTCGGTTGTATTGCCCATCTCTGCGGCCTCCATCAGCCTCAGTACCATAAGCAACTGCAGTCTTATAGCTGATAGCAGAAGCTCCCATCACTTCTTTGTCCCCCTTTACCTCACCCTCGCTTGTTTCCTCCTGCTTTAGTTTAGGACACTTTGGCTTTTCGTGTGTCATACAGATACACTCTTTGCAGAAACCAAACAGCTTCTCGTACCTTAAAGACACCATGATTTCCACATCCTCCTCAAACTCAATAGCCACGGTCAAGATTAATGGCTTGAAACCATTCAACTCCACACGGACACAACCTCCCACTACATCAACCTCTCCTTGAATCTGACCAATGGCCTTTCCAATACTTTGAAGAGTTTGTGCAGCCCTGAACTGCAAGGGCATATCAAGAACACAAACCCAAAAGGTTATCTTTGATGGATAATTAGCCTCCAGAACCGGCTTCCACCTCACCAGCGACACCATCCAGTAATCAAAGTGGAAAGGTTCCATCTTCAATACCTCAGTGATATCTTCTTCCGCCTCAAAATCAAATTGGAAACGACCCAAACCCATGTCAGAACCCACAACCCGCCCCTCCACTTGCCATATCCTAGGCAGCATGAACAACAAAGTCTTCATATCCTGTTTTTGAGAATTCATACACCGACCAATAAGGGTTTTGTTGTAGCTCGCAATGATTTCCGAATTATTAAACTGAGGAACCGTTATCTTCAACCCTGGCTTAGTAACCTCAACCTTTTTTTCCCCCCTGACTTCTGAGCCATTGACCTTGAGTCATGTTAAACCGCAAACACCAAAAATTCAAAGAGAAAAAACTTATTAGAGCAAGAACAGAGCCAAAGTAAGAAATTTGATGTGATGAAATATAGACTCTCATGTTATCTATATATACTAAAGCCTCTAGTATCCCTAGTCTCCTAACATAATAGTCCCGAGAATCAATAAAGATCACACTCCTATTAATCAAATCTCGATCAATCTCACACTTTCCACCTATGCAAAGGAAAAATCTGATCCTGTAATCATCACAATCCTGAAGCAATAACTCATATCGTATCAGTACTCCAGTTTCCAATTCTTAACCAAGAAAACCTGTAATATCTTTGCAAATCCTGATAATCTCGCGTAAGAATTAAACTATTGCGAGACATTAGGAAGAAAAAAACATACCCCATAAATATTCCTCGACAGTATCTTCCTTTTTGAACCGCCGCTATCGCAAACCAGATCCTTCTTCTCCATTCCGCAAGCCTTTTATTACCATACTTTACCAAAATTGAATCCTCCGATCCCAGATCTAGAATCTGCATCCAAATCTCACATCTCCACCAAATCCCGTTAGGGAGAACCATAATGAACGATCCCTCATCAATCCTCGAAAACTCAAGATTGATTCGAACCATCACCATCTTCTCGCAATCGCCATCATTGAGACGTTTTTATCCTAGTCGTTACAATTTTCAATTTTGTAAAACAATACTTTGAAGTTTGGAATTTGGTATTATCGGAATTCGATCTGAATCCAACTTACATAAACACTCAAAAATCGTTCAAGATAATTTTGATCTGTATTTCCTAAATTAAAAAACAATAAAAAGTTATTATAGATTTCTTATAAAACAAAACTGATGGTTATGATGTTCAAAAATTACATGAATGCAGTCATTCCACCATTCATCATCCATTTGAATAGCTTTTGTGGTCTCGTGAAATGAAACTATAGTCATACGGCCAAATCAGCGCTAAATGTCATACAACTTTTTTATATAGAATAAAATTTGTTTTTCAATAGAAGCCATTCTGGATTTTGATCTGTTGCTTCGAAATGCATTTCTAATTCTCGTTTTACTCTCTTTTTTCAAAGGACTAGTACGCCAATATATTTTTTCCATTTCATTCTATATTTCAAGAAATATATGAACCATGCTATCATTCCACTGAAATTTTCCCTTAACATTAATATTGTACATTAATTAGTCTGTTAAACTATATAATCAGTCAATTATAAATATTTCGTTAGTAAATAAATACCTCTTTGCCATTTGATGATTGTCCTTGGTGTGTCATGCCTATAAGAAGAAACACTATTAATAGTTAAAAGTTATGGAACTTAATATTATAAACAAACAAGGGTCGGACTTTAATTATATGCATAGTGATTATTTAAATATATATTATATTAAAAGTCTAAGTAGCTAAAAAATTATAAAATTATTTTAAATTATTCATTTTTTACGCATTTCAAATTTGTAGTATCCAATTTTTTTTGTTATTGGTAATTATATATACGGTGATCAGCTGAATGAAAAAAATAATTAATTTTTAGTTATGGTGTTTAATTGGTTAAATTGTAGAAATGTTTCATTTCACTTAAAATTATTTATAATTTTTGTTTCCAATTAGTCTTCAAGAAAATTAATGGATACCCCCTCTTAAATTACTACCCTATATGTTTTTATGTTTTATTTTTTCTTGAAACCAGCGTTTAAAACTGTAATTCTTTCTACATAAAAAAAACTTAGGACTACATCCCTAAAAATTACAGACTAAATTTTTAGAACAAAATTGTTGGATTTACAACCCAACTAATCGGACCCATGAACTAAATATTCTTTTATCTTTTTTATATAAATTTTGATGTAAAATATTGTTAAACATACAACCAATTAAGTTTATACAATAAATAATAGCGACAAAATGACTTGAGATAAATTGTAGATCTTTATAATGTTATGTCTAATTTTGGTGGAGTGTGAAAGTTGAGTAGACGTTGAGCGCAGCACGTGGTATGATGTTTGGGCTGTTTACTAATTTTTTTTGGTCTTCAAAATAATGTTTTATCTTCGTACACATTATCATTGTTTGTTATTTCTTATAGCCTTTATCTTTGTACACATTACTGTTTATGGTAGCAACGTTCTTTTAATGTTAAGTTCCAAAAAAAAAGTTCTTAATCAAACACGACCCATAAGCTGAGAGTTGAAAAACGTGTTCTTTTTTTTTTATAACGCTGATTTATTATGATATTACAATTATGAGGAAGATTACATAGATGATTCGACAACAGACAATATTACCTGCCTTATGAAGATATACGTCTAATGGCATCACTTGAACCGTCCTACGAAGATTCACGCCTGAAAAGATTTACTTGCACCATGTTGTAGATCTCTTGTAAGCATTTATGCCCTAGTCTACATATTTGTTTAATAAATCGTTTTCTCTGGGACTTGAAACCTGGATTTCCTATAATTTGCAAAAAATTACATAATCTGTGATTCGAACCCAGACCTGGGTGTAAAAGCCTTTGAACCTTAACCATTAGGCTATGGTTCTTCCACAACGTGTTCCTTTCTTAAAAGTAATAATATTAAAATTATTTTAAATTAAAGGGTTTAAAAAAATTACAATTGTTGATGCGAATACGAAACTGGATCGACATCATTTTAATAATTTTACAATTTACATGTTTACCTCTAATAACCCATAAACTTGTCATCTTCTCGAGCACGGTGTGGTGAGGATTGGCTCTCCCATTTTACGTCTTCTTGAACCTCATGGGTGCGCTCGTTCAATAATCTGTTTTGCAAGTTCCGCTTTTGACTTATTCTTCTACGATTGATTTTTCATTATCAGTAGCCTCATCTCCGCTTTCAAGAGATCCATCGCCAGCAGTTCCAACTTCTTCATGTTAATCACAGGCACCAACATCAAACTTCTTTATCGCCTAAAACCTTGCCACAGGTTAATATCGCTGCGTTATATTGATCTCAACCATAGCACTGGGACATTGAGGTGCCATATTTTCATCTTTATCACTGGGTTTCATCCTTTCAAACCTGACCAAAAAAGTCATCAACTTAGAATTTGCTACATGAGCTGCAAAGCAACCTAGACAATGCCAATAACTATTCTAATTAAATCAAACTTAGAACATATAATACTATAGAAAACTCAATCCTTTGTTTAAATCTGATGAAGAAAGTCAGAAGCTCTGGCAAAAAATAAACTTTTTGGGTAAAATCTCCTTAAACCCATCAAGATGGTCTCTTGTTATCAAATCCAAGAGGAAAAACGATTGGTTAACTACCACCAACTCGAGGGGGATCCAAACAAAGCTGGCAAAGATGTGATAATCAATAAACTTTGAGAACGATACATCTAACGCTAGTAGCTGCGAGTCAATCAAGGGCCAATAAAGTTCTTAACTTTTCTGTGAAGCGTTGATCTAAGACCCTAGAAATTGAACAGCAAACATAAAGGACAAAGGGAGAAGAATTAAAACAAAATAAATAAAACGAACAAACTGAAATAAAATCTACCAACAAAATTGAAATAAATCATCCCCCACAAACAAAAGCTTATGAATAAAAAATTGATAATCAGAACATGAACAAATTTAAACAAAATCCACAAAAAAATATCGAAAAGGAAAGCATCTCCTATAAACTAAAACTATCTGGAAATCTTATGATTGGGAGGAAAGAACTGATGAAATTTATAGAATAGGACTTACCTGCTTAGAGCCGGAAATTATAAGAAAGGAAGTAAAGGGGGATGCATTTAATGATAGATCATGTGAGGTGTGGAGGAAAAATTGTTAATGAGACCATTGAAGACGATGATTCGATTCATAAAAACTTAGGGCTCAAAACATTCTTGTTGCAACGGCGGATTAACCAAGAGGATGACCATCTATACGTGGAGCAAATTAGGGTTCAATTAAATTTCTGTCAAGGGCGTCCAAAAGTAACCCATAATCACATGACGAACCCCACTAAGAAATCCACGGTAGACAAAACAGATACTAAACTCATTAACATAATGATACATGGGTAAGTATGAAGCTCAACAAACTTCACTTTAAATGAAACGATGCGTTTAATGCGGATGGGACATGTGTCACAACGACAACCTTCGACTTTCTGACGTGGTATCCTACGTGACTGCACCAGGAGAGAAATACCATGATTATATATATAGATACTAATAGCTATAGAGTTACATTAAATCCTTACATACTTGTTTTAAAAAGGTTATGGACTGTTATTTCTTTTATAATAATGCATATATGTATGCCATAACAATATTTTAGAATAAAAGCTTAATTCTGCGTATGGACATAAGTTTTAGATATAACAATATACTTTATATTAAAAAATTGTACATATAATATATTTGTGCACTTCACTAAAGAGTAAATATTTACTCCGTCATATTTATTAAAAATAGATTTGGGTAAACAAAAATCGATTATGTTCTTTTTAACCTAATCTGGCATGACTATCAACATGTTCTAACCTATAATGTGATGGAAACGAGAACGATAACAAAAAAAAAAACACAAATCGAAGTGTTGACAACAATTATTTTATTGAACTATTGTTTAGTTAACAAAACTCCAAACTGCTGCGGAAAAAGATAATATAAGAAAATTTCAAATGCTTAAAAATATAGAATATTTTCGAGGTTCATGTTTATTCTGCGTGTGTGGTTGTAGAGTTGTAAAGTAGGTATTATATAATAGAATATTTACTAAAATTAGCAATTTATAAAAAACAAGAAAATCAATTTTTTGTTGGTTTTGCTCGTAGGTATTTTAGGAAAAAACCACCTGAATAGCGCGATTTTGTTTCTAAGAAGAAACTAGTAAGAGGAAGCAAATACTAGATTCTCTAAAAATAGGAAATCTAATTGACAAGAATCGTGATTGGGTTAAAAGTGTTTGTCAGTAAAGTAATATATCACATTACACCTTCTATCACTTACAAATAACTAAAAAGTTTTAAAAACATTTATCTTCTTATTTTAGATTTTAAAAACGTTTTATGTTTCATAAAATTCTTTTAGTTTTGCTAATGTTAAAATGATAATATAAAGTACTCATGTAAAACGTGCATGCCTAACACATGTTAAAATAATAATTTTATTTTAAAAGTACTCATTTAAAACGTGCATGCATAGCACATGTTAAAAATAATAATTTAAAAAGTACTCATGTAAAACATGCAGCCGTTATATACATCTTTATATATAAACTTGAGTTTGGATCCCTCCCAGCTAGGCCACATGTGCAGCCACATCATCAACTGTGACTCAGCACAACATTTGGGCTTCACTCAAAATTTCTTTGTGGCATAGGCCCATCAATTGACCCGGCTTCACTCATATCCCGTTGTGACATTAGGCCCATGATTTCTATAACCCTATTTCTTTCGTGATTGTTCGCGATCTCCGTCACTCCGTCGCAAGAGAGAAATCGATTCAATTCGCTTCGTGGTGATGCAGTTTCTTACGTTTTACACCACCACCTCTGGTCAATCAAGGCGTAATGGTTTGGGGTGCATTCAATCAACTTAGTTACGCTTCTGTTCCTTACCTCCGTAGCCGGAAAGATTCTGCGAGGGATCGAGACCTGATCTGCGTTTTCTGTGTCAAGCAGCAGCGGAAACAGCGTTCTCCACTTCCGTCTACAAACGGGTTCTCAGTGCTCCAGATCCAATCAAGCTTACCTTCACTTCAGCCTACAAAAGGTTTCTCAGCTCTCTTGATTTAGATGGATTGGTAAGAACATCAAGCATACTATGTTTTTGCTGATAAATACTTTTCATTCTGTTTATTGTATTGTGCTAATGTAAAGAAGGAGACTTTATGAAACGATTTTATCTGCAGGAGATGGTAGAGACACTAAAGGAAACAAATGGATCAAGCAGAGGAGCTAAGGCACACGTAGTAGAAGGAATCGTTTTGTCTGAGTACAATGGTCAGCAAGATAAGAAACACTGATGGACTATCAGTATATAATATTAAAACACTATGAATCTAGGAGGAATCAGTGTTGATGATTATTTTGTTGAAAGAAGAGGAGATCTTTCCAAAGTGTATATATAGGGGAGTAAACCCGAGGACTATATTTGATAGAGTCGAGAGCCAAGAAGTTGTTAAATCATTGGTTTGGTTAAGGGAAAAGATGTAAAGAAAAATGCTTTGTCTGGATAACAGTTATTAAGTATCTACATCGTTTTCTGTCTATGGAGCATCATCTCTCTCGCCTTCCTGCAACTGAAGTTATTAACTTTAATCTTTTTCAAGTTTGTGTTGTGTTTTGCGTTTCAATTCTTGCTGGTGAGTTATGAATATATTGTTTTATATAAGATCATAAGATAATTAATTACAGAAAAATTTAATGTTAAAGTCTTCATCTGCAGTGTAAATATGCTTCCACATATAAGCTCAAGGTATCTTTGGCAATGGTTAATAGGAGGATGAGAAGCTTATGGCGTAAGGCAAGACAGCTGAATGATTTCCAAAGTGGCTAGAGTCGAATTATGGAAGCAGGAGTAGTATGTTCTCTCCGATTCAATAGAGTGACTACATATTATATTTACCTAAGTAACGTTGAGGCATTGCCGTTTTTATTCTCTTCTTTCTCCATCTTCTGGTTACAGGTTACAGAGTTGATAAGTTGAGACTTATCAAGTAGATTATAAAGTGTCTATATGTTTGTCTATATTTTCCTAAGGAGCCAAGATGCTAATAATACACAAGAGGCAATGACTCCTCTGTTAGTAAAAAAAGCGTGTAGCTAACCAGCTTAGCCAGTATTTGAGCTTCTTCTTCTTCTTCCAACAGCTGGACTCTTTCAATATTAGTGTTAAGAACACATTGCATTTTAGCAACAAAAAATTAGATTATAAAGTTTCTATATGTTTGTCTAAACCATATTAATCTTAGCGAAAATAATCTCTCTCAATTGTCCATTACAAATTTTCAGTTGCTCTTAAGGCCATGGACATGATCCAGTCTTTTTCTTTACAATTTATAGCATTACCAAAGCTCTGTAGTGCACATAGTGACTTTTATTAGATGAGCTAGGTCTGAACGATGCTCAAGTATCTGAGGACAATTTCAGAAGCTTCTCTGCACCTAGACATCAGGAATCAACAGTCTTCCGGTTAAAGAACACTTAACATTAAGTGGTAAAACATAACACCAGATATGCCGTGGAAAGAAACTGGTGACAACAGAAAATAATATAAGTCTTTGCCTTCTAGAGTCATTTGTTCATACAGTATTTCCAATATATGATAGTGGAGGAAGAAGCTACCTGAAATATACATTTTCCTTAAGAATGGAAACTACAAGACAGAGACACAGAAATAAATAAAAGGAGAAATAAGATCATTTGTCATTTTAATATCAAATGAAAATTTACCCAACATAATTTATAACTCCCATACAGTGAAAGGAGCTTTGGATTCTTACGACCTGAAATATAGAATATTATACTAAAATATTGTACTATTTAATATGTTAAGATAAAAATCTTATTTCTTACAAATATATAAATCAGCAAGTGGAAATCATCATCATCTATATCTATGTCTGTAATATTATTTTTAACAATTGAGTTATATAAAATTAAATTAGAAATAAACTTTTTTAACAAAATTAAATAATTCAGTGTAGATGAAGCTAATTTACAAGAATATGAAAGACCATATGTCATTTAATAACATTTTAAAATATAATAAAATTTAATTATTCAGTAATATACTTTTTAAATAGGAGTAACTAATATATATTTTTTTCATTATGTTACACAACTATAAAATAATTGTCTATTACAATGATTTAATATTACCATTGCATTATTTAAATTAATTTATAAAATGTTACAATTAAAGAAAATAAAAATACCAAGGAATTCAAACAATAGTTTGCATGCAAGACTTCACGGACCAATGAGGAATACAAAACTATTTTCGTAATAGCAAAACTGATGAAAGTTTACAATATCTATACACAAATAAAGAATATCCCGCTCGTAGGGCGGGCCGATCCTAGTAAATTTAATATTTTAGTTACACTTGGTAATTCTTAATAATCTTTAAGGTAGTAGTGATACTACCTTATACATAGTAATACTTTGGCAAATTTTAACTTTTACTAGTAAAACCATGTCTAAATGAAATATTTTGTAGTAAAACCAATGATTTTATACAATGAATATCGTTAAAAAGAGTATTACATAAACAGTTTACCAGAAATATGTATTTTTTTTATAGATTCCTCTTACTATAGCCTTAAGATTCACATAACAACCATGAAAGTTAAGGAATCTTTTGGGGAAAATGATAAATATTACTAAAACTATATAAAATAATCATCTAAATAGTTTTAATGGTCATGATGTATACATAGTCTACTAATAGATAATATATGGATTCTATATGTTAAATATACGTACTACTTGCAATATATAGAAGTTTCAAACTACACATAATAAAACCAAGTAATCCTAATAGTTTGAATTACACATAATAAATCTAGTAATCATAGTAGTCTGAATTACACACAATAAACCCAGTAATCCTATTAATTCAATTACACATAATAAACCCAGTAATCCTAGTAGTCCGATTACACACAATGAAAACATAATAAATAAAAGCTCTATTCTGGACTTTCACGCACTTCATTAGCAGCTTGTCTTATTCCTCGCATTACGTGTAACCAAATCGATCACAATATTGCGAGCTGGTGTGTCGAATCGATAGACTTTAGTTTCATTATCCTCTTCTGAAAGTTGCACTTTGTCATCCGTTTTATATATATCATTGCTAAACTCCACATGTATAACACTTCTAGACTTCTCATGATTTACTTGCAGTAGATAACCAAAAACGTATTCATCATTCCATATATATGATGGCTTGTTTGAATACAATAGCATTGGAAACTAACTAATCTTCGCTTCCATCTTATCTTCATCTACCTTTATCTTTCTGAAAATACGCTCAACCAAAACAAAGTATGTGACCTCCTCCACTGATTTCTTCAACACAATCATGTGAATTTCATCTTCCCCCCACCATCTCCCGAATCCATTTTATTCCAGCCTCATCCTTCATATAATATCCCCCTTAATCAAAGCAAATGATTGTTCGGATTAAACTACTACTGTGAGACCCGATCCCAGCCTCTCGGGCCGCGGTCGATACCTCATGTCGTTCGGTCCACACACTGACCGAACCTCTAAATTATTTTCGCCCTTTATTTAAAACATCGCCCATAGGCGAGGGTTAACACAGATCTTAGCTCAAGACAACCTTAGTCATTTACTAGCTTAGATCAATTCAACACATACGCAGCGGAATAACAACTATCATCCATTGGTCTAAACCAATCTAACACTTGTCGGCTCGAATCACCTGGCTAGTATACTCAACTACCAGCTAGCTCCAAGGTCGGTTCTGAATCCAAACCAAGTCAAACAAATCCGAGGTTCCATTCCCCTAAACCATTCTATCTAGATCTAAGCAACATTGCTAGATCATACCTTTGCCACATCCACGGAGCTTGTTAGCTCTTTGTCTCAGCTGACTTAGCTTGCTTATACCTGCATAAACTCTTTCCTTGGGTACTTAGTCATTCAACCAACCATCCCCACAGACCAAGTAACCTTTGGGAAGTCTTCAATAGTAATTGATATGCATCTGGCTCATCTCAGCCCATGCATCATCCAATATCCTTACGCTTTGTAGGATATGATACCAAGTCCTCTCATGGACTAATAATATCAAACCCTCTCATAGACTAATAATGCCAAGTCCTCTCAAGGACTAATAATGTCAAGTCCTCACCAGGACTAATAAGGTCAAGCCCTCACCAGGACTAATAAGGTCAAGTCCTCACAAGGACTAATATGGCCCATCAGATCCTAAGTCATTCAACCAACCACCCCACATGACTCAGAACTGATGAGTCTTCACACTTATCAGACCGGCCAAGGAACCATGTCCAAATGGACCCGACCAGTCTTGCTCTTACAACTGGTGCATCCTTTGAACACTCAGAGCAGACACCTTGATCCATCAACCAAGGATCAGGTCGTTCAGCCTTGCCCAAGATCAGATAACACACGACCTTCCTTGCACAAGTACACCCAGCACAATAGTAGTGGTCTACACCACCTATGTATTGGCAGTACTCTTCTTAACGGCCCTCAGCCAATGCTTTGCACATACCTTACCAACGCCAAGATTGATAACTCACATTCCTTATGATCAATATCATAAGTGACAACATATCTCAGCACACAAGCATATGATCAGATAACCTAACACAAGGATCTGACCTCAATATACCCTCAGGTGCAATTTCGACCTCAAACAAACATGCTCCAAAAATTAATTAAAATTCATGAAAACTCCTGATAAATCTCCACTAAGAGATTTCCATGATCAGAATCCAATGAATCGACCCACACCATATGGATTCCGACCATGATCAGTCCAACCGATCAAAAGTTGACATCATCAAATCAATTCCCAAAAACTAAATTAAATTCATGATAATTCATGATAAATCCCAACTAAGAGATTCCCATAAACAGAATTCCATGAATCGAACCAGACCATATAGATCTCGACCAAGAACAGTCCATCTGAACCATGGACTTTCACGGTCTCCGGCCAAGGCCTAGGATCAGTGCCTCCATATCTGAAACATCATCATCCAATACCACAATAAGATATAGAAGAAGAACATAGTAGAAGAAATCAGAGATAGGTGTAACCAAACGAACCAGACCAAACCATGTACCAAACGGATCGTCTGCAGGCCATGTCTGGTGGTCCTTGGCCACACCTGTTACCTTATCAGGAACGACCATGCTCCTCACAGCACGCCTCTACCAAGCCCTTATCACATACTTCCAGTATTGCTAAGATCCAATCATGGGTCATACCCATCATCCCTTCCATGGAACTTCCATGAAACCGGTTTATGCACTGCATCCGCCTTCAAGGCTATTCATGCCTTTGAGAGTGGAGTCCGGCCTTCTCCCTTCTCCCCTGGCCATTCCGTGTGATCTCAAGACATACAGAAAGCCTATAAAGTGCTCATCCATGATCAAACACCACCCAAGAGTCGTGCATCACTTCCCCCTTTAGTGCCCATGAAACTGTCTTTCTACATACATCTGCCTTCAAGGCTGTCTCAACCATTGGAAGTGCATTCCGGCCATCTCTCTCTTTTTCTCTGGTTCTCTTTGTGTTTCAGGATATAATAGAAAGCCTCTCTGTGTGCCTGCAAGGCACGGAATTTCCTTGTCCATATAGAAGGAGTGGTTATTTCCTATAACCGTCTCCCCGTAACTGCCCAGTAACCGCCCTTGGCAGTTTCTTTCTTTTCTTCCTTTTCATTTATGTCTATGGCAGTTACCAGACGTCCCTGGCAGGCCTAACTGCTCCTAAACACGTCACACACAAGTCCAAAGTGATTTTCCACACCCATGGCCCAACCACAAGAGCCCACCAACCCATCGGTACACATGGGTCGTCCACATGGCCCGGTCACTGTCCAGACCGGGCCCAACTTCCCAAGACTTCAACACTCAGTCCAGCTGATTTGAGCTGATCCCCAGCTGTCCCAGCTTATTGAGCTAGTAGTTCAGCTAGTGTGAGCTGACCAGTGAGTGTGGAGCTAACACACTCTACTTAAGCTCCAACCGAGCTTCGTCCAGCTGGTTGAGCTTCTTCCTTTCATCTCCTAGCTGTCATACACTGCGTCCAGCTAGTTTTCTTCACCTTATTCAATACTTCTAAGTCCCTTGGTCCATTTCCATACCTAGACTTAGTTTTCTCATGATCCATTCTGATCATTCACTTCATTACAGCTTGTTCACGATCAATTCCCATGATCTGAACCAAAGCAGTCCCGTTTCTGTTGAAACGTCTATGTCCCATGCCAAGTTCCAGGAACGGGGACATGACAAGTCTCCCCCACTTAAGATGAATTCGTCCTCGAATCCAGTGGTGCTGACGTCTTGCCTCAAGACAAAGGTTCCAACCGAACTCTTTGCATCCAGAACACGGAGCATGCTTGATTGGTTCTTTCTAACCAATTCGTTGCATCTCCCTCCTTGTTCCTTGTCACTGATCACGTCTTGATCATCATATAAACAAGTCTCCCCCACTTGATAGAGATTTAACCCAAAATCTTATCAAGTGGTCCATCCTTCTGTCCATCAAGCACCCATACAAGGACATGACTTGTGTCACTGGCCCAACCCTCCAGGTTGCGGTTCTAGCAAACACGAAGTCTATTACTCTCTGACTCTAGTCCACGAATAGATCATATTCAGTCCTTAAGAACATACTGCGTAACCGAGTCTTAGTAGATATACCCAATCTCCAAGCCACTCGATGTACCAGTCAAATCTTAAAAAAAACTTGTTCCAATCTTTAGGCTTCTCTCTCGTTCTACCACGAGTCCTAACAGATTGTTCTGTTTACTTAAGTCCTTCCCGGACACCAAGGTTTATGATTCCAGCCACAGATTACTGGATCATTCCTTAACCAGCCACAGCCTTTCCCAGCTTGGCTATATTGCGATCTCAGTCTCTACAAGACTAAACCGCCTCAACTTGACTTCTGTCCATCATTGGACTTGATCATATTACGGTTCTGGTCCACTCTGAGACCCAACTGTATCAATCATTACACAGCCTGAAGCTACCATCTTTCTGTTTCACAAAAAGAACTGGTGTTTCCCAAGGCAATACACCATGGCGTATGAAACCCTTATCAAGCAACTCCTCAAGTTGCTACTTTAATCTGCCATTTCGGCTGGTGCCATACAATACAGACTTTTGGACATTGGGGGCGTTCCAGGTTTGAGTTCAATCATGAACGGGTCAGCCCTGCCAGAGGGCACACCCTGCAGCGCCCGAAACACATCCCTGAACTCATGAACCAACGGTATCCCATCCAGATCACCACCCCCTACGATCTCATTAGTGTAAATGGTAGCCAATAAGGCCTCACAACCATTTCCAAGCATCCTTTCCACCGAAATTGCTGAAACCACTAAACAACAAGAGGTCGGCTTAATACCTTGGAACCTGATCGGGGGTCCAAAGTCATTCTCAAGCTGCACTATTCCACGGTGACAATCAAGAGCTGCCTGATTCTTTCCAAATCAGTCCATGCCTAAGATCATCTCATTATTCTTTAGGGGGACAATAATCAGATCTACAGGCTACGGCTTGTCCAAGATCACAATCAGATCTACAGGCATCGGCCTGTCCAAGATCACAATCAGATCTACAGACATCGGCATGTCCAAGATAACAATCAGATCTAAAGGCATCGGCCTTTCCAAGATCACAATCAGATCTACAGGCATCGGCCTGTCCAAGATCACAATCAGATCTGCAGGCATCGGCCTTTTCAGAATTACAATCAGATCTACAGGCATCGGCCTGTCCAAGATCACAATCAGATATGCAGGCATCGGCCTTTCCAAGATCACAATCAGATCTACAGGCATCGGTCTGTCCAAGATCACAATCAGATCTACAGACATCGGCCTGTCCAAGATCACAATCAGATCTGCAGGCATCGGCATGTCCAAGATCACAATCAGATCTAAAGGCATCGGCCTTTCTAAGATCACAATCAGATCTACAGGCATCAGCCTGTCCAAGATCACAATCAGATCTGCAGGCATCAGCCTTTCCAAGATCACAATCAGATCTAAAGGCGTCGGCCTTTCCAAGATCACAATCAGATCTATAGGCATCGGCCTGTCCAAGATCACAATCAGATCTGCAGGCATCGGCCTTTCCAAGATCACAATCAGATCTACAGGCATCGGCCTGTCCAAGATCACAATCAGATCTGCAGGCATCGGCCTTTCCAAGATCACAATCAGATCTACAGGCATCGACCTGTCCAAGATCACAATCAGATCTGCAGGCATCAGCCTGTCCAAGATCACAATCAGATCTACAGGCATCGGCCTGTCCAAGATCATAATCAGATCTGCAGGCATCAGCCTTTCCAAGATCACAATCAGATCTAGAGGCATCGGCCTGTCCAGATCACAATCAGATCTGCGGCATCGGCCTGTCCAGATCACACCAGATCTGCAGGCATCGGCCTGTCCAAGATTACAATCAGATCTACAGGCATCGGCCTATCCAAGATCATCACTGGGATGTCCTTAACCAGACCTAGTGAGTTCATAATCTGCCCTCCGGCCGCACGCACTATGTCAGGACCATGCCAGGTTCCGAACTGAACATACCCTTTCCGATCATATATGGACTCACAAAGCTATGTGCAGCTCCAGTATCGAAAAGTATGTGTGTTTCCACACCATTGATCATTAAGTACCTAGATGAGTAGGATCTCGATTTAAAAACACATTTGGAAAACGTCCCATACCATTCTCCAAAGGGTCACACTTCTGTGAACATCCCACACCGTTTACAAGAGTGTTTATAATATACCTCAATCCCCATCACACTAAGCAACTTAACATCGTGTTTCCAATTCCTTTTGGAATTGATCCATTCCATTTACTCAATCTTAAGGAATCCTACCTTGACTTACACTGAGTCCAAGCTGATCCATCCGATCACAAGCCCACTCGTATACTAGCCATGTAGCGTCTTCCTTAAATCAATATGAACACCGCATATGCTCACTTGTTTTGAACGGCCACCAAGGGAAAACATTTACCTCCAAGAGAGTGCTGCACGTTTCTTTCAACCTAAGCCACTCTCTGGTCCATGTTACTTCCCTGGTCCAGGTCGTCCATACAAAGATCTTGCATTGTATCCATCGTCCAATCCGTCTATTACTTCCAAATAACTAGATAAACTAACCTTTCTGTTTTCAAGGTCTTACCCTTAGAGAGTGCATCTTGGCTAAGCCGGTCCATCTTGGAACTTCCCCGTTCACAAGCATGAAACCCAATATTACCTCAACTCTCACTTGGCTCACCACAGCTAAGGTTCAAAATAATCTCAGTTTTCAGAAATAATTTCGGTTTGGAACTCAACATCTTTGAGAACTGTCCTTAACAGGATCAAGCATACTCTGATACCAACTTGTGAGACCCGATCCCGGCCTCTCGGGCCGCGGTCGATACCTCACGTCGCTCGGTCCACAACTGACCGAACTTCTAAATTTTTTTCGCCCTTTATTTAAAACATCGCCCATAGGCAAGAGCTAACTCAGATCTTAGCTCAAGACTACCTTAGTAATTTACTAGCTTAGATCAATTCAACACATACACAGCAGAATAACAACTATCATCAATTGTTCTAAACCAATCTAGCACTTGTCGGGTCGAATCACCTGGCTAGTATACTCAACTATCAGCTAGCTCCAAGTTCGGTTCTGAACCCAAACCAAGTCATACAAATCCGATGTTCCATTCCCCTAAACCATTCTATCTAGATCTAAGCAACATTGCTAGATCATACCTTTGCCACATCCACGGAGCTTGTTAGCTCTTTGTCTCAGCTGAATTAGCTTGCTTATACCTGCATAAACTCTTCCCTTGGGTACTTAGTCATTCAACCAACCATCCCCACAGACCAAGTAAACTTTGGGAAGTCTTCAATAGTAACTGATATGCATATGGCTCATCTCATCCCATGCATCATCCAATATCTTTACGTTTTGTAGGATATAATACCAAGTCCTCTCATGGACTAATAATATCAAGCCCTTTCATAGACTAATAATGCCAAGTCCTCTCAAGGACTAATAATGTCAAGTCCTCACCAGGACTAATAAGGTCAAGTCCTCACCAGAACTAATAAGGTCAAGTCCTCACAAGGACTAATAAGGCCCATCAGATCCTAAGTCATTCAACCAACCACCCCACATGACTCAGAACTGATGAGTCTTCACACTTATCAGACCGGCCAAGGAACCATGTCCAAATGGACCCGACCAGTCTTGCTCTTACAACTGGTGCATCCTTTGAACACTCAGAGCAGACACCTTGATCCATCAACCAAGGATCAGGTCGTTCAGCCTTGCCCAACATCAGATAACACACGACCTTCCTTGCACAAGTACACCCAGCACAATACTAGTGGTCTACACCACCTATGTATTGGCAGTACTCTTCTTCACGGCCCTCAGCCAATCTTTGCACATAGCTTACCAACGCCAAGATTGATAACTCACATTTCTTATGATCAATATCATAAGTGACAACATATCTCAGCACACAAGCATATGATCAGATAACCTAACACAAGGATCTGACCTCAATATACCCTCAGGTGCAATTTCGACCTCAAGCAAACCTGCTCCAAAAATTAATTAAAATTCATAAAAACTCCTGATAAATCTCCTAAGAGATTTCCATGATCAGAATCCAATGAATCGACCCACACCATATGGATTCCGACCATGATCAGTCCAACCGATCAAAAGTTGACATCATCAAATCAATTCCCAAAAACTAAATAAAATTCATGATAATTCATGATAAATCCCAACTAAGAGATTCCCATAAACATAATTCCATGAATCGAACCAGACCATATAGATCTCGACCAAGAACAGTCCATCTGAACCATGGACTTTCACGGTCTCCGGCCAAGGCCTAGGATCAGTACCTCCATATCTGAAACATCATCATCCAATACCACAACAAGATATAGAAGAAGAACATAGTAGAAGAAATCATAGATAGGTGTAACCAAACGAACCAGACCAAACCATGTACCAAACGGATCGTCTGCAGGCCATGTCTGGTGGTCCTTGGCCACACCTGTTACCTTATCAGGAACGACCATGCTTCTCCAAGCACGCCTTAACCAAGCCCTTATCACATACTTCCAGTATTGCTAAGATCCAATCATGGGTCGTACCCATCATCCCTTCTATGGAACTTCCATGAAACCAGTTTCTGCACTGCATCCGCCTTCAAGGCTGTTCATGCCTTTGAGAGTGGAGTCCGGCATTCTCCCTTCTCCCCTGGCCATTTGCGTGTGATCTCAAGACATACATAAAGCCTATAAAGTGCTCATCCATGATCAAACACCACCCAAGGGTCGTGCATCACTTCCCCCTTCAGTGCCCATGAAACTGTCTTTCTACATACATCTGCCTTCAAGGGTGTCTCAACCATTGGAAGTGCATTCCGGCCATCTCTCTCTTTTTCTCTGATTCTCTTTGTGTTTCAGGATGTAAGAGAAAGCCTCTCTGTGTGACTGCAAGGCACGTAATTGCCTTGTCCATATAGAAGAAGAGGTGGTTATTTCCTATAACCGTCTCCCAGTAACTACCCAGTAACCGCCCTTGGCAGTTTCTTTCTTTTCTTCCTTTTCATTTATGTCTATGGCAGTTACCAGGCGTCCCTGGCAGGCCTAACTGCTCCTAGACACGTGACACACAAGTCCAAAGTGATTTCCCACACCCATGGCCCAACCACAAGAGCCCACCAACCCATCGGTACACATGGGTCGTCCACATGGCCCGGTCACTGTCCAGACCGGGCCCAACTTCCCAAGACTTGAACACTCAGTCCAGCTGATTTGAGCTGATCCCCAGCTGTCCCAGCTGATTGAGCTAGTAGTTCAGCTAGTGTGAGCTGACCAGTGAGTGTGGAGCTAACACACTCTACTTGAGCTCCAACCGAGCTTCCTCCAGCTGGTTGA
Source organism: Brassica nigra (assembly GCA_016432835.1). Lineage (NCBI taxonomy): Eukaryota > Viridiplantae > Streptophyta > Magnoliopsida > Brassicales > Brassicaceae > Brassica > Brassica nigra. The sequence goes on from CM028242.1 coordinate 31,892,047, forward strand.
GCTTCTTCCTTTCATCTCCTAGCTATCATACACTGCGTCCATCTAGTTTTCTTCATCTTATTCAATACTTCTAAGTCCCTTGGTCCATTTCCAGACCTAGACTTAGTTTTCTCATGATCCATTCTGATCATTCACTTCATTACAGCTTGTTCACGATCAATTCCCATGATCTGAACCAAAGCAGTCCCGTTTCTGTTGAAACGTCTCTGTCCCATGCCAAGTTCCAGGAACGGGGACATGACAACTACTATCACTTTACTGTTTTGTCTTAGTACTACCCATAAATTTTATGTTACGGCCTAATCAATTTTTAGGAAGATATTGTTTGGATTAAACTACTACTATCATATTATTATTATATGACCATCTTAAAGTCCTACTATACTTCAAAATGAAGTTAAATATTCAAAACCCATAAGATACATTTATAAAAGTCGATTTCTATCTCTGTAAATTTTCATTAAATCTTACATTATTTACATTACCCATTATATGCATTTCATTTTAATGTTATTCCAGGAAAAAAAAAACATCAAAAACAGACAAAATAAACCCACTAACCCATAACCACATTTTTAAAACTCATTTTTATTCTCGAAATACTCATCAAATCTTACATTATTTTACATTACCTATGATGTACACTTCATTTTAATGATATTCTAAAAACAAATTCTTCAAAAATGGGCATAATAAACCTGAATTTCAGAAAACACAAGTTTGAAATTCGTTTTTAATTTTCCGAAAATCTGAGCAAATCTTACATTATTTACATTAGTCTTGATATATATATATAATTTCAAAGATATTTCACAACAAATTTCATAAAACATACATACATTTCATAAAACACTCGTTTGCAATCTCTCTCCATCTCTGAATTACTATGTAATCTTACATTATTTACACTACCCATGCTATTTACTTCATTTTAATGATATTTTAGAAGAAAAAAAATCAAAATCGGACAAAAAAATGAATCTGAAACCCAAAACACAGTTATGAAAGACGTTATTAATCTCTCAGAATTTACATCAAATCTTACTTTTTTACATTACACATGATAGAAACTTCAGCTTAATGAAATTTATAAAAAAAATTGTTAAAAACGGATGTGAAAGACCTCTTTTTTTTTAGAACTTCAAAAACTCTGTTAATGGAGGATGAAGAGGATGAGCACAATCAAAGAGTTTGGACCTAGTGCAGTTTTATTGGTTAAGATTATCTTGTGGGGTCAAGTGGTTGAGATTTATTGTTGATTTATTTATATGAATAATTAAATGTATTAATGAGGTGGAAGGTGCGATGTAAGATATATAATAAACAAATATAAGGTTAATTTAGGGAGTGCAAATAGAAAAAGGTAGTGGGAATAGAAAGGAGATAAGGAGAACGATTTTTTTTTTCCACGAAAAGCATATTGAGTTACTCTCTAAGAAGATAGTAGAAAATCTGATGTACACAATATCATTGTCATTGGTGGAGACAAACAAGTACATCTATAAGTTGGATGTTCTTTATGATCAGGGAAGACATGTTGCACTGATTCATTATGATTCTCTGAAATCAGAGGTTGAGAGTTTGATTGAGAACAAGATTCATCTCATAGAACTCATGGAGTTTCCTCATCATGATAAGCAATTGATGAGGAGACTGAAGATGCAAACATCAAGGAAGATGAAACAATTGGCAAAGGAGGCTAAACAGGCATGGCAAAAAGAAGGATAGTAAGACTGAAGAATTTTTTGTAGTTAAGAATATGTAATTAACAAGCAGTAATATATGTAGTTAAGAAGAATATAGTTAAGAAGAATATAGTTAAGAATCTTAATCTATGTACTACGATTGATTAGTGAAGTAGTCTATTTGTTTCTGAAAATTTCTTTATCTAATCAAGATTTGGAACACTATATTATAACAATATAAGCATACAAAATAACTCGAAAGCTAAAGCTTTACACATAAAAATATAATACTATTTCATCAAAGATCCCATTGGAGTCTCTGTCTATGTGGGATGTCGGTCTGATGAGGCCCTGACAAGAATCCTAAAACTCTCGGTGAATCTTAGTGGATACAGCACGAGGACCTCAAACATGATATTGTTGCTTCTCTAAGAATTTTTTTCTCATTGAAGCTCTTTCCATAATGGTACCATAGTTTAAGAAGTAACAGTAATCCAGAAGGACTGGAGCAGATTAAAGAGGTGATTGTCTGATTGATGCCTTCATGAATTCCAAGTGCCACAAAACAGACTTTAATATAGTTTCCAGACTCTAATATAATTTCTTGTGTGAAAAAAAACCGTGAAAGTCAAAGAAACAAGTAAGGCCTAGAAAAAGGATCTTACTCTTAGTAGTTTTTTTTTTTTGGTAGTTATAAATAGTATTTCTAGTAACAACAACTTATTTGTGTTTTGTGATATGACATGGTTCGCTTATGCAGTTCCTTGATTTTTTTAATCTCATAGAAGATCTTTCCGTAGTTGCAACTTGGTTTAGGAAGTAATCGGGATCCAGAGGAACTGCTACAGATCGAAGAGGTGACCGATGTGCTCATTAATCCCAAATGCCACAATGCAGATTCTAATATTGTTTCTATTTTAATCCATCTTTCCATTCTTTTTTTTGTTGTCAGTCGTGTAATGATACTTATGTTCCTCAATATAACTATGCATGGAGTTAGCACTCATCTAGAACAAGGAATCCTGCTAAATAAAATTTCAATAATTGTTGGTCGACTATTGGTAGATTTGGTTTTGGCCCGAACTCTTATTTCCTTCTATCCGAACACATAAGTCATTGATCTGATAAGCCCTTGTTTTAAAACTCGGTCAGAGAATGTGTCAAGAAAAAAAGCGTGAGGAGAGGAAGTAATTTGATCACAAACTTGATAATGTGATTGAGCTGAGTGATTAAGACACTGATGATGATAGTATTATGAATAATTAAAGTAATCAATAACTTTTTTTTCTAGAAATCAAACTAATATTAAAAGGAACAAATGAAGCACTCTAAGCTATGCCACATCAGACTGAAATTTGGACCAATAAGAAGCAGTATTCTTCCACGTCAATTAATGAGTAATGTGGTTTGGGCTTTTGTGATTTTTTTATTTGGGTTTCTTTTATTTGTGGTTTTAGGCTGAGCTTCTTTTATTTTTCGGCCTGTATGCGTCTGGGCAACTGAAGTCGACGATCTCCATGACGAGATTCTCTCCAGTTATCGTAAACCTATTTCTTCCTTGCCGTACCTTTCGACTTCCATCTCTTCCATTTCTCATCTCTCTAAATCCGTTTCGACGAGTAATTCATCACTAACTGCTCTAATCAAACCTTGATTAAACTCATTCAGTGGATTCTTTTCACCTTCCTCTCTGTTTTTCTATTTATAAATCTCTTATCCTAGCTAATTTCTTCATCGAAATTGATAAGATTATCTAAGACACTCATCACATGAAACCCACTGGCAACTCCTCAGTCTCCAGCGACCGCAAGACCGGCGAGAAGACCACCGGCAAGAAGACCGTCGCCTCCTCTGCAACTGTGAAACCAAACGGGAAGTCCACTGCTTCCGATTGTGGAGAAACCTAACGGGAAGACCGCTGTTTCATATACCAATCTGATGAACACAAACGCTGCTACCCCTTTGTCCTCCGCGCATGGCAATCAAGTGATGTTCTTCAGAGATGTTTCACTCTGAAGAGCTGGAGAGTACGCCGGAGACTCCACCGGACCACCGTTTGGAAACAGAGACGGCGAAGGCGCGGCCAGGGAGAGAAAGGAGCAGAAGCCGTGAAGTTTCTTCTCCGGGAAGCAGAGGGTTTGATCAAACCGAGTAAAGCTATGAACTTTTCCAAAACAGTGAACGTTTTCTTCTCGCCTCCGTCTTCTCCGACGAGTTTTCCGATCTGGGTCCAGTATCTCTCATCAAGTTCTTTACCATCAGCAGAAAGGCTACAGCATTGTAATGATATCATCGCCACTACAATGATCATGAGAAAGATCAGACGAAAGTAAACCATCTTTTATGCTCTGTTTCAGATCTTTTCTAAGTAAAAGGACAAATCTTCACATCTATAAATCACAAAAAAGAAACCAATTTATTATAGAAAAGACTCTTTTATAAATCTTTGGTGTTCTTTGTTTCAGACTTTAATGCTACTCCAAGGAACCCCTGAACTCTGCAACTGTAGTTGTACTGGTAATGGCAAACCCCTCTTTCTCCATCCATCTTTGTCGTGTTGGGGAACACGACCGATGTTGACGGTGGCAAGAGCCGAGTGGTGAGACCCTTTGCTTCTTCTTAGTATCTAAAGTTTGGTTCTATGCCTTTAGCATAAAGGAAACATAAAGATAGGTGAAAACGTGCTTGGATTCGGTCACAAAGATAGGTGTTAGAGAGTAATACTTTTAAAATATTTATTTAACATGTATTTTATGTAGTTTATTTATAAGCCCCAAACAGATACTTTTGTTTCAATATTATTTTCAGAAATGAAAGATCGACATGTTCGATGTTTTTATAACTGATTAATTACTTCATAAATCATTTTTTATAACTGATTCATTTTCAATTAAATGAACTTATTGACATTAATATGTTAACATATAACATTTTTTAAACGAAATCCGTGTAATAAAATGCAAAATTCATAAACTTCAAAACAGACAGAAATTTGTTATAAGAATAAAAAAAAAAACTCTATGATTGTCTACATCTCATGGAATTTGATTTCTATTTCTGGTTATAAAACTCAAACATAGAAAAAATACAAAAATGATATAAAACAACCAAAAATATTACAAATATAACTTAGTAATACAATTATAAAAATAATTAAAAATATGAGAATAGAGAAAAATCTGTTTTATGATTTTAATTTTCAGTTTCATTATACTCAAGCCACGTAAAATAAAAAAGAGTGAGTCTAACTGAAACCTTCCTATTTTTGGTCACTAAATTCAAACATATAGAAATTGAAATTTTGATAGTAAAACCCAACAAAAAATAATTATCAAAATATAAATTTTAAAAATGTATAAACATTTTAAATTTAGTGAAATACATAATAGAACCAGAATACATAATATAACAAAAATACATAATTTTCAAAAGTATATAAAATTTCTTTTACAAAAAAAAACTCCTACTCTAAAATATTTTTGAAGACATAAATCAATATCATACCCATTACTTACAAATTCAAACTTAATACACAAATAACCACAACTTACAAAAATATAAAAGTATAAATAATAATAAGGTAAATTCCGTGCATAGCGATTATACATATATCCCGTGCGTATTAATTACATGCCACATCCAATTCTTATTATATAATTAAAATATAGATTACTTAACAAAAAAATCATTTTAAATCTTTAAACAAGAAAAAACAATATCATATTTTGAAAAATAACAAGTAGGATTTATAAAAAAAATTATAGTTATTTTTCATATAACAACTTACAAGTTACAACCAATTTTTTTAATTTTAAATGAATAATCTTATTGATCAGGAGTCACGACAATCTTCTACATCGTAAATATTTTTACAGAAAACAATGTTCATTTTGGGTCATCATCAGTGGGTTGATAGCGAAAGGAAGGTATCCAATAGTGTGTTAATGCAAGTGGAAGCCATCTACTTAAGGATGCATCAAAGTTAAGAATGCCGTGACCGCTTCGGAGAGACCAGGTAAGTTGACAGTAACGTTCAACCTTCTATCAACCATTCTGTTTACTAATATTTCAATAGCTCAAGGAAATTAGTTCAGGTTTTGGGTTTGTTTGGGTCGTTAGGTTGTTTTGATAGGGTTCATATTATGCATTAGACTTTCAAACGCTGAATGAAGGTGTTTATAGTGTCACGTCCAGTACTATTACTCAGTAATTTACTTATTCTTTCTCTGATATTGTTTATTTGTTCTTTGTTTGCTCTCTAACAATTTGAAATGTCTATAAGGTCAACATATTCAGTTTCATATGGTCTTTCCTTTTTTGTTGCTGATTGTCTCCAAGTATCGTCATTCATTTCAGTGTAACTAAAAACAAATTTCAGTTTCTTAATAACCAATTCAACCAATACACTTCAAAAATTAAACATTATTCATATTAGTTAATTAGTGAGCTATTCCTAAATTATAAAAACTAAACATCTTTGATGAAGAAGACGTAACAGAGGAAATAAAGTCGTCTTCCTCTCCCAACAGTCCATTTCATGTTGTTTAGCCCTCAATAGCTCCTATCAAGCTAGATGAGTGGTCCAATTCGTAAAATATTCTCTCACTGGAGTTTTTGGCAAATGAACAAAAAAACTTAATATTTTATATTTAAATACTAAACAAAAATGGACGTCTGAATTTATTTGATATATACAAAAAATATCTGGGCGTAGCCCAGAAAAAATCTCTAGTACAAAGTAAAAGTAATCAATAACCAAACCTCAATTGCATTCAATAAATTTCAGAACAATTTTAAAACCAAAATTATACCCATTTATGATTTAACCGAAAAGATGAACCAACCCGATCGAAACGAACCGTTATACAGCTTAAAGGATCTAAACTCGTTTTGGATATTGGGCCTCATTGGGCTTAAGTTAAAATGTGGAACAAAGGGACTATATTCGAACGGGGTGGGTTTCAAAAATTGAAAATTCAGAATTTTCAAATTATCCCATCTATTCTTCCCCCTTTCCGTCTCTCACTCAAAATCTCAAAGCTGAAGCTAAATGGGGGTGAAGTATCTGTGGGATGTACTAGAGCCTTGCAAGAAGACATATCCACTCGATCATCTTCAGTAAGTTTTCTTGTTTCCTCTCAATTTCTCTGTTTTTATTAAGAAAAGACAAAGCCTTGACGAGATCAGATCTCGGAAACTGCCGCAGAAACAAGAAGGTATGCGTGGATCTCTCGTGTTGGATGGTGGAATTGCATAAAGTGAACCAATCGTATTGCGCCACTAAAGAAAAAGTGTATCTCCGAGGATTCTTTCATCGGCTTCGAGCCCTAATTGCCTTGAACTGCTCCATCATTCTAGTCTCAGGTGATTTCAGCTTATCTATTTGAGAAAATTGGCATCAAATTGAACCAATGTAGCAAAAGTTGTGTCATTTCTCTGGAGGGTTTGCTGTTTATTCAGCGTTTGAATTGTTGTAGTTGGGAATGGGTAATAAAAAAAACATTTGTGATTAGCTCTAAAGAATTGTTTTTATGCTCTTTGCGAAATTGCCATCAAACTGATCGAATTTGTGTTTGTTTTATAGCAAAACTGTTTTGTGGGTATGTATTCCTATCGTTGAGGATGGTTGTAGTAAAAACATGAGTGATAAAAACCATCTGTGATTAGCTCTAAAGAATTATTTATGGTTTATTTGTTTGCAAAATTGCCATCAAACTATTTGCGTTTGTTTGCAGCAAAGTTGTTGTCATTTCGCTGGTGGGTTTGTCCAGGAGTGATTAAATCAGTTCTGAGTTGTAAATGCTTTGCTCTAAAGAACTGCTTTTGTTTTTGATTCTTCATTATACTTGACTTACTGTTGTGTATTTATTGTAGATGGTTCAATTCCTGGAATCAAAGTACCTACTTACAGGCGTCGATTAAAAGCAAGATTCGAGGTTCACTGAATGCTAAATGAGGCGCTTCTTCTTTTTTTTTTTTAATCTTTGCATATGATGCCTACTTCTTGGAGTTATTTTCTTCGGTTAACACTTTATGGGTTTATTCAGGTCCCTGACGATGGCGGCGTAGAACCTGGGAAAGAGACTTCACTCAAGAGGAACAAGGGGTCTGAGTTCTCTTGCATGATAAAAGAGGCCAAAGTTATTGCTTCAACACTGGGGATACTCTGTTTAGACGGGTAATTCTTCAAGATTGTTCCCCTAGATTGACAAGAGTACTTTGGTTCGAGTGTTTTGCTTTTGCTTGTGCCAAGTTTGCAAATTGTAAACATGGACACATGAAAGCATATTGATAAATGCATTCTCTTATCTCCTTCAAATGCAGGGTTGAGGAAGCTGAGGCACAATGTGCTCTATTAAACTCTGAGTCCTTATGTGTAAGAAACATTTGTTAGTTTCTTGTTCATCAATCTTCATGCTGTTAACTCATTCTCAAATGATAAATTTTCGTGTTCATGACTATCGATAGGACGCCTGTTTTAGCTCTGATTCAGATATTTTCCTTTTTGGGGCAAAGACTGTGTACAGAGAGATATGCCTTGGTGAGTGCAAAGAGACTCTTTAGCAGTCATGGGTTCTTTTACCGTCGTTATATTTATTTTTGGTTACATATAAATTAAACAATCTTCTTGAACTAGGTGAAGGAGGTCACGTTGTTTGCTATGAGATGGAAGACATCAAGAAAAAGCTTGGGCTTGGACGGAACTCATTGGTAACTTAAATATTATCTTTTAGTCGTTAGCTTTAAGATATTCGCCTACAATGTATTCTCAAAATGGAAACTCCGTGTTGTTATAAAATGGTTTGATCAGCAAAAGCTTAGGTGGCCTTTGATATTTTAGCCTACAATATTTTCTCAATAAAAACAAGCGATATAGATGATATATGTATGGTTCCACTGTAACATTGGAGTTTTAAGGGACACTTTTAGTTGCATTAGTAGACGAGAAAACGCCGCTACCGATTGTTGTCTATTTTCCTTACGTTATAAAACTTTGAGATGTTTTCTATGATGTTTCATCATTTTACAAGGTTACTTATACAAAAGTTTCTTCCGTGAGGTTACAGATAGCTTTGGCGCTCCTGCTTGGCAGTGACTACTCTCAGGGGGTTCGTGGTATTCGTCAGGTTTGTTGCTAACTGAAGCTCTTGAACCATTACCTATGGGGGCTTCATATTATTTGCTGACTTACGGTTGAATTTCTTCTGTAAACAGGAGAAAGCTTGCGAGATTGTTAGGTCTGTTGGAGAAAATATTATCCTTGAAAAAGTTTCATCAGAAGGGCTCTCTTTTGTCAAAAATATGAGAAATTCAAAGAAACAAGCTAGGCCTAAAAAGGGGACCTTACCCTTGGTGTCTATAAATGGTATATGTGAAGTAACAACAACTTCTTGTCTTTTGACATGGTTCGCTTATGCAGTTAGATGATTTCCTAGATTATTTTCTTCTCATAGAAGGCTCTTTTCGTAATTGCGACTTGGTTTAGGAATTAATCATGATCCAGAGGGACTGCAACAGATCAAAGAGGTGATTGATGCGTTCATGAATCCCAAGTGCCACAAAGCAGACTCTAATACAGTTTCCAGGTTAATCCTTCTTTCCATTTCCTTTTGTCAGTCGTGTAGTGATAGTTCTGCCCTTCAATATAAATATGCGTGGAGCTAGTTTTGTTCTGAAGTAAGACATGTTACATGCATTGCAGTTTCTAGAGATATAGGTTCCTTAACTATTAGTGTTGTTGCCTGTGTGTGTCAAACTAATTACTTAAAATAAACAAGAGAGCACAAAGGAAACTAAAGATGGAATCAAATGCGTCGTCAAGTGCCTTAAAGAAATCAAAATGATTTCTGATTGATAAACAAGCGTAGAGCAGGAACATATGTAAACCTTGGAGATTAGTGAAATTGGAAAAGGTTGAATGTATATTTAGATATGGAAGAAGGAACTAAGTGATATGAACTTAAATACTGTGTTTTACAGGGCTCTGGCTGATTTCACTTTCCAGCGCACCAAGCTACAGGAGATATGCCATCAGTTCTTTGAGTGGCCCCCTGAGAAGACGGGTATTGCTTTGAATTTATATGTTTTTCTTCTTATTCCTTGTTTGTTGCATTTGCAGTCATTATGCAGAAACTGTTGTGGAACTTACGTTCTTCTTTTTCTTTATCTTTCTCTTAGATGAATACATACTTCCAAAAATTGCTGAAAGAAAGCTGAGAAGGTTTGCTATTCTGCAATCAAGATCAACTGAGGTTGCCGTTAACCGTCCTCTCCACAAGGTACCTTTGCTATTCAACTACATAAGTTGTGCGAAATTGATAAGGTACATAAAAGTTTATAGATTAGTAAAGGAAGTTGTTGATTCAGACATTAAAAGTCAATTGGCTTCACCTTACATAATTCACTTGAAAATTAAAGAGAATATGTCTTAACTATGGTACGAAAATATTCTTCTGCAGCCACAGGTACCAGAGAAGTGCCCGGTGTCTGAAATCATAAAGACTCGCAAAGTACAGGGACGAGAATGTTTTGAAGTCTCATGGAATGATCTAGAAGGGTTAGAGACGTCTATCGTTCCTGCAGATCTTGTAGAAAGGTAATGATAATGATCAATGCTCAAGGGATTCAGATAAAGTTTACATTTAGCTCAACTGGTTGACAATGATCAGATCAGGTTTGTTTGAACTAAAATAGTCTGTCTAAAGTAAGCAGATTTTCAAGTAAAATAGTCAGTTGTGGACCAAACTTATTACTAAAAATGCCTCAGTTCAGCGATATTTGGTTGGATTGGCTATAGAAACTTTCATATATCTGCTTATGCAGCCAAAAGCTACTGTTTATTTGTTCACATAGCACCAAAAAATGGTTCAGATTTGTTGATTGGCTTACATTGAATAACTGGCCTACTAGTCATTTTGCCAATTTATCCTTCTTGTTGTTTTTATCTCAGGGCTTGTCCTGAGAAGATCACAGAGTTCAAGGGGAAAATGGAAGCAAAGAAGAAGAAGAAGCCGAAACAAAAACAACCTAAATCAAAAGAGAGGGAAACAAGTTCACCGACTAAAGCTTCTTCACTTATCGAGCTCAGCCTCAAACTTCAACAGATTGATCTTAATTCAACATCTGTCCTAGCTACAAGCACCATAGAAGAAGCAGAGCAAGAGAAAGAACAGAAAAAATCCAAGAAACCCGATTACTTGCGTCTACTCGATTCACCTGCTAAAGAAAATTCCAGTATTGGTTGGTCTGCCATTGGTAGATACGGTGTTGGCCCGAGCTCTTGTTCATTATATTCGGAAACAGAAGTTATTGACCTGATAAGCCCTCGTCCTCAAGCTCGGTCACAGAACGTGTCAAGAAGTTATCAAGAACCGAAGTCTCAGGAGCAGAAGTGCCATGATCGCAAACTTGAGAATGTGATTGAGCTGAGTGATTCAGACACTGATAATGATGAACACTGCAGAAAAGCCAGAGAACTTAGGATGTTTTTGGAAAATATTAGGAAAGACGTTATCCTCTGAGGATCATTTATGGTAACTGTGCAATGTTATTATGTAAGAATTGTTCCATTCCACAAAATGTTATGAATTCTTTTTATCTAATTTTATTGTGTAGGTTTCATGAAAACTGATAGGAAACAACTATTAAGAAACAAATTCTCTTATCTTCTATAATTGCATGTTTTACAGACTTCAGGTTGAATTTCTTCTGAAAGTAGGAGTAAGCTTGAAGCAACAGCTTCTTCTTGTGTGTTTATGATATCATATGCTTCGCTCACGCAGTTACTTGTTTCCACTTGTTTGTTGTCAGTGATAGTTCTGCTACTGAAATTTAAGTCATGCTACTTGTTTCAGTTTCTACTTATAGAGAGTCTAATTATTTAGTCACGCTACTTGTTTTGCAGTCGTACTTATAGAGGTTCTTACTATTAGTGATGCTTCTTTGTGTCAAACTGATAACTTTGTAAACCAAGAGAGCTCACAGGAAACAAAAATTGGAATCAAATCCCTAGCCAAGAGGATTTTCTGATGAGAAACAAGCTTATAAGAAGAAGAAGAATATATGTTAACCATGGAGATTGGTGAACTTAAAAAAAATGGTTGCATGTATATTTAAATATGGAAGAGTGAACTGTGATTTGAATTCATAGTCCAACAAGAAAATCAATAAAGATCAAACAAGAAAATCAAGAAACAAGTTTTCCCAATCAGACTCTTAACAGAGTTTCGAGTTTAATCCTTGTTTCCACTTCTTTGTTGGCTGTGATAGGTTTGCTGCTGAAATTTAAATAATGCTACTTGTTTAGCAGTTTCTACTTATAGAGGTTCTAACTAGTGGTGATGCTTCTTTTTAAACTGATAACATTGAAGTAAACAAAAGCACAAAGGAAACTAAATATGGTATCAAATGCCTCCTCAAGGGGAAGAAGAGAAATAACTGTTACCCTTGGAGATTACTGAACTTTAAAAAATGTTGAATGTATATATAAAAATATGAAATAAGTGATATGAATTTAATGATTGAATTCATTGTCCGACAAGAAAATCAGAAAGATCAAAAAAAACAAGAAAATCAAGAAAACAAGATTCCCAACAACAACATCACATGAGCCAAACTCCAAAACAGAGCCCCACAATCGCCGTCACAATAACACTGCTTCGTGCAACCGGAACGGCACCGTTTTTATCATCAGCAACCTCACCGTCATCGTCTGACGGAGCATCGGCGCTCGGTCCGTCAGCATCTTCATCAGCCTCCGCGTTCTTGGGCTTGTGCTTGCTCGACTTAGGAGCTGGAGCCGACGCCTTAACAGCCTTATAGATCTCTCTCGGCAACAAAACTTTATCAATCTTGTAAACAATCAACGGCTCTTGATCCTTCAACGTCCCCGTTAACTTCGCCGTCACGACGTCCGTCTCGAGCGTCACCTCCTCTCCGTCGTTCTGAACCGTGAAGTCAAACTTGTTGTTACCTTCAGTCGCCAACGTGTTAACGGCGCCGTTACCCGATCTAAGCATCTGCAACGACTGGTAAACCGGCATGCCGTGGTACAGCACCAACGCCGTCTTGTTCGCCGCGGAGAGTGCTTTGAACTTCGGCGCGAATTTCCCGACGGCGGTGTCGGAAGGGCAGAACACCGTCAACCCTCCGTCGACGGTGTCTTGGAACGTCTTGTCGGCTCCGGTGGATTTCAGCATGTCGGAGAAAGCTTTGCATCCTTGTTTCTCGAGAATGGCGGTGAGGATGAGGTCGCTGGGGCTGGCCGTCGGAGCCTCCGCTTCCGGGGAGGTCAAGACTTGGCTGATGTGGAGGACGGAGATGTTGTAAGCCTTCTCGAAGATGGATTTGATGTAGCGAGCCGTGAGCTGGCTGTCGTCGTCCTGGACGCCGAAAGCGACTTTCCCGCCTTTGATGTCGGTGATGTTGACGTAGCCGGAAGTTCCGGTGGCGGATCCGGTGGACTGGAACATGGAGGCGGTGGAGGTGGAGCCGTCTGTGATCTGGTGGAGCTTCTTGGCGCCGAAGTAGTCGACGAGGACGTGGAGGGAGAGAATGTTGCGGATTGTGTAGAGGGAGTAGCCTTTGGAGAGGATTGAGTTCATTGCTGAGTTGTCAACGGCCAAGACGGTGATGGTTTGACGCCGGTTGATCTCGTCGGCGAGGTGAGTGGCTGAGAGGTAGTGGTTGAAAGTGGAGAAGTCAGGGTCTTTGGCCAAGATTTTGGTTATGTTGTGGGCGTTTGATGAGAGAGAGAAGAGTTGGAACATAATGATCAATGCGGCGGCTGCTCGCCGGAGATAAGCCATTTTGGGAGTGTCGGCGGCGGCTACGTGATTAGTGGGAGTTGTGTGGTAGAGCAATGAAGAAGGAGAAAGAGACGCTATAATTATAAGAGATATGATTAATAATAATAAGAATCAGAAAGCTGTCTCGAATATTTTACAGCGCAGAAGCAGGTAAGAGGAGGGGCCACATGCCCACATACGTTTGTGTCTGAAAGTAACATGGGGTGTCCGATTTATATTTTATATGTACGCAACGAACCGACACTTTTTTTTTCTTCTTCTTCTTTTTGAACTTCACCGACAGTTATTTTCACAATCAGTGTAGAACATTACAGGAGACTACAAAACATTCTCTTCCAAGTACTTTCCGAGTCTATGATTCCCGGTCACTTTTCTGGCACCTGCGGCTGCAGCAAAATATACGTTTGTTAGGGAAAGGCAGTTAACTTTAAGCTGCTAACTGTCGGTTGTAGACTAAACCGGTTACTACAAATGCTCCCGGTTCAGCCATTTTTGGTTGGCTTGATACACTTTGATGTATCTACTTATACAGCCTAATGCTACTATTTATTTGTCATATTATACCAAAACATGGCTCAGATTTGTTGGTTTGTGTAAATTGAAGAACTGGTCCACGAACCTTTTGCCAATTTATCCATAAAAGAAGAAGTTGAAACAAAAAGTGAAGGAAACAAGTTCACCAACCAAATAATTCTCTTATCATGGAACTCAGCCTCAAACTCCAACACATTGATCTCAATATAAACTCTGTAGTAGCTATAAGCTCCATAGAAGAAGTGAGCAAGAGAAGGAACAACACAACTCTAAGAAACATAATTACTTGTGTCTAATCGATTCGCCTGCTAAAGAAAATTCAGATAGTGACCAGTCACTATTTGAATGTTTTTTTTTTTTACCAAAAAGAACATTCAAATAGTGACTGGTCATTTGGACAGCCATGGATAGTTTTGGTGTTTGCCAAAGTTCTTGTTCATTGTATGGGAATCAACAGTCACGATCTGATAAGCCCTTGCCCTCAAGCTCGTTCACCAAGCGGTGTCAAGAAGAAGTTATCAAGAGCAGAAGTGTCATGATCAAAAACTTGAGAATGTGATTGAGCTGAGCGATTCCGAAACAGATGATGATTGTAAATTACAGATAAGCTAGAGAGCTTAGGATTTTTCTCGGATATATTAGTAAAAAAAAACTTAATCCTCTGAACCAAAAATGAATGATGATCATTTATAATAATTGTGCAATGTATTATGTACAAATAGTTTCATTACACATTATGTTTATGAAGTCGTTTTATCTTATTATGAGCTTCTATGTCAACTAATGTGAGATTTGACTTTCACAGAAAACATCAAGGGTGAGGGAGGCTTTGGCTGCAACCATATCTATGGAGATTTGACTTTTTAATCATGTCAATTTTGTTTTGTTTATGTTTAGAAACTTTTTGATATATGAGACTAATATTCTCCTTACAAAACTTTTGCAGTTCAAAGATGATCTTGTAAGACCCGATCCAGACGATAGTCCTGACCAACCTCACACAACTCGAGTCAATAGGCGATCTGAGTCCAGTCAGTCTATTTTTAAGTTTTTTTTTTTGAATAAAGTCTAAATTTAAAATCATGTAATATTTAAGTGAGGCTCGAACCAAGAATTTCCTAAACTACTCTAACAACACAAAAGCAAAGAAAAACCATATGACTGTATTGTATAAATATAAAGGATTTGATGCATTGCTATTTTAATGTATTTCTCTATCAATCTTAAACAATACTAGATCTAAATGACTCAAACACCACTAATAACCATCGGCCGCTTATCTTGTGTTAACCCAGAAAATCTTTAGAGCCTGTCACATAAAATGAGGCATAAGCAATTCTAACCCAGAAAATCTTCTACAAATTCTACACTATTAAAAGATTTAATTTGGGCTTTGGTTATAATCCATCAGTTTTGAAAATCATTATTGGGCTTCAGACTTTTTCAAATTGGCGTTCTTATTAAATGGGCTTCGGTTATATTAAATGCTTTATATGAAACTTCGGTTGTTCTCGAAGTGGCACTGAATGTTAAAAATATTTTGACTAATTAAAAATACAAAGTGGTAAAAAATGAGGGAAAATTTCACTTTTACCGTATTATTGATACCATTGTTCATGTTTACATTCATTAAAGAAACATTTTCTTAAAAAAACTCTTATATCCTTGCTTTATAGATATAAGTAAATAATTATTTAAATAAATAATAAAATTAAAAATTAAAAGAATTATTTTTTATATTTTTCGGATTATATCTTTTCAAATTCGAACTTTATAAAAAAAGTTTTCTGTTTTTTTTGCAAATTTTCTTTCACTTAAAATTCTTTTTTTAATCCATTTAAAAAAATAGATGTTTATTTATATATTTATTTAAATCCTAAACCCCAGATTTTAATAAAGTCGCTTTAGACCAGTGGTTTGACTAATAGTTCATTAATGCTTCTAGACGAGGAGGTCTGAGGTTCAAATCCCATCCCAAAAAATGTAGATTATGCAGATTGTGGAGAAAAAAGATTACAAGAGATCTTCAGCATGGTGCATATCATCGAACATGGATTTCATAGGACGATGCAATAAAACGTGTCTCATAAGATAATAGAATGATCAGCTGTAAAATTGTCGACACGGTAGATTTGACAATTTCTCCAAAAATAACTAAACCTTCAGTTCTTTTGATAAATAAATAAAAACTAAACCTTCTGTTTATCCAGAAAAAGTCATAAAACTCTTGTCTTAAAAAATAATAATAATAATAATACCACCAGTTTTCTATCTCGAATAGTCTATCTGAATCGAATAATCCAGATATCTGTTGTAAGCAAGAATAGGGTTCATCAAAGACTATCCTAAAAATAAATGCTTCATAGAGATCGATGGAGATGTTAAAAGGGGTAAAGAAATCCAAGTAAGTTTTGTCTATCAATATTATTTCAAGTTTTACCAAAAAGAAAAAATTATTGTTTCAAGGTTTAATCGGTTGATGTTTTGACATGCTAGATCGTAACAAATCTTTTTAAGAAAAGAGGTCCAAAATAAAACATAATATAGATATCCGATCAGTTCAGAGCTGTTCAGATGGTGTTAAAAAGAGACCGAAGGCTGTTTTTAAACAACGGACCACCATTAAGACATAAAGGAGGAGGTAAACTTGATTCTGTATTTTGTTCTAAAAAGGTAATATAGATATTGTTAAAACATAAGGTCATGTAGTTTAGTGATTGAAAATAATAGTTTGTTTGAATTATTAGTTTATTAGTTGTAATTGCGTTAGTTAATTTTGTACAATTCTGAAATATGATGATTATTGTAAATATCATCGACTGATAATTTGTTGTTGGCATTTTTTTGTCGGCAATCGACTCTATCATTCTGGTATATGTTCTGGAAAAAAAATATTATTTGATCTAAACTATCTTTTGTGATTGAGGATGTAAAATCATGAGTCTTTTAATAATATTGGTTCTTTTGAATTGAAACATTATAATATGATTAATAGTTTATTATGTATTCAACTGTATAGGTGACAATCTATTTAAGGAAAAAAGGTCCTGGGAGACTCTGTATAAGACCACATGGTTGTGACAGGCTTAGTTTTGGACAATGTCAAATCTGAGGATATGCACACATAAAAATGAAAAATGGAAGCCATATTGCAACATAGTACTCCTCAAATCAAAAAGACGTTAGGAAATAACAAAGATCGGATGGGAGTATTAAGGTGATGTACAATAGCTCTGGGCAAAAAATCTGAATTCGAAAAACCAAACCGAACCCGATTTGAAAAAGTAACACCGAATCCGAACTGAAATTAATTAAATATCTGAACGAGTTCAAAATTTTGGTATCCAGAAAACCGAAACCGAACCTGACCCGAACCGATGTATTTTGGATATCCGAATATACCCGAAATAAATTTATATACCTAAATGTATTACTTATTTATAGATTTAATGTATATTAAAACATCCAAAATATATAAGGTACTTTTAAGTTGTTCAGAATACTTGAAAAAATATATACAATGTCAAATAGTAATGTTTAAAATAGCTAAAATATATTCAAAAACCAAAAAATACTTGAAATATCTATTAGTTATCTATCTAAATATTCAAACAAACCAATTTATATATTAAATTTAGGTATTTTGACATATGTTATTCATATTTATATATAATATATTACTTTTTTATATTTTGAGAAATTTAAAATATATAATGAATTTTCAAATTTTAAAAATAATTTAAATGGGTTATCCGAACCTGAACCGAATCCGTAAAGATCCGAACCGAACCCGAATCAAAATTTAGAAATATCCTAATGGGGCTGAAATTTTTGACCCCGAAAATCCGAAATCCGAATAAACCCAAATCAAAACCCGAATGGGTACCCGAACGCCCACACATATACAAAACTCTTTGATCTTATAGAGTAAAATACATTGTGATTTGGTTATGTTTATAATGTTTCTTTGTTGCAACAATATAAAGAGTAGAACACGATGTGTCTCACTAACGCATATATAATATCTGGACTACATTAACATTGGAAGAAGATAAGTTCTTGTTTTCACCAATCTGAAGAGTGAAATTGCTTCCAGGTATGAAGCCCTTTCTCTTGGACTCGCATGCAGATTTGAAAGGCTTCACATTACTTAAATCGCTCATTCTGATTATGGAACCCATAACTTTAGACAATGATAGAAATTTTCGTTTTAGATTGGTTTAGGTTGCTGAGTTAGAGTCGCTATTTATAAAGGCGTGTGAGTAAGTTTAATGTTAAGGTTGGTGAAAATTTATACCGAAATATGAGAGAATATTCGCTTGAGTCAAATCTTCAACCCCTATCACACGCTACAATTGATAGAAATTTTCGTTTTAGATTGGTTTAGGTTGCTGAGTTAGAGTTGCTATTTATAAAGGCGTGTGAGTAAGTTTGATATTAAGGTTGGTGAAAATTTAAACCGAAACTAGATTTTGACCCACGCTTAAAAAGCGCAGGTTTTTTAAATTATAAATAAAGTTTGATACGAATTAATATTTCGAGATTATTGTACATTATTGTGTTTTAAAACCGTACTATAAGAAAAGAATTTTATTTAAAATTATATAGTTTATGAATTAGTTTATTTGAGATTTTGTATATACATTTTATATAATTCTTTCTTAGGTCATGGTATTTTACCGGACCTGAAAAACCAAACAAAAACCGACTCGAAAATACAGTTCATGTCCGAAGCTATGGCAAAGTACCTATTTAATATTTTTTTGGATCCGCGCGTCTCTGTTTGAGTTCGGGTCCTCCCCAAAATCCGATTGGGTACGCAAAGTATCTGAAATATTTTGTATATATTTGGTATGTTTGGGTATTTCAGACATGTTTTCGGTATTACATATAAGTTTCAACTTTGGGTTTTTGGGTAAAATTTAAATTTAAAAATATATTTCAGGTCGGTAAAAAAGTTTGGGTACTTCATCGGGTTAGATTACAGGTAAATGTTTGGATATTTTGAGTATTTTTCGTGTTTCGAGTACATTGAGGCTTTTTCTGGGTCCTAAATAGCCCAACCAATCCGGAGCTGTTACATACCCAAAATTAAATTTATTTTACAAAATATTTGAATTATGAACCAGAATCAACTCAGACATGTGAGGAACCGATTCTAATCCAACTGAAAATTTTCAGATACCTAGTTATGTTCAAATTTTTTTACCCGAAAATAGGGAGTGTTCAGTGAGGTAAAACCAAAACAATTAAAATGAACCAAACCGAAATAGAGAAAATATTTGGATTTGATAATACCAAATACACCAAATGGATGTTATTTATGAAAACCGCGGTATATGTATATGGTCTGTTATATAAATCGATTAAAACGAATAAACCAAATAAATCAATTAATTAATATATAGTTGTATATCTATATGTATATTATATAATATAATTAATAATGCATACATTATTTATTTTATTGATATAATTTTATACTTCAAATGTTGATTTTTAATAATTTATTTTAAGTTAAAACTTATTTTTATTTTATCAAATTAAACATTTTTTGGTCGACAAATATGGGTGCTAATATTTAGTTATTTAGTAATATTATGGATTACTAATTTTTCTTATTTTTATTCTATAAAACTATTACTATTATTAACTTAATATGTTTACTAATTATTTAAATAGTAAAAGAAGAAAAATAGCATATCTAAAACCAAAATATCTTTGTGTTGTATTAAAGTCGATATCTAATAATATAAAGTTAAATTCACAAAATATTATAAAAATAAATACATTTATGATTTTTGGTACAAAACCGAATAAATTAAAAACCGATATTATATAAATCCAACCAAAGCAAAATAGATACGATTTTAATATGGTATCTATTTTTAATAAGCCGAAATACCAAAAAAAAAACAAATCGAAATGGAACCGATATCTGGATTGGACATCCTATCTGAAAGACATGTATCCAAAGAACCAAATGTACATATTTACTTTTTCTCATTATATTGTATGTTCATTTTATAAGAGTAATTAAATAACGTACTTTGACAATATTTTATATTATACATGAGATTCGTTTGGTATAATGTAGTAATGGAAATAATTACGATGTACTATAATGAAACGACGCTTAATGAAATATATCTAATGTTATATATAATATGCTAACATGCTTAAGTAACCCCGTCAGTTAAATAAGGTGTATATCTAAATAATACTGTATATAGTTGGAGTAATTAACTATAGGACCAACAATTAATTAGCTAATGAATATGTACTAACAACTTTTTTAAGTAGATTTATTAAAATTCCTTCTCTTTTAATAGTATTGATATGAGAGAATATTCGAGAGGATATATTAAATTATATATTTTATAAGCATTTATGGTAAATAAATATTTTATTGATGAATTAGTTTCTAAATCTATTATACTGATAAAATATATATTGTTAAACAAAGATTTCTGTTGGGCATATATTTCAAGTGTCTTTCTGAAACTTACAAAAATCAAGACTGCTTTAGGATTTAAATTGAAACAAATCAAATTCAAGATTGGTTATTCAAATCAGTTATAACAATTAACTAAATTCATGTTTTCAATATCTTTTTGACATATATTCTTAGAATGCATTAATAATGATCCATAAAATATCGTATCATGTTATTTGTTTAGAAGAATACTTTTTGAACCTTATATTTGTACATCAAGGAGTTCTTCTAATCCTCGAAGAGACCTTGAATTTGAACTTACTATGAATAATGCGGGATCACTTGTTTCAACATTGAATTTGATCATGTGTGACATGAATACAAAGCTAAAGCTTGAACTTGAAGATTGTAATCTTGTATGGTTTAATTTACAATGTTCAGACCTCAAGATTTAAATATGCAGGCTTCAAGAAAGTGGCGAAGCTTATAAACATAGCCCATACTCACGTTGTATAATAGTGTAACGCCCCGACCGTCCACGGCTAATGGGCCAGCCACGCCCGCTCTCTTGGCCCGTGGGCTCCATTCCGTTCCAGCGGTTGGTCCGTTAATTTTTCCAAGGTCCAAAATCATTGTCTACTGATCCTGCAATCACCACCCGACCTTTCCCCGTGCTTTGGCCTCACTCGCACGCTATCGCGAATCACTTCCTGATAGGTCACCATCCTTCCACTACTCCAGCTCAAGCACGCTTAACTCTGGAGTTCTTTTAGAATATGCTCTGGAAAAGGTAAGTCGACTTTGGTGACATAGGTAGCCAAATCAAATCTCTTAAGCCTTCCCATATATCACAACTCGAGATGTTACAAAAAGTGATGATGGTTCAAATGGTTTGATTCTAAGCTTGTAACTAGATTTTGACCCGCGCTTTAAAAGCGCGGGATTTTTACGTTGTAAAAAACCAAAAATGTATTTGTCACTTAGTCACATTGGTTAGAAATCGATTTCACATTATTATCATAAATGAAATTCTAAATAAATATTTTGAATGACATATTTTGCAGAAGACATGATAAAAAAAATTTAAAAGAATATTTATGTTTCAATAAGAAAGATGGATCTTTTTTTAAAGTTTATAATTAAATTTTTAATAAATAATATTTAATATAGATAAATCTGTCATGTTTAAACCCGTCTCCTTTTTAATCGATATCTTTGAAGCGTAGAATATTTTATGTTGTGAAAATTCAGAAAAATGTCTAAGGCTGCGCAAAAAATTCGAACTCGAAGAACCGCACCAAATCCGATCCGAAAAAGTAGTACTGAACTTGAACCGAAACTTGTTAGATATCCGAATGGGTTTAAAATTTTGGTATCTAGAGAGCCGGAACCAAACGGATCCGAACCAAAATATTTAAAGTATCTGAGCATTATTTATACTTAAAGTAATATAGATAAATTGAGTAATAATATATAGAAATAGTCCAAAGTAAATATCTTAAGTAGCTAAACTGTACTTAAAAAAACTAAAATACATAAAATATATATTGATTGTGTAACAAAATATTAAATTCAAACCAATTTTTATGTTAGGTTTAGGTATCTTGGCATATATTATTCAATTTTTATGGTATATATTATTTTAATTTTTAGATTTTGAGAAATTTAAAATATATAAAATTTAAAAATCTTTAAAATAATTTAAACAGGTTATCCGAACCCGTAAAGATCCAAACCAAACCCGAACAGAAATTTATAAAAATACGAATGGGGCTGAAATCTCTTACCCCGAAAATCTGAAATCTGAATAGACTCAAACCAAACCCGAATGAGTATCCGAATGCCCACCCCCTAAAAATGTCTATATCACTTTGTCACAAATTTTAAAATAGATAAATCTATCATGTCTAAGCCCGTCTCTTTTTGACCTTTTAAAATTCAAACCCGTTTAGATCCATTTTTATAATAAGATTATCATTTAGTTCTATACAATTTTATTTTTTCACTGAATGCTTACAAAGAAAAATGTTAATACACAAGGATTAATCATTTTCGTTTATTTTCAAAAATAATATTACAAAATAGAATAAGTATATATATCATAATAATTTTAACATTGTTAATAATAATTTCGAATATAAATAAATATATTATTAAAAAATTAAAAGATTTTTAATATTTTTATAATAGGAAAATCATATATTATTGAAAAATGTATTCAAATGCTATGACTAAATTGGTTATAAATAGATTTCACATTATTATCATAAATTCAATTCTAAAGAAAAATATTTGTAATGTCATATTTCTTAGATTACATGATAAAACCATTTTTGTACAATATTTATGTTTCAATATGAAAGTAGAATTTTTTAAAATAACTACAGAAAGTTTATAGTTAACTTTTTAAAAAATCATATTTAAAAATAGATTAATCTATCATGTATTTAAACCCATCTCTTTTTAACCGATCCTTTTAAAATCGCAAACCCGTATAAATTCATTTATTTTTTCTAATAGGATTAATCATTTAGTTCATGTATAATTTTTTTTTGCTGGCGACTTAATTATTTAGTTAGGAAAATTTTTCTAATTTTTTTAAGAAAGAAAGTAATTGTTAGTTAGCATTCCGAAACTGATGCATTTAATTGAATGCTATGAAAATTATGATTATTATAAATATCTTATCTACCATTTAGTTAGGAAAATATTATCTGTTGTTAATGAATATTCCCGCACCTATTTCGTTCATATACTTCATATTTATTGTTTTTATATTCGTTTCTTTAAGTGTGATATATTGGATGATGTTATTCATACCAACGTCGGTTTACTGACCCTGCAATCACCACCCGACTTTTCTCTGTGCTTTGGCCTCACTCGCACGCTATCGCGAATCACTTCCCGATAGGTCACCCATCCTTCCACTACTCCAACTCAAGCACGTTTAACTCTGGAGTTCTTTTAGAATGTGCTCCGGAAAAGCTAAGTCGACTTTGGTGACATAGGTAGCCAAATCAAATCTCTTAAGACTTCCCATATATCACAACTCGGAATGTTACAAATAGTGATGATGGTTCAAGTGGTTTGATTTTAAGCTTGTAATTTTCTATGGTTCAAAATACTATGTTCAGGTTTCAAGATTTATTCCAATGAATGGCTAATAGATATAGTAGTCTAGTTAAGACATGAAGTTTATTTGATTAGAACCTATGATTGTTGCAGCCTAATATTGATGTCTAGAACATATGGTGGTTATAACCTTTCTTCATTGTATCAATACACAATGTGCATGCTTCAAGAAAAGTGATGAAGCTTAGGAACATACACTATACTCACGTTGTATAATACTGATGATGGTTCAGTAGATTTGATTTAAAAGTACTGATTAGTTTTTATGTCATTGATCTGTCAAGATTTATTTTAATGTAGTAAAAAAAATTGTACGGGTAAGGTTAGCTGTAATCGATATTATAGGTTAGTTATTTAAATATATTGTTAATAGTCTAACATAGACTAATTGTAAGTAGATAAAAAGTGCATATGTTTTAGTAGTATTGATATGTAGAATAATTTAAAAAGTAAGTGTAGTGGCATGAAACTGTAAAAAATTGAAAAGTAAGTGCAGTGTCCTTTCGAAAATCCTGATAATTGCTACATCTTGTTTATCTAGATTTTATATATGTAGAATCATCTTCTAATTTATTTTCTTATATTTCTCTTTTCTTTTTTCGCAGGCCATATATAACATTATAGTTATTAAACCTCATACAAAATATATATCTTCAATATAGCATACTGGTCTTTCCTGTTTTCATGGTCTTGATGATGAGTTGATCTATGCGGAACGGGAACAGTTTCAGGAAGCAGAAGCAATCTATCTTTAGAGTGAAATAGAGCTAATGATCGCTTTTGTATGAAATGTGCATAACTCTGCAACAATGCCTTTTGGCCCTTTTCACATAACTGATATATTTCACATATCATTTGTGTTATGCAGTTCACCAAGTCGTTTGAATATTGTTAGAGCTATACAACCGATCAACTAAGAAAGGTGGATAAATATTGTTAGTATCTACGGCTAACGTATCTAGTAAGAAGTCTCTTTTGATCCATTGAAATCTTTTTGTTTTAATTATTAAGATTTGATAACAGATTGTCCGATTGTATCTGAATTAGTGCTAGATAATTTTTAATAAACACTATAATTGAGTCTGAAAGAAAAATATATATATAGATCTAGCCTAGATGGGTAATCGACAAAAAAAAAATCTTGTTCAAAAAATAAATAAAAATATTTTTCTTTATTAATATCTCCTTAGAAATTAGATCATTTAAACTGCATAACTTAATTAAAAACAATCTTCTTTTCATTATGAGCTTACAAATCTTATTACACTTTGTGGTTGCTACTTGTATTATATATATGTATGTATATTTTATGCATATTGGCTTTGATTGTCTTCAGTTTTTAAAATATGTTTGAGTTTCTAAATAATTATATAATATATAAAAAAACTCGTCTGAGTAGAAAAGCATTTTTTGGTGAAACCCAAGAAAATATGATTTTTTTTTATCTTAAAATTTGGTGAAAACTTTTAAAACTGGCATTTATAATTTTAGAAAAACTACTCCAAAAATATTGACCAGTGAAAAATATAATTTTTTCAAACAAAAAAAGAAATTTTTTAAAAAACCACAAACAATCAAAACCAGCTATTGTCATTTATTGGCATGGATAACAGTGGCATTCTTTCCTTCCTGAATTTTTATATGGGAAACATTTTCCAGAACATCTTTTAGGATTTGTTTCTGCAACGCAATGCTGACTGCATACAGCATCACCGGAATTCAGATCCAGACAGACTTCAGTCGGCGCACTCTTGGCTTTGGTATACTTTGTTTTCAACTGAGCTTCTCCTGTACATATGGAGTGCAATGAGGAATCAGTAAAATCCCTTTAATTAGTATACATAATTTAGTTTCAATTAGGTCTCATGAGAAAGAAACATTTTCTTATTCATAGATCATATAATTTTTTTTCCATATGCTAGTTTTTGTGTGTTTTAAGTGAAAAACAAAATCTTACTCTCAGAAGTTTAGATGTAATTTGTTTGTAGCGAAAACTGCAAATGCAAATGCAAAAAAATGTTTGTGTTGGTAAGTTATATAGTTGCTAGATGAGTTTTGTTTAAAATTCTTGACGTTGTGGTTCATTTGAAAAAAAAATGAAAAAGCTAAACATAAATTAATACTTCTTCTGTTTACTTTTAGTTGATGTTTAAGTTTATTTTCCATAATATAATACAAAATACTTTATAACCATTTATTTCCTGGATTTTTATTGGTTGTTGATAAATTATGTTTTGGTGTAGGAAAATAAAATAATAGGAAAACCTTTCAACATTTTTTAAAAAATAAAACAGAAAGCTACTTTTTGAACAAACAGTAAATAAACCTTTTGTGAGATTCATTTGTCAATATATGTATACCTGTCAAAACCAACAAGAAAATCATCAAAAGAGAGATCAAAGCAACGACATTTCCACGTTTGGCCATGTTTATTTTCTTCTTAGTTATTATCTTTTCTTCTTTCTTTCTTTTTCGTAAAATCTTTTCTCTTTCTTATGGAATATTTCTGTTGTATCCAATCATCTTAGGGCTGGGCAAATAAACCGAACCCGAAAATCCGAACCGAACCCGATCCGATAAAACTGAACCCGAACCGATCCGAATCCGATATAAATACCGAATGGATCTAGTTTTATGGTATTTCGGGTTATGGGTATTATCCGAACCGAATCCGAATTTAAATGGATATCCGATAGAACCCGAAATATTCAAAATTTCAATACTTTAACCAAACATGATCTTTAATATACATCCAAAATATATTAAGATATTACTAAACATCTAAAATAATTATCTATCACATGAAGGTTAGTGATTATATTATACGAAGGTTGATGGTTAAAGATGGCCGTTGAAACTTGAAGTTTTTAGATTTTAGTTTTGTTTCAATTGAATAATGTTTCTCATTTCATGAGAATTTAGTTTTCGTTTTAAACTTTTATTTATTTGATTTTCTTTCTATAAATAACTATGTTTACTTTTCGTTTGATTTTGAATGATCATGTTTGATGTTCTTTTCTTATTTTTGAATCGATTTTACTTATGTTTTGGTTATAAAATAGGTACAAATCATGTATTTTTAAACCGAAAAACCCGATTTTAGTCATGTTTTGGTTACAAAGTAGGTACAAATCAGGTATTTTTAAACTGAAGAACCGATTGGGACCCGAACCCGAAAGTACATCGGATTGTACCGGTTCTTTGAAGATTTACTAACCCCGACCCGAACCCGATAGAATCCGAACCGATCCCGAACCGAATTTTCATATAATCCGAATGGGGCTGATTTTGTTAAACCCGAAAAACCGAAATCCGATTGGATAAAACCGAAACCCGATTGGGATCCCGAATGCCCAGGCCTAAATCATCTAATTGTTAATTGCTGTATATAGAGATTAAGTTTTCTAAGAAAAGAAGATGAACGAAAAATGTTGTCCGTAGAAAAGAGTGGTCATCTAGATCCAATGAACCACATAATTCTCGGTCTAGTTTGACATTCAGCTATAACCATAACCCCTAATTTATACAGGTCGTGTTTAAAAAAAAGAAGATAAATCCTTACTTCTTTTATCCATTTTGCTATAATTTAATTTTAACTATAAACTAAATTTGAAATTTACGATAGAAAGTCTGGTGCAGACATATGATAATCAAATGATATCTAGTTTTGTAAGTAATAATCACATATACACTTAGATACTAAATGGAATTGGAAAAAAGATATACTAGCTTTGATTGACTCGACCTCATAAAAATTCTATAATTGGCTGTCAAATGTCTATCTTGAATCATCTACAAGATGGTTAATTTCTGAATGCCAACGTCTTATTAGGCATAAATGTTGCTTTTGGCATAAGTGTTGCCTTAAGAAAATAAAATAGTTGTCTGGTGATATATATTTAAGCACTCTGAGGTTAAGGTATATTGGCAAGGAACAACCCTCCAAACTCAAAAAGTGGATTGGGTCTCAAGTTAATTTAACTCTTTAACGAGCAAAGCTTAAAATATTCTTTCATATTAAGATGTCAGACTATATATAACTCTATATATACTATTAGAGATTCATGTATCTATCTAGTTCAGTAGCAAATGATCATATATACTTCGAGGATTGGTGACGAAAAGAAGAGAAGCAAACAAGATATCTTAAGACCTTGAACAAAGAGTACATGCTTTCAATTAGACTCCATCACTTCATTAAGTTGTATTATAATACGTCGAAAACATTTAATACTTTATCTACGTTCTAATTTGATGTATATATATATTTCAATAAAAATATCTTGTTCTCCTATGGAATCAAACCCGGTATCCGGATGGACCAATAGGTTTAACCGGATTATAACTGATAGATAAAGAAAGCTATATTGAAAACGCGATTTTGGAATTGGAATGATGATGGTATCGCAAAATAAACAAAATCGATGCATTAGAACATTAATATCTGAAAACTCAAATGTAAAATTCTCAATAGATAGAGAGAGATAATAGCATCCCAAAAACATAAACTAAGAAGAAAAGCACCCTTCTTACATTCCAGTAAAAGCCTTCTTCGCGAAAGCAGAAGCACCAGCTGGAATCACCTTCAACACATTGAACCTCACAGTCTTGGACAATGGCCTAAAGTCACCAACAATAAAAAGACCAAATCAAACTTCAAACAAACAAATCAGAATCAACATTGTAGTTGGTCCGGAGCCAAACCTGCATTGGCCGATGATGACATGGTCTCCTTCCTTGACACGGAAACATGGTGAGACATGAGCAGGGATGTTCGAATGCCTCTTCTCGTACCTGACAAAGAAAAGGATTAATACTTTCTTAACATCGATAAGAGAGTCATGATTATATATACAAGAATGCTACCTCTGATACTTCTTGACAAAGTGGAGGTAGTTCCTTCTCACGATGATGGTCCTCTGCATCTTGGCACTGTGGCAAGTACCTGCTAAGATACGTCCTCTAATGGAGACAGTTCCGGTGAAGGGGCATTTTTTGTCAATGTAAGTTCCTGTTCCGTAAAAAAAAACATGAGAATGTAACTAATTGGGGTTTGGTTGTTCACTAAAGCAAAGCTTAAAGGACGTGGATCTATCAGTTCCACCTATAGTAAAGAGAGATGATACGAAAACAAACCTTGAATGGCTTCACGGGGAGTCTTGAAGCCCAAACCGATGTTCTTCGAAAACCGGTTACCACCCTTCCCAGGTCGCTTTCCCTTTCCAGATATCTTCGAGCTGAAACAAACGAATCGTTGAATATATAATACTAACAATGAAAATTTTAAATCACAGAGTGAAATCGATTCGGGTGTTACCTAAGGAAGACCTTAGGTTGCTTTAGAAAAGCCTTCTCAGTCTGCAAATGTGCAAAAGAAAGGGCATGAGAATCAGTAAATAGACAGGAATCGATGGAGGGTGGGGGAGGGGGACGATCAAATAACCTGTTCCGCCATGGCTGTTGTTTTCTGAAAGCTTGGGGCAAGGATGTAGGAGACGATAGGAGGGGCAGAGACGGCTAAAGCTTCAAGAAAGAAAACCCTAGTGCTCAACAAGAGCTTATATAATGAGAAATTTCAGCGACGACAACATAATATACCACAGCTTTATTGGGCCTTTAGTTTTGGCCCATAATATATCGGCCTGAGATTAAGAAACACCCATAAATTGAGGTAGACCTGGGCCTGGACCCGACCCGAACCGGAACCGACCCGAAAATATCCGACTCGAAACCGAATCGAAAATTTACAAGTACATATTGGGTCCAAAAATTTTCTACACGAATAGATTCGGACCCGAAAAGAACCGACCCGAATATACCCGGACCCGAAAAGAACCGAACCCGAATAGACCCGACCCGATAAGTACCGATTAATCCGATTTAAAAACTTTAAAATATATTTTTTTTAACAATCCTTGTTATTATTTTGTAACATTTTTAAGTAACACATAAATGTAAAATATAGAGTTAAAAATGTTTCATCTTAATTATTAATAGTTTATTTTAAGTTATTTTGTAAAATTTTAGATATATATAACAAATTTTGACTAAATTTGATGGAATTTGAGTATTTCATTTTCTTTTTAGATCTTAAATACCCGAACTCGACTCGGACCCGACCCGAATCCGAAAATTATGGGTACTTTAATTATAGACCCGAACCGATCCGGACCCGACATGACCCGACCCGGAACCGACCCAAAAAATTATAGATGCCTATATGGATCTAAATTTCTAGGATCCAAAAGACCCGGATCCGACAAGACCCGATCCGTAACCCGACCCGAAGATCCGGATGCACGGGCCTAAATTGAGGCATGATCAATACTATTAAATCTGGATCATACCAATTGATATTAGTTGAGTCCAACTAACTACATATAACAATTATATTCATGCCTTCGTTACTACTTACTTTATTTCCTAAATTATAGGGATCCACTTCTCTGTTATATTTGGCGACGTTTTTAAAAAGTAATGCTTCTTTTCTTTTGGTTTAATGAAAATTCTTATGATTGACATGTATTACTTTTATCAGACTCAAATAAATAATAACCTACAACATCTTAATTATCAAAAAAAAAAACTTACAATATCTATCGAATTTTTTTTATATATTTGGACCATTGTTCGGCTGAAATGAAAACGCAGAGGCCCATTATTATGTTAACTGACTTTGAACCAACTGAACCCAATACAAATCCAACTAAACCCATTTTTACTATAGATGTATTCATACAAATAAATAATCATATCAATATTATTAACTAGTGATATTCCGGCGCTACGCGCCGGATTCGTATGTTGTATTTTTATTTTTTTTTACTTAAATTTATAATTTATTATATGGTCTTAGTAAAGAAAATATGTTAAAAATATGTAAAAGGAAAATATGTAAAAGGAAAATATGTAAAAAATGATATTTTATGATCTTTTTTATAGTGGTTTGCGACCGTAGTATATTATTTTGTTTGAAGTTGTTTAGTTCAAAGTAGAATAGCATAAGTAGTTGTTACTAATCGATTAATAAAAATTGAATAAAAATCGATAGTCGTAAAAAAGTTAATTTAGTTGAATTCTTAAATACTCATGTTATAGACTGAGCTTTCTTTCAAGAAATGTTTGAAGGTGTTAAACCTGAGAAAGTTGATTAACGCATGTAAAAACACCACCTGAGAAAGGAAATGATGCATAAGAAAACTACTACTTTAAAAGTAAGCAATCATTAACTGGTAAACTAAAATAAGAAACCGGTGTACCTTCCCATTAATCAACAACATATCAACCCAATATCTCACCCCTTTCTTAACATTTCAGGCTTGCCAAAATTGTTGTAGCCTAGTTTGAATATCTCTACACCGATTTATCTTCAAACTCCGAGCAATGAAACTGAGAATTCGACAATGATTAAATTGGGAAAAGTAAAGGGATTATCGTCTGAACTCTCACACCGTCTATACATATACAATGAAACTGAGAAAGCAGGAACTAAAGAAGCATTCAATAGGAGATAGTGGGATGAGTGGGATGAGTGGGATTTCTGGATTAATTATTTGAACGATTACGTCGATTGCGTTAAAGAAGGAGAATTGTAGAGGCTATATTCTCCATCGTCAACATCAAATACAAAGAAATCCTATAAACCAGTGTTTTGAAACCCGACCCGGACACTGAATCGGATGATTTACCGGATCACTGGATCATTGGATCAACCGCGGATGAATCGCGGATTAATAAATGAATTAGTTTTATTATATAATAATATATTAGCTATGAAAACAAATATATATAAAAACTAAAGTTAAGTGTACTATATATAAAAACTAAAGTTAAGTATTTTAAGTGTACATGCAAAATATTAAGAAATAGTTTAGACTATTTTAAAAAATGTAACATAAGAGTTATGACATCTAAAAAAATAAAATTAAACTTCCAATCCAAAATAAACTAAAATTAAAACATCGTTGTAATAAATTGTCAATAACAAAAATAAACTAAAACCAGATCACATCAACTAATTTTGGTTTTCTCTAAATTTTAAAACTTACCAACAAAATTTTCTAAATTTGTCACTTCATCATCTTTGGGATATTCTTCAGCAAGAGCATTCTCTAATTTATTATAATCAAGCTCGCCAGGTTTTTCTTCTTCAACAATCCAAAACTATGTTTTGTAATTCACATGATCATATGATTTTATTCTTTTTGATCTGTAAATTAAAAATGTAATGATTTATTATAAACTAAGTTAAATAAAAAATAAAAAAATAATTTACTCACCTTTCTTGCAAACGTAAATTGTAGTGTAGAGGAATAATAAGCCTCATCGTGCTTTAGTCTTTTTTATGGGCGCATGCTCAAGCACAATCATGACATACCTTTCTTGCAAACGTAAATTATAGTGTAGAAGAAGAGGAAGACATCAATGAAACTGAAAATTTTAAAATTTTAATTAGAAATTTAGAATATAAAAATAATTTTAAAACATAACTTGAACTAAAAATATAGTAAAAATAAAAATTATCTATTGGTTCAACCAGTGCTGCAACATGTATCGGGTTTTAGTGAGTTTTGTGTGTTTTATGGGTTTTTCACAAAACCCAAATCCGATTTATATTGGGTCACCGGATTTATCGGTTCAACTACGGGTCCGGGTCAGATTCAAAACACTCTTATAAACGTTTAGACCTGTATGAAGAAAAGTTTAAAACCCCAATTTATTTCACAATTAATACCAAAATTCATTAAATTTAAATTAAGAAATTTTAATTATTAAAAAGAAAATGCCACATGGCATTTTTCCCCCAAAGGAGATAAAAAAGCCTACTTTATTAGTATAGATTCAGGATAACTCCATTATCTGTCCTCAATGTTCTTTGGAATATTACATCTATTGCCACTGAACCTACTTCTTCTTTTAAAACAGACTTTCTTATAACTATATCTAATTATTATTCAACTCTAACCTCATTATATTTTCTTTACCAAAAACAAAAACAGATACCATCTTCTCTTTCCAAGTACTTCTTTTTGTGTTTATTATGGTTTATCTACAAATTTAATTTTTTGAAATAATATATATATATATATATATACACCCCACCTTTGAAAAGACAGGTATATCTTTTGTTATATACATACTATAGTCGGCGATATATAACAATTCTGTGAGTGTAGAAATAAATGTCTAATATTTGGTCAACTAATATATATTTAATAATTAATGCTAAGAAATCTTATTCTTCACTGACAAAAGCAACAATATGATTGAGAGCGGGTTTCTTATCATCTAATATCGTTTTACCCATGTAAACAATTAAGAACATATTAAATCACAAGCAAAAATACAAAATTACAACTGGTTTGTTTCAATAATAAAAATATTAAAACTCATTCAGTTTAACGGGTTTTAAATAGATTATTCGATTAAATTTTTTTTATCAAATATGATTTTACTTAAAGTTAGTGAAGACCATATTAAGCCATTTACATATATATGTATATATTAAAAATCATATATTAAAATTATTTTTCACATTTTTTTCCAAAAACTTATTCGGTCTTCGGAGCGGATTGGATTTGATATTGGTTTTCGGGTATAACACATTAAGAACCATTCGAGTATATAAACCAAGTTTAATAGAATATGAGACTTTGATTTTTGAGTCGATTCCGAGTCAGATTTTTTGGTTACGAATATTCTTGACTAATTATATTAGGTAACTAATAAGAAAATATAAAATGTTGCAAATTTTAGGAATAAAATTTTAAAATAATTTCTAAAATACATATGACATAAGTATATAGTTACCCAACTTGACATATTTAATATAGTTACCAAAATTATATTAAATTAAATTAATATCAAACACAAATATAATTTCCAAAAAACACAAATATTAAATATTAAATTTCTAAAAACTTTTACAACAAAAATATACCCGCCCTTTAAAGGGCGGGCAGAATCTCGTCGTGATTACAAAAAAAAGACAGTAATGACGGAATTGTGGAATTGCATTTTCACTAATTACAATGATTGAATTTAAATAAATGTTTTGCATTCTTTTTTTTATTGACTAATAACATATTATTTTTTAATAGAGATATTTTGTTGGATATACCCAACTCAGGTCCAAATTAGCAAAGTATACCTTCATGGACATAAGGCCCTAAGGTCATAACACTTTTGGCTGAGGAAGACCATAATGCCCCTACGTGATGATGAAAAGGAGCAGGTACGTACACTGCTGGTGCAGAGGGGAGAAAAGCGTGTCAGAGGCGTAGATTGGCGTCGGAGGTCGTAGTTGGACAGCTGGCGGACTTCTCCTCCACTCGTTTGCTCCGGGTATTGAGACGAAAAGATGGACGCTATCTCAAAGAGTGCCTCGGTAAGGGGAAGGAAGATTTTGAAAATATATATGTACTTGTTAATCGATTACCAAGTAGATAAATAACCCAAGATAGCAGCTCAACTTTCTTTTGTGGGAGAAGAAAATCTAGAACGATAACTGTGATAGAGAGTGAAGAAAACAATACTCCGGTGACAGTACGCGTTTTAGATCGAAGGTATGGTTCTAACATACACATGATTCGCCATAATATTTGTTCAAATGACAACTCTTCAGCTAAATGGTTATTTTTGCAGAAGAGTAATGGGTCAGCTTGTGAAAGTTGTTCCGGGAGATTGGGCGAGACTAGCTCAAGGAGTTTGGAGATTCGATACTGATCATGTTGAGTGCAAGCACGACATAGCAGTAAGGGAGAACGAAAGCTTTGACTCACTCGTGGAAATGGTGAAGGATAAGTTTCGACCGAGGGAAAAGCTCCTACCGGCAGAGCCTGTCCTCCTAACGTACGATTTTACTGACTGGATGAAAGTTCCTGGTGAGTACACAAGAGCACCAGTCGGGTTAAAGGAGGATGGTGACGTGGAAATCTTCATGGCCATGAAGATTGACTTCGTCAGTCTGCACCTCTTTGTTACCGTGATGTTGAACACTACGAAAGGCAAAGAGCTCACGAAAACGCGGGACTGCTTAACCAAGGAAACGGCCCGCTGCCAAAACCAATCCCATGGAGAGGTATTTTCGGTTACATTTATAAATGGTGATAAAACATATACTTAGTAGCTAAAATACTTGATAACGTAAAACAAACTATGTAGAGGTTATTAATGCAAAAAGCTAATAAACCAGATAAAAATCATGAATATACCAAACACATTTATAGCACCTAAATTGGTTTATACAGACATAACTATGGTGTTACCCCATAAAAAAGAATTACTCTCTACCAAGTATGGTATCCATTAATATTATGAAAACAGCTGAGCTAAAACATCTTATGTTTAGAACTCAATGACTGTGCTCCGTCAAAATAAAACTAATTATCTCAACAAAATGACAGGTACTTTGGATGAGGGCTGGATAAACTGCAGCCAAACAGGATTGGGAGGTGGAGGGCCTTTTGAAGAGGAAAATGATAACCTTACGCCACCAAGAAATAACCTTGCGCCACTAAGGAAGAACGTCCCTCAGCCTTTCATGATCGAGGAGCTATCTGACTTGTAAGACCCGAACCCGGACGACCAGGACGCAGTCTGTAATACCCCTGATTTAGGGTATGAAGTCAACACAAGTCAACGGACTCAGATCAAGCCAGACTTGGATGGAGAAGCTATTAGAAGACAGGAATAGAGGTTTAGTCGAGGCATTTTGAAGAATGGTCGAGTAGAAACAAGACTTGGCCGAGGAGACAGAACCGAAGCTTTGAAGTGGTCAAGGCCGAGTATGGTGAAATTTCGAAATGTACAAGTCAAGTGGGACTCAATCTCAATCATCATTATGGGATAAAAGAAGACTTTTGGCCAAGACAGAATTAAGTTGGAACGAGCCAAAGTGATGGTGATCGAAAGAGCTTCCAGAGATGGCCGAGACAGAGGTTTGGCATCGGGCGAAGGACGAAGAAGACTATTTTGATTCCAAGAGCTTGGAGATCAGTCTAGGGTCAACCTAGGAGCCATATTGAGGTGTTTGAAGACATTCAAGGGAGTTTGGTCAAGCCAAAACCAGGAGAATACCAAGATGGTCCGGAAGAAGGCCGTTTTGGCCGATATGGTCATAATGAGCTAACCGAGAGCTAAGGAAGCCAAATCAAGATGGACAAACATGGCCAAGGATCTTAGAAGATCATTTTGTACAATTCCTACACTTTTGGAAGTGGTCAACCCAAGAGTCAAAGTCAACAAAAGTCCAAGGAGAGAGAAAGTACCTTATTGGTCCACATAAGCTATCCGAGCATCCAATGGGAGTGTGCCACGTGGAGGGGACCAATTTCCATCATTTCTGGAGGTGATACAGGATAAATTAAGGAGTCTTTTGGTGAAGGAATCATGAGCAAAAGATATCTATAGAGGGAGAAAACATGAAGACACTTTTTGTACCCATAATGGGTTACAAATGGGTTTGGGAAGTTTGGGTCAAGGAATTTGATTTCTACCTTAAACCCACGACATCTAGAGTTTATTTGGAGTCCAGAGAGTGCATTGGAGTGGGATGGATCCCAAGGATTGGAGTTTGAAGGTTGAAGACCCAAGAGTG
This sequence comes from Brassica nigra, assembly GCA_016432835.1. Lineage (NCBI taxonomy): Eukaryota > Viridiplantae > Streptophyta > Magnoliopsida > Brassicales > Brassicaceae > Brassica > Brassica nigra. Next base: position 31,928,239 of record CM028242.1, read on the forward strand.
CCAAAAGGGCTTAATTTTGCTAATTAATGATTAAGGAGAAGGGAGTGTGGAAACATGTCAGGCACGGGAATGGACATGTATTGGATCTTCTACAGCACATGGAGGTCTAGGAAAACTAAGGGATCAAGCCTAATACCTAGAGTTGGTATGTGTTCTTCATTGAAGCCATTTTGAAGCTAAAAAGTGATGTGGTGGCAAGTTAACTTCGGGAGCAAGTTTAGAGCTGAGATTTCGTACACTGAATGAGACCAGGAGGGTGGTATTTCTTCTAGAAGATGAAACTTGGAGGACAAGATTAAGTGCACTTTCCCTCATGCATGGATTTTGGTCATAAAATGAGGACAAGTGTCCACTCATGAAAGATGTGTTCACACTCCATTCTCTGGCTATAAATAGGACCCTTAGACTTCATTTTGAAAGGTTTAAGCACCCCTGAACTCTCTCTCTCTCAGACGATCTTATGGTTGCTCATTGAGAGAGAAAGTTGCCAAAAACCGATAAATTTTTATTAAGTGAGTGAGGTGAGTTAGAGGCTTTGAGCGTGTGTTATCCTAGCTTTAGGAGGCCTTGTGGTGTGCTTGGAGAGGTGGTAAGGTTTTAGTTTTGTCGTTTAAAGGTCCCTTACCCTCTTAGCCCTTTTAGCCTCTTTTGATCGGTTATGGTGTAACCCTTAGGTCTTGAGCTTTTGGAGCTTCTTTCTGGTGTGTGAAGACCTAGGTGGGTTCCCTGTGTGTGTGTGTTTGTTTGGTGTGAATAACCGTGTGTGGTTGCAGGTGGAGAGCTTAGATCATGGTGATCTTGAAGCTATACCGCTTTTGCGGTTTGTTTGTGTTTGTGTGGGGAGTTGGTAAACCCCATGCATGAGTGTTTTGATTTGTTTAAAGCATTGTGAGTTAGGTTGCTAGAATTGAGTGCTAGAACCGTGAGCTAGGTTGGTAGCATGTGCATGCATTAAGTGGTTATCATCTAGATATTGTTTAAGTTGTTGGTGCATAGTGATTTGCATGGTTATCTAGATGTTATTGTGTATGCATTGAACCGCAAGAGGTTGAGAGTGTCTCTCTCTTGTCGGGTGTGTTGATATTGTATCATGTTTTGTGTAGTTAATGTGATAGATTGCATGCATGCATCATAATGTTGTTGTGTAGTTTACATATGTTGTTGTGTTTGGTCGCATGAGATGTGAGTAAGACTCTCTCATGGCGGCTCATATGCATTTGTGTGTGAGGTGTATTGCATGGCATGTAGTCATGTATGGTGAATTAGACCAGGGAGGGTCTAGTTCTGGGGTGTATAGAGATGAGGGTGTTACTCTCTCTATTGCCGGGTTAGTTTTAGTGAGTCGCTCGCTTAGTTTGTTTTGTGTGTCTAGACCGCGTGTGCATGGAGGTTTGAGGCCGAGCTCCCTCATGTTTGTGTGTGTGTAGTTGGGTCTAGACTAGGGTGTGAGAGCGAGTGAGTGTGAGGTGCATTTAGTCTAGGATGCAATGCGTGTTGGTCAGAGGCGGAGCTCCCTCACGCTAGTGTTTTGAGTTGCATCTAGACTAGTTTGCGCGGACCCTGGAGTGAGATCGGGGGATGGACCTGATTCTCCAGTGGTGGAGTTAGCCGCCCCTCCATTGCTTGTCAAAGAAAAGCTGGTAATGCCCATGGGCGGCTCCTGCGGACGGCGCGGCTCGGGTGAGATTGCGAGTGAACCAATTCCCGGTGATTTCGATCATGTGACTTGTGTGTTTATGATCGGACGTGGGGGGAGGGGGACGGGGCTTCTCCAAAGAGTGAAAGGCCTTTGTGTTTTATTTTTGTTGAGAGTTGCGTCTAGGCGTCAAGTCTAGGTTTGGACGGGTGTGCGTCCGTGTTTTTTAGTCTCGGGGAGGAGACTTGGGGTGTAGCTTGGGCATTGATGCTGCATGGTTGCATCTTTGGTGCATTGTTGTTGCATATTTCTAGCTTAGCATTGCATTGTTGATTGTTTGTTTGGGGCAAGGCTTGGGGATTTTGTTGTTTTGTTTGGGATCGCTGAGTAATTTTATAATTACTCACTCCCCTTGTTGTGCATTGCAGGTAACCTTAGAGGGCGGAGCGTTAGCGGGGTCGGAGGACGGTGCCGAAGCGTAGTTTTGTTGTTGTTTGCAAGGAACAAGGATGTTGCTGTTTTCCGTTCTTTTGTTTTTCATGAGTACCCTTTGACTCGTGTTTTATTTCGTTTCCGCTGTTATGTTTTGAGGACATTAGTCGAGTTCCCAAACTTTGTGAAATAAATAAATTTATGTTTGTTTATTATTAAAATCCCGTTATAGCGCTGATATTGAGTTTTGTCGAACTTACACAACTCGACCAAAGTGCGGGTTGGCCGACCTTAGGGCCGGTGAGAGGCGGGTTCTATGGACGGACTGGTCGAGACTTTGAATTTGTTTCAAGTCTTGGTCGGATTGGCTGCGATTCTCGCCACTCTTGTGACGCTTCCGAAGTCGTTCTGGGTTAGTCCGGCCTAGGACGGTTCGGGGGTGTTACACGGTCGATGCCTCACGTCGCTCGGTCCATACACTGACCGAACCTCTAAATTTTTTTCGCCCTTTATTTAAAACGCCCATAGAACTAACTGAATCTAAGCTCAAGACTATTTTAATCATTTCCTAGCTTAGATCAATTCAACTCATACACAGCGGAATAACATCTATCATCCATTGGTCGACAACCAGTCTAGCACTTGTCCGGTCGAATCACCTTAGCCTTGGTTAGTATACACAACTACCCCTAGCTATCAAAGGTCGATCCTGAACCCAGACCAAGTCATACAAATCTGAGGTTCCGTTCCCCTACTCCATTCTATCTAGATCTAAGCAACATTGCTAGATCATACCTTTGCCACATCCACGGAGCTTGTTAGCTCTTTATCTCAGCTGACTTAGCTAGCTCATCCATCTAACTGAGCTGAACCACTTCACTTGAGGTTCCTTCTACTCTCTTCCAGCTGATCGAGCTGCGAGGTAACTTCTCCCAGCTCCCCTTCCACTCGTCCAGCTCTCTTATACCTGCATAAACTCTTCTCTTGGGTACTTAGTCATTCAACCAACCATCCCCATAGACCAAGTAACCTTTGGAAAGTCTTCAATAATAATTGGTAAGCATCTGGCCCATCTCAGCCCATGCATCCACCAATATCCTTACACTTTGTAGAATATAATACCAAGTCCTCTCATGGACTAATCATACCAAGTCCTCTCATGGACTAATCATACCCATCAGATCCTAAGTCATTCAACCAACCACCCCACATGACTCATAACTGATGAGTCTTCACACTTATCAGACCGGCCAAGGAACCATGTCTTGGACCCGATCAGTCTTGCTTTTACAACCGGTGCATCCTTTGATCAATCAGAGCAGACACCTTGATCCATCATCCAAGGATCAGGTCGTCCAGTCTTGCCCAAGATCAGATCACACACGGCCTTACTTGACAATACACCCAAACTCAGTACTTATGGTCCACGCTGTAGGAGATGGGTTGCACCCCTCCTCAAGGCCCATCGAATGAATGAGGCTATCTCTGCCCGACAGTCCATCAAGCTTGCGAAAGAAGCGGTGGCGGCTAAATGGTAGTGTATTTCTAGCAGCTCGGCTAAAACGGAGCAGTGAATTCGATTTAAACACGTCAGCATAGTCCATAAGCAAGGCCCAACAAAGAAAAAGCCCAGCAAGGCGTACGTCGATCTAGAGCTTGAGGCAGGTACTATAAAGAGGAAAGGAAAGAGGAGAGGAGAAAGGGGGATCGGTTTTACATACTCACTGGCGGCTAGATCTAGGGTTTCGATAAGTTCGTAGATACCGCGCCTTGTATTTCTCCACTATTTAGTAGCTCTTTCCATCCATTTGTAATCACATCTCGGATCTATAAGCGTCTTTGTTCGCCCGCTTCTCTCTTTATATTGTTCTTGAACCAGCACACTCAAACAATTTGGCCCACGGTAAAATGGGCAAAGCGCGTCTGATCCATCATGCCTGAGATCCGAGTACCTCCGGCGTCGAGGGAGGAGCCAAATCCACCCTCCGAACCCGAGACTCCTCTTCCGCTCGACTTCATGAGCTCCGTCATGGCGCTTCGCTTCAACAGGGCGAGATCTGGCAAACCCAAGCTCAACTCGCTATGCTCGTTGCGGCTGACAGCGGCTTCCGCCGGACAAACGAGTAACCCTCGACCTTTCCGGCGACAACTCTTCACACTAACCCTACGGTTCCAGCGCCCGGCAGCGCCCGAGTTAGAACCCATGAAACTCCCCGGCGAAGCAACTCCAGCGGTCCGGATCTCACGACCATACGTGAGATAGCCGCGCTCAAACTCAACTTTCAACAAATGAGCTCCACCATTCACAAGGTCACCAGTGCTGCGCCACAGATCGAAAGCGTTCGCCTCAGCGAGCGTACCCGTTTACCAGCGCCCTGACCGACGTCAACTTCCGAAAATCGAAAGATCGCGTCCCGAATACAAACCTGGCGGCTGTCCCGTGGAGCATATGACAGCCTTCAACATCGCGATGGCTCAGCGCTCACGACTACCCGATGGCGAAGATGCTGCTTACTGTCAGCTGTTCGTGGAGACACTTCACGAACAAGCTTTAACAGTTCTCGGGACTCGGAGAACTCCATCAGCGGCCAGGGGAACTTTCATCGGCGTTCCTAAAGACCTACATCATGTTTGCCAAGCGAGAAACGACAGCCTCCAGCTTATGGAACCTCAAGCAAACGAAAGACCAGAAGCCTTAGCGACTTCATGGAAGCTTCAAATCGGTCGTGTCCGGGATCGACATCCACGACCACATCGCCATCGGCGCTCTGATGAACACTCTGCTGGATTCCAAGTTCGAGGACTTGTATCGAAGCCCTTCCGTCTCTCCGGGCGCCATGCCTTCGCACAACTTCATCCATGGAGGAAGATACCAAAACAATCTTAGTTAAGCATGGCGTTAAAACACCGATGCCTAAACCCGCTGAAGCAAAGCAAGAACCAGCCAGCCCCTGCCGATAAAACAATCCGAGAACGGTCTCTTGTTCGTTGTCGAGCGAAACAACCGACCAGTCACGAGCTTCTCGATCACGCAGCGAGCCTTAGGCGTAGCAATCAGGACTGCAGCCACGAAAAATTCTGCCAGCCACTGCCCGCCAAATCCACCCACACTACCAGCGCCACTACGGGTGCCGGATCCTCTAAAGTCGACCTCACCAAGCAGCGCCAAATACCACGATGTCAAAGGGCGCGATCACGTCTGAATGATCGGATGGCGTCGCCCAATTCCTTTCAAAGGTTGAGTGGCGACTTCAAAGTTCAACCTCCAAACCGAAGCGAAACCGGTAAAGTTGGTCCAAAACAAGGCGCCCGAGTCGGCGGCAAGAGGAAGGACCGAGAAAATAACAGACCAGCGAGGCGGCGCGACGAAGCCTCTTCGGGCCGAGGAGCAACCGGTCGGCAACATCGAAGTGCTGCATAGCATGGCGACTTCGCGGAACCTCCTCTGGCGTAAAGGCCTGTAAATGAAGTCAACTGCGATCTTGGCTTTAAGCTCTAGCCAGCAAGTCTAGCGATGCGGGAACCGCGAGCCTACCTCGAAGTCGACCGACGTCGCCCGGTCACCCGATCTGCGCTGACCAACTCAGCGCCAAGGAAACCGATTTGCAGCGTGCGGCTCAATCGTTCAAGCGAGATCTTAGGAGGCTAATGACCAGCGTCATCTGAAAACCGGTGCCATCGAAGCGGACGACCGGGCGTCTGCGGGACCTTGGCGCATTTTTAAGAATATCAAGCGAGCGATCAGCGACCACGATTGGAGCGTCATCTTGGCGGCTCGTCACCTTGTGGCGACTCTGTTCGTTCAGTCAAAGATTACCGGCCAAACAACCGCCTCGGCGATGGCCCACGAAGCCGCCAAGCCACACCCCGATCAGCTTTTCTTCCGATGATCGGCTGAGTTCCGTCCCACACAACGATCCCTTGCTGAGCGTCCGCGAAATCTGCGAATATGATGTAACCAAAGTGCTGATCGACACGGGCAGCTCGTGACCTTATCTTTCGAAACGGCTGGAAAAGATGGGAATCGATCTCGCCAGTAAAACCTTCGCCGAGGGGCGCTGCGAGGTTTCAACGGTTCCTCGAGAAACCATCCTCGGCACAATCCGTCTTCCCGTCCGGCGATGGCGTTACCGGGGCGGTTAAATTCACGTGGTTAGCACCAAGCACCCTACCATGTCATCCTTGGGACACCATGGATACACTCGATGCAAGCAATACCCTAAACGGTGCATCAAGTTCCCGGGGTAGATACATCAAAACCGTCGCGGAGACCAGCAAGCAGCGGGACCTGCTGATAGCCACCGTCGAGCTACAGCTCACCGTCCCTCGTTAACGCTGTTTCTCATCCCACAGCTCACCTATCCTCGGAAGAGCGACATCCTAGAGATGCCGATAGGCGACTCCGATCCGTAAGGCGGTGCGAATGCGGCTTCTAGCGACGACATGCAGCAAGCACTACTCCGCGTTCGCCGAGATCGCGTGTCCACCTTCGCATGGTCCTATCGGACATGAAAGGGATCGATCCGGCTATCACAACCCATGAGCTTAACGTCGACCAGCGTTCAAGCCCATCGCCGCCGCAAATTAGGACCCGGACGATCGAAGGCAGTGAGCGAAGAAGTCGCGCGACTACTTAGGGCGGCTCGATCCGCGAAGGTTCGCTACGGAGTGGCTAGCTAACCGGTGGTCGTAAAGAAGAAGAGCGGGAAGTGGCGATGCATCGACTTCACCGACTAACAAAGCATGTCCTAAGGACAGCTATCCACTACGAGCATTGACCGCCTCGTGGGGAGTCGATGCGGGGAGCGAGATGTCTCACCTTCGCCAGGCGTTCTCGAGGATACAATCAGATTATGATGCACCGGCGACGCTAGAAAGCGGCCTTCATTACGCATCGAGGAACATACATTATAAAGTCATGCCATTCGGACTGAAGAACGCCGGCTACATACCGGCTCGTTAACCGCATGTTCGCATGAAAACTGGGACAGACTATGGAGGTGTACATCGGCGATATGCTGGTCAAGTCCACTGCGAAGATCATCTTAGCCATTTACGCTGTTTTGAAGTACTTCAACAAGTACGGAATGAAGTTAAATCCGCCAAATGCGTTAGTCTCTTGGTGAATTCCTCGGCTACATCGTTACCCAACGACGCCGAAGCCAATGGAAGCAAGCAAATATCGGCCGTCCCGACCTTCCTTGAAGCGGCCCTTGAAAGTCCAGCGGTTAACCGGCCCGCGCTCGCCGCATAATGATTATCGGTGTCGACAAATGTCTCCCCTTTACTGACCTTCATTGGCAATAAAAGTTCATTTGGGACAGGAGGTGAGAGGCATTCCAGCAACTGAAGAAGTACCTCACGACCCGCCCGTTCTTGCCAAGCAGGAAGAGGAGACGTCCTGTCACTCTACATTGCGGTGTCAGCCGCCGTCAGCAGCGCCCTCATTAAAGAGGACCGAGGGACAGAAGCCGATCTTCTACACGCGAGCATGACCGGCCGGAGACTCGTTATCCAACCCTCGAGAAGATGGCTGGCGTAGAGAAGCAGCGGGAAGTTGCTTATACTTCCAGTCGCACACAGTTGAGGTACTCACCGATCAGCGCTCGCACCGTCCTGAGAACCACGAACCGGGCTGGTAGCCTCACCCAAGTGGGCTGTGGAGCTCGGCGAGCTAGATATTACTTACAAAAAAATCGAACAGCCCATGCTCAGTCCTAGCCGACTTCCTTGTCGAGTTGGCACGGGAAGCTGGGCGGGATTTGCAACCACTAAACGGTGGATCTGCATGTAGACGGCTCCTCGGCGAACAAAGGCTCAGGCTGGTGTCAACTCAGTCTGGCCGGGTGAACTGATACTGACAATCTTTCAGCTTTGGTTTCCCCGGTCGCCAAACAAGCCGATGCGATCATTGATAGCGACGCCGTTTGGCAAAAAAACCGTCAAAGCAAAACGTCTAAGTGCGTATTGTGATTCACAGCTAGTAGCCAGTCAGTTCAGCGGAGATTACCGGCCTTTCATGGCGGCAATGGGCGCTACCTCCGTGTCCGTCCAAGACTTAGCAAAGAATTAATTCGCCGGCGAGCTCAAATTGCTCGGGCGACAACGCCCTGTAGCCGGGCGCACTAGCAGCCTTGGCGGCAGAGCTCGTGATCAAGTCAAAGAACCATCCCAATACATCACATCGACGAACCAAGTATCAGCATTTCAGGCGGTTACCATCGTCGCCCTATCAGCGACATTGAGATGACCAGTCCGACCAACAGCCCGTTGACTGCGCCGGGAGTTCATTAATTACCTCTCGAATGGTGTCTTGCCATCTGAAATGGGAGCCAGACGACTAAAACATGGCCGCTCATTCGCCGCCGTCAATGAGCAATGAAGCTATCAATGCTTATGGCGGGTCCTCCTCAAATGCATCCGCGGTGGCGAGATCCGGACGCGTAATGGCGAAGCGCCGCGATGGTGCGGAGAGAAACACTCCACCAGACGGCGCGATAAGCTTTAAAGATCAGAAACTCGGACTTTTCGGCGGCTATGAACTTCGGACTGCGAATCATACTCCGTCGCTGCGACGAGTGCCAGCGACGTGCGCCTATCCACTGTCCGAAGTGCTACAGACGCCCACCGCTCCATACCCGTTCATGCGTTGGGCTATGGACATCATTGGTCCCATGGCTCGCTCGAGGGCGCCGCTTCATCCTAGCCTCTCACCGCTATTTCACGAAGTGGATGAAATGAAGCCTTCTCTCGAATTTAGAGCCGAAACCAAGGAAGTCCGCGTTTTCGTCTGGAAAACGTCATTTTGCCGCCACGGTCTCGGTCACGAGATAGTAACCGACCGGCTCCCAATTTATGGAAACTTCAAAGAGTTCTGCGGAAAATGGAACATTTACCAACCCCTCACCAAGAGATACATGAGAGCGGCCAGCCGAGTCGTCAACAAACTCATCATGGATGGAATCAGGAAGCGCTTGGACTTGAAGAAAGGCCACTGGGCAGTAGGCGGAGTCCTCTGGAGTCATCGCACGACTCCAAGGGGCGACCAAATCAACACCCTTCTCCGCTATGGAGTGAAGCCATGGCCCAGAAGTCAAGCCGCGTGTAGCCTCCGCCATTCCAAATGCATGCCTGCAAGCTCAGTGAAGACATGCTCCTGCTTGCACTTGTGGCTGGAGAGGCAGCGAGATCCCGAGCCACTCCCAGAATCGAATTAGCAGCATAGATTGAGGGATTCTGGCAGGAGGGTTAAGCCAAGACCAGCGAGCTAGGCGTGAAATCATGCATAAGGTTTTGAAACACCAAGGCTGACGCTGGAAAACTTCGAACGCGGTGGGAAGGACCCTAAGATAAGTCAAGAGTTAAAGCCTTATGCGTACCGAGCTTAAGACATGCGGAGAAGAGCGTCGGGCATGGAACTCCATGCACTGGCTGGTCTTATTAAATAAAACCCATCACTCTCCCGCTAAGTACGGATCCAGCATCACCTTACTTAATCTCTTCGTCCGGGAGCAGACCGCCAAACCTTTACTTTCTTACCGATCGAAAGGATGAACGGCGTCACTTAACCGATCACTAAATCATAATGATTCCACAATCACTTCGCCAAAAAAAAAAGCGGTAGATGCACACCTGGTGTCGCTTCTACCGCCCAAATAAATCGTATCAAAGCCACTTTTGCTCGGCTAAATCGAGCTACGAACGGCTTGATCCTCCCGAGGTGCGTGGCGAGCCACTAACCGGTCCGCTGTAACACGCAAAGTCCAAAATTTTCTTGGCCCGGCCCAGCAAGCGGCGGGCGATATCCGATATTCGTCAGCGGCGGCGCGATACTCGCACCCACTAATCAGCCTTGTCCTGATCAGACACAGGTGAGGGACCAGTTAGTGGCGTCACCTATGTCTTTAGTACATTGGCCGACTTCGAGTAAAATCCGAACCACTATCCGAATGGCCAGGTGAGTGTTTGGCCGATAAACTCGTTATTTAAATAGTTAGCTGGTCTGGAACCTTTACCCTCGGCCGACATCTTTACCACATTCCACGGTCGAACATGTCAAAAGATTTACGACGGATGCTTAGGTTCCCTAAGTCCTTAACGAATCCCAAAGCCAAAAAGAACAACTGCAAGCATCGTTAAAAAAAGTTGTATTCAGATAACCGTCTAGCTTACAAAAGGGGACTAGCAAAGCCCTTACACAAAAAAGAGAAGAAGCAAAGGAGTAATTAAAGTTACAAATTCGAAAAGAAGATCATGCGGAGATAGTGAGTCACTTCACCTTTCATCCTTAATTGTTGGACTTCTTGGGTGGTTGAAAGGCCCTCTTCGGCGCCCGTCGACTCCACTTGCTTCTCTCCTCTCTCCACGCCACGCGGCTCCGCTAGCCCATCGAGCCCCGGGGAAGGCAATTTCTCCTGTAGCGGCTCCTCTGTCTCGATAGGAGAGGAAGCAGGTAACCCAGCCGCGTCCTCCTTTTCTTCCCCTTCGACCTGAGAAGGATCAGGGACATTCTCCAAATCAACAACCGTTGCGTCCCCCTTGTTGACGGCCTCTTCGCCAAGGGGCGAGTCCGACTCCTCCTGGCGCGGACTCGCTAAGACTATTTCCGTCCCGGAAGGCGTTCGCAGCAAAGAAGCCGTCTCTGATCCAACCAACTCTTCGTTCGATCCATACGGATCAAGGGAAGCCATAAATTCCTCATTCACGAACCGAGAGGGAAGAATAAGTGGAGAAAGGGCTAAGTCCTCCTCCGGTAACGAACCAACGTCAAGCCTCGCAACTTTGTCGGCATGCTCGGCTTCTTGTTGAATGAAGACGTCGACAAGCTCTTGGGTAATCTCGAGTTTAGCCTCCCTGATCATTTCAAGGCACTTTCTCGTCCCGGAGGCCTGCCCCAGGAGGTTCTTCTCTCTCTCAGCGAGCTCGCGCTTGGCCAGATAGGTGCGAACGCGATCAATACCGCGGCTGAACTTGTCGGTCATCGCCGACTGAACCCGGACCCTCTCCCGGGTCACCTCCTGGCCGCGCGAGTCCCGAAGCCTCCTTCTCTCTTCTATCAGCTTCCTGGTAACGGCATCCCTCTCTTCCTGCAGCTGAGCCTTCTCTTTCTCAAGGGCCGCATTGGCCTGTTCCAGGGACGTCTTCTCGCGCGCTAGGACCTTCTTAGCCGCGCGATCTTCCTTGGGCGCAGCCTCCAACTCCTCAAATTTCGCTCGAGAACCTCCTTCTCCTCGAGGGTCTTCGCCTTGACGCGCTCTCGTTCGGCCTTGAGTTGCTCGATAGCCCCGAGCCTCGTCTTACTAAGCCTGATTGGCGGCTCGGCCAGCTCGCTTCTGCGTCCGGTATCGTATCTCTCAACCAGAACGTTCATACACCCATGTGCAAGCCGAGAAGGTAAAGCGTCGGGCGTCGCGCAATCTCAAGCAAAGAAGGCTGAGAATTCACAAAGAAAACAAGAGAGCTTACCCGTCTACTGTAGCGGCATCGATGTAGTCGTTTTTAAAGAAAAGATCTCCCACCATTGGCATCTCGAGAGGACTGCCTCGGATCTGACGAGTTCGGCCGCCAGGATTGCATACCAGCGGGGTCTTCGTCGTAGATGAATTCTCACAGCGGTCGAAGTCTATCCTCGCCTTCTGACCAAGGGAACCCGGAAGAACTGGCTTCGGAGGAACACTCCCTGACAGGTAGGGAGGATCTGAGGCTCGCCCGAGGGCATCCCGTTCGCCAAAATATCCTCGAAGTTTCCTTCTCACGCATACCGTGCAGCGACCTCCTCGCCGGCGGGTGAAGACTCGAGCAACCAACTTCTCTCGAGATCCGGGGCTGCTTTCTTAGTGGACCCTTCCGTTTGGTTTCTTCTTCTTTGGTTTCTCTTCGGTAGCGTCCTTGGGAGAATCCTCGGTAAGATCCTTTCCGACATCGGGATCCTCGTAGCGACCTCTTCTTCTTCTTCTTTGGTTTTTTTACCAAATCCTCCGCGACCCGGTCCGGAAGGAGCGGACTCTTCCCGAGAGGCCCTTGTTCGAGCACTTTCACACTCTTCTTCCGAGACTTCTTCTTGGTTTAGGGGCGAGGAATCGTTAATGGTCTGGTCGCTCGGGTTGAGTCGACCAGCTTCCTCGGAGCGATTTCTCGGTCGGTGTAGTCGGTAGCCAGCGTAGCCGAGGCCGACTTCTTCAAGAGCTTAAGCTTCCCTTTAGCAAGGCACTCAAGTCGGGGTCCTTCCATTTCGCGTGCTTTCTTGAGTATTTTCGCTTCCGAAGTAAACAAACTCGGGCGAGCTTTCCTTGGGCGAGTATCGCGGCTGTCTTGACTCCATCATTGCGGATCGTAAAGAAGGCGTCGTCACATAAAAGCGACTTTATGACCAAGACAGATAGAAGAATACCTCTAGCAATCGAGCCTGCTGGCGGTATCCACTCGACTCAAGTCCGGCCAAGGAGATGGCGTGGTGCTAGCTATAATCTGCGCCTCGAAGAAGTTTTCCGGGTATCGCGATCGTATTCGGATGGCGACCTAGCAAACAAAAAGAAGAAGGTTAAAGCGACAAAGAAATTAAGATTGCAACTATCGCTCTACCAATCCTCTTGGTCCATAAGGCGGAAAACTCTCTTGGCGGTTCAGCGAAGGCGTGTTAAATCCTTGGCGTAGAATACGATGGCTGCGGTTCGTCTTCTTCGGATGCCGGTCGAGCGTTGTAACTTCGGACGCATCTTCACCGAAGAACAGACAGTTGGGTTCAGCTTTTGTGGTCATCAGAACTCTCTACCGACATCGAGACATCGGTATCGCTCCCATTACCATCAGCATGACCGCGTTACGAATGGAACCAACCTTCAGCTGACTGATTTGTCCAGCCTCGGCGTGCGATGTGATAAGCCGAGGGATGAAACCACATGACCATCATCCTCGAAATCGACTCGTACGGACATTGGTAGCCGCGGTGGAGACCGGCCTCGCTCGGCAGACGGAATTATGTCGTCGCCCGCTCGTAGCGTCGCGGGGAGACCCTCACGGAACTGTGAGTAGAGCGCGTTCAACACGTTTCCCCATCGCTGGCCCTCCGCCCATGGGTCCGGAAGGAGCGCGCAGTTAACTCCTCGAAAATCCCACCAGGATGGTAGGTGGTTGGTCTGCGTCGATCTGATCGAAGGGGCGGCGTGATGCCTCTCCCATAGCTCTTGTTGACTTGGGATATCTGAATCCGATCCGTCGCTGCTGGACCGATCATCCACTAGAACTGTCCTCGTCGCTCCTCTATTCAACCCGCTGTCAGCTGGCTGGAACCGTCGTGTCACTCCTTCATCAGCGACTAACTCAGTCCCTCGGACCAACTTATGGCGTCAGCGACTAAAGGCGCTGAGACATGCTGAGATTCTCGGTATCTCATCGCATCCGATGAATCAGACTAAACTTCGTCTAAAGGGTCCTCGCGAGGAGCATCGTCCTTGACGGGCTGGAACATACCGCGGCTTTCCCTTCTCCTCCGGGATAACCGACTCTTTCGCATAGCTCACCCGATTACTCAAACTACCTAAATCTAGAGAGAGAGAAGAAGAGAGGGAGGGAAAAGGATAATACAGGTTTGCGAGAAGAATGCCGAGTCGCTGAGGACTTTGCTATTTATAGCAAAGTTTCTGCACCCGAGGCATTAATTACGCCTAAAGGGCCCTAATGGGCTTAAGAAAAACCCAATTAGAGTAATCATGGCGATTCGCCTTTCGCTTAAACCGCTAAACCAGCGACGGCTACCCGAACCGAGATAACGATCAATCGCGCTGCCCTAGGCGCAACCTGCGCTGTCGACCAGGTCGTCCTCTTCGAAATCCATCTAGTCGATTCGACTGAATGCGTCGTCCTCGAAACAATCGGGTCGGCGACTAAACCGTCCTCCATAGGACGTATCTGCCGGACGACCAAGCGTCGTCTTCAAGGTGCATCTAGTTCGTCACATACCTGACTAAATGTTCGACCCGATGACCACGGATGATCTCCGCGGTATGCCCACACATGCGTCTAAAGGAGAAGTCAATGGGAAAGCGTTCAACGCAATAAACCTCTCCATCCGATCAAACCTAACCCACAAATCCACTGAGAGACCAAAGGCTCACAAGTGAACTAGGGGGCTTATTGTAGGAGATGGGTTGCACCCTCCTCAAGGCCCATCGAATGAATGAGGCTATCTCGCCCGACAGTCCATCAAGCTTGCGAGAAAGCAGATAGCGGCTAAATGGTAGTGTATTTCTAGCAGCTCGGCTAGAACAGACAGCAGGTCGATTTAAACATCAGCATAGTCCATAAGCAAGGCCAACAAAGAAAAGCCCAGCAAATGCGTCGATCTAGAGTGACGACAAAGGCAGGTACTATAAAGAGGAAAGGAAGGAGGAGAAAGGGGGGGGATCCAGACTTTTACATACTCACTTGAGCGGCTAGATCTAGGGTTTCGATAAGTTCGTAGATACACGCCGCCTTGTATTTCTCCGACTATTTAGTCGCTCTTTCCATCCATTTGTAATCACATCTCTCGGATCTATAAAACGTCTTTGTTCGCCCCGCTTCTCTCTTTATATTGTTCTTGAACCAGTCTACACTCAAACACTTCTCAATTCTTCAAAGAGCGCTAGTATTTTGGAATCTGAGCTTAGAGAATAAACAGTTTAGGACTCCTTAGCGTAGAACTATATTGCAAAAATAGGAACTAGAAAGACAATATCGTTAACATACCAATGAGGATACTGTCAAGATAATAGTTGCAGCTCCTGGGTCAATAACGTGGAATCATCTGGCTCTTGCCACGACCTTCTGGCATAATTGTTTGCTGTAAACTAAAGTCCAAAGTTAAAAAAAAGAGTTGATAGCATGCTCGATATCCACCGACATAACAACAGAAACTAAAACCTCACTGTCCGCTTTCTCTTTCCCTTGCCGGCTCCATCTCGTCGACATCTTTCTCTTTCTCTTCCACAGAATCGCCGTCCGCTTGTCTCGGCCTATCTCTCACCGAAAATCATCGTCGGATCTGGCTTCCTCTCAAACTTCTCACTTTCTCTTTCTCACCTCGGCAAAAGATTCCAAAAGTAAAAAATATATAAAATATACGCATCTGGTAATTATTAAATCAGGTTTTATCTCCCGTCGAGTCCACCTCACATTTTTAATTTTCAGAAACCTAACCAAAACCACAAGAGTCTAACTAAATGGCAATTTATGGTTACACTTTATTTAGGGATAATTTAAGTCTTTTCATCCATAAACTACTCAAGTAGCAGAAACTGTCTATTTATGTTATTAAAACTCATAAACTGTCTTTGGGTGTAAAAAACTCAACATAGAGAGAAGGAGCACAACAAGCAGGACAGCAACACGAGAACGCCAGAGATGGCCCAAACTGTTGTCCCAAACACAGGCCGTGCCTGAGATTTAATGGCCCTGAAGCAGAAATTTTTTTTGGCCCATTTCTTTTTAAAGAACAGTAAAAATTCTTGATCTCAAAGATCCAATTATCCTACAACTGAAACAGCCATCTTTAAAGATAAGAAGAAGCAAGAAGATGGACAAACCCTAACTAAGGACAGGATGAAACAATCAGATCCAAAATCAAAAGAGGGCTGGAACTTTAACAAGAGGAGGGAGACGAGGATCTAAAGAAAAAAAACTCCAGAAAAAAATGGAGAAGAAACCGGCCAACGTCAACCAAAAGCAAGTCGACTTCGCCAGAATCAAAAGCTGGACGACAACTCCGATGAGATGGAATCGCCGGAGATCCGATATAAAGTGTCAACAAGACCACTTATACCGGAAACAGATTCCAAAACTGGGAACGATACCGCCGATAAAAGAACCGGCGACTTGACCCACATACAGTTCTCTCTCTCTGAAAGATTTTTAGAAAGAGAAGAGAGAGAGAATTTGTTTTTCAAATCCACCATAAACATTATATTTGTAATCTTATAAAATAGCATAAATACTTAAAAAAAACAAATGCGACATCCATAAATTTTTTAAATGTTCAGTGATATAAATACACTAGGTGGATCAATATAGTAATCTATAATAATAAAAGAGAGTTTTTTTTCTCCTTGGGAAAAATGCCATGTAACCCTCTTTTTAATAATAATTATAATAAAGGAGAGTTTTTTTATAATAATAAAGGAGAGTTTTTTTTCTCCTTGGGGAAAAAATGCCATGTGGCACCCTCTTTTAATAATAATAATAATAATAATAATAATAATAATTATAATAAAGGAGAGTTTTTTTTTCTTGGGGAAAAAATGCCATGTAACCCTCTTTTAATAATTATTTTTCCAATCTTATTTTTAATGGGTTTTGATGTTAATTGTGAAAGACATTGAATTTTTAATTTTCCCTCATACAAGCTCAAACGTTTATAATGTTTTTTGAACTGACCGGATCTGCGGTTGAACCGGTAAATCCGGTGACCCAATATAAATCGGGTTTGGCCTAAAATTTAAAACCACAAAACCACAAAAACTCAATAAAGCCGAAACCCGATACCAGTTGCACCACTGGTTGAACCAACATATAGTTTTATTTTTTTATAAAAAATAGTTATGTTTTAAATTTGTTTTATAGATTTCCAATTAAAAGAATAAGATCATATGATCATGTGGATTACAAAACGAGTTTTGGATTGTTGAAGAAGAAGAACCTGGTGAGTTACAAATTTATTATTCACATTAGACATAAATATTTATGAATTTCATGTCTTGATTTTTTAGATGTCATAACTCTTATGTTACATTTTTTTTTAAAAAATAGTATAAACTATTTCTTAATATTTTGTGTCAAATGAAAATAAAATATAGAAACTAAAGTTAAGTATTTTCTAAATGTCCTTAAACATAAAATAGATACATATCCAAACTATCATTTTATGTTTAAAAACATTTAAAAATATTAACTTTAGTTTTATGTATTATTTTCATAGCTAATATATTATTATATAATAAAATTAATTCATTTATTAATCGCGGTTGACCCAATGAATCGTTCGGTTCAGTCTCCGGGTCGGGTTTCAAAACACTGGTTTATAGGATTTCTTTGTATTTGATGTTGACGATGGAATATAGAGTCTCTACGATTCTCCTTCTTTAACGCAATCGACGTAACCGTTCATATAATTAATCCAGAAATTCCACTCTTCTCAGTCTCTCCTATTGAAAACTTCTTTAGTTCCTGCCTTCTCAGCTTCATTGGCTATGCATTGACGATGTGAGAGCTCGGACGAGAATCCCTTTACTTTTCCCAATTCAGATCATGTTGAATTCCCAGTTTCATTGCTCGAAGTTGAAGACAAACCGGTATAGAGATGTTGTTCAGACTAGGCTAAAACAGTTTTTGCAAGCTTGAAATGTTAAGAAAAGGGTAAGATGTTGGGGTTGATATGTTGTTGATTAATGGGAAGATACACCGGTTTCTTATTTCAGTTTACCAATTAATGATCGTTTGCTTTTAAAGTAGTAGTTTTCTTACGCGTCATCCCCTTTCTCAGGCGGTGTTCCTACATGCGTCAATCAACTTTCACATGCTTAACACCTTCAAACATCTCTTGAAAGAAAGTTCAGTCTATGACTTTAGTATTTATGATGAAACCAGAAGCAACCCTAACTTCACATATGATGACGCCCCTAATGCCATCTTATTCACAGAGCAGACTCTGTTTGTTGACCTAGAAGAGACGACACACCCGATCTTGATGGAGAGTTCTAGGTACCGAAATTACGACCTCCTCATGTCATTAGCCTACACAAAGACGATTTGCCAGGTTCGTTTTTCTTTTTAAAGTTTTACAGCCAGTCAATATAATAACTTAACAAAATCCAGCATAATAGCAGCTTACTTCTTTTGGTTTGCAGGTATCATAAGAAAATTTTGGGTATTAAAACTATTTTCAACAAAGAGAACCAAAGCACTCACCGCAATATGGATAACTTAAAAATTCAAAGGTATATCTCAAATATCTTACTTTTTATGAACTTTCAAAATTTAATATAACTGTAATCTTAATGTTTGGACATGAATAATAGTGGAAGTCTTAACTGCAGGGTATTAAACGTTTGAATCAGTGTATTTGAAGGGCTCGCAATACTCCTTGATGAAAAGTATGGCTGCCTTGGGTGTAGAACATATATATTAGATACTCACCAATTATTTTACCAAAAATTGACACTTCACCCTTATTTTTTATAAAGTTTATAAAATTTGAAACTTATTTTATCTTTCTATTATTTGAACTAAATATATCAGTACAAGTTTGATACTTCATAATTATTTTAATAATTAATAATGTAAGTATGTTTTATAAATAAAACATCAACTTTGTTTTATGTTTAAACTCCAACTAAATTAACTTTGTTACACTATCAGCTTTTACTGTACTTTTATTAAATTGATTAGTAACAACCACTTATACTATTCCACTTTGAATTAAACAACTTCAAACAAAGTAATACACTACGATCGCTAACCTACTATAAAAAAAATCAGAAAATATCATTTTTAACATATTTTCATTTTCATATTTTTAACATATTTTCTTTACCAAGTGCATATAATAAATTATAAATTCATGTAAGAATACAACATGAACCGTGGCGTGAGCCGAATACCACTAGTAATAAATATATTTGTCATCTTCAGTAGAGAAAGTAAAGAATGCAAGATCTTTTTTTCTTTGTTTGGTCATAGAAAAGAAATTGGAGTAGTGTGCAACTAAGTACCATGCCGATAATATCTGAAATAAATATTGTTATTACACAAACACAACAATTATAACGTTTTAAATTACCGCAAGGTTGATTACACTTCGTAACCGCTGGACCATGTAGTAATATCAGTATTACCAAAACTAATATATAGTATTAAAAACTCTAAAATTACTATATGATTAACTTCCATTTAATTTTCAATTTTTGATAAATAGCAGGCTTATACCCACTGCCAATTCACGCATAGCGTATTTCCGAACATGACAAAATGTTTAAAGATTTTATATTTGCTATTACAATTAATTAGTCCTACTTACAAGAAGAACACCCATAACCTGTATACAGCATATTTTTATATGGATCACAGATACTACTTGTTAATACCTAACATTCTAAAAGATTATTTTTGTTCCAAATTAGATGATATTATCAATTTTCAATGTAAATTTCATCAACTTTTATGTTATATGACTATTGATATTATTTTGTTTATTTACTATTAGTTGAATTATGGTTAAATGAATAACTAATATTTTTTAATTTTGAAAATGTTAAAATCAAATATTTTTGACTGTTTGCATAATTCTAAATTATAATCTACTAAAAAGGAGTGAATATTACATAATTAAATTTTAAATTTTTTTGTCAATATTTATTATTTATTTATATTTTTAGTTTCTGTATAAAAATAATTTTATCTATACTATTAAAAAGAATCATCCCAAAAATCTAAACAAGGCCGTTCCACCTATTCATTAGCTATTAGCTAATTATTTTTTGATCTTATCTTATATTTCTCAAATAATACAAGGAAATATGACATACATATCAATTTTTTTGGTTTAGTCAATCCTCTTATTTAATATACAACATAATTCGTACACAAAAAATTATACCATATAATTTACTATATATTTCTCTAACAATACCTTAGTCAATACTCTTATTTATTATACAAAATAATTTGGTTTACAAAAACACATACCAAAACTATATCCTTTGTTTGAGCCACCTTATTTTAAAGGCAACTAAATTTAAAACAAATAAAAAATTGAATATTCTTATATTTTCACCTTAAAAACCAAGATATATCATATATTGTTACAAAATATGTTAAACAAAAAATAATATACTGTTTATATGCTATTTAAATCCACTAAGTTTATTAACTTTAATAGATTTGATGACAAAAAATAGCTTTAATAGATTTCAAAACTCATTTAAAAGTTAACATATATCATACATCATATAATACTATGTGATCTCACATTATATAGTTCTAAATATTTACAAAGTCAAATTTAATACAACAATTTAGTAAACCATATGTAAAAAGCAAAATTATATATATTACGTTAAACTATTTTCTATAAAAGTCTTTAAAATAAAATTTCTTATTTAATATAATCTTAAAAAATATTAAAACACCTTACAAATCTATACTATTAAATTAGCCAAAATCTACCAAATAAATCTTAAGTCTCATGAGCTCAACAAATGTAACTCTTATAAAATGCACATAAAATATAACGTGAGAGAATAGTTCTGGGCATCCGGTCTTCTGGTCGGGTACGGGTCGGTTTCTTTTGGATCTAGATTTTTAGGATCCTAGACATTTAGACATGTTAGGTATTTAAAATTTTCTGGTTTGGATTCGGGTCGATTCTTTTCGGGTCTGGATCCATATTTCAAATATATGTAGAATACCTACAATTTTTGGGTGCATATGGTTTAGGTATTTTAGGACTCGAAAAAGAATCTAAGTATCCGAAAACAAAAAAATACTAAAATACGAAAAATACCAGAAAACACTAACAAATACCTGAAAAATATTCAAATATCCAAAAAATTCAACAATTTACCATAAATCTGAATGAGGAACCGAAAATCCCTAAAAAAGTTTCTTAATACCAAAAGTATATTTTTAAAATTTGAAATTTTACTCGAAACCTATAACTATAATCACGAAAAACTGAAATCCGAAACTTTAAAAAAAAATATTCATAATATCGAAAACACATTCAAAGTACCAAAAATATATTTGAAATATCCAAATACACCTAATTACACAAAAATTTCATGTAATTTAAATACCTGATTGAGTCTCAGGTAGGACCTTAAATCAAAAAGAGACAACAGGTTGAAGAAAAAATCAAATATTTACTTTGCCCTGTACCCGAACCCAAGCCACACTTATATTTTCGGGGTCAATTTAGATTTGTTTTTCCGGGTCCTGTAAAATGTCCATGCTTAAAAAAGAGTTATACAAGAGAGTCCATACAAAATCTTATATAAACTAATTAATAAATTATATAATTTTAAACAAATGCCCTTCTTTGATATAATGATGTTGTAACATAATAATGTACATCAATTTCAAAATATTAATTCAAAAACTTTGTTTACAATCTAAATAAAAATCCGCGCTTTCGAAGCGCGGGTCAAATTCTAATTAATAAGTAAAACTATTAGCTATCTACGCGAGCCTAATAATTTTTTTTTTTTTTGAGCCTAATAATTTTAAATTTTGCAAAAAACTGAGATATAGTTTTTGAACCTGATTTACACCATTTAGTCATAAAAGAAAACACATTAGCAAGGTTTATTTACAATAACAGATTTTACAATACTTCAAACACTACATTTACATCACATAATTTTTAAATTAACATTTACAATACTATATATAACTAATAACAAAAGATTGCAGTGTAAAATTGAACTTATAACTAAATAAGATAGAAACAGACTAATTTACAATAAATCAGACAAACATGTGATTGATAATATTTTCTGTACTGACTTTGTAAGACCCGATCCTGGCCTCTCAGGCCAGCGGTCGATGCCTCACGTCGCTCGGTCCATACCCTGACCGAACCTCTAAAAATTTTGCCCTTTATTTAAAACATCGCCCATAGGCGAGGGCTAACTCAGATCCTAGCTCAAGACTACCTTAGTCATTTCCTAGCTTAGATCATTTCAACTTATGCACAGCGGAATAATATCTACAAAACCATTGGTCTAAAACCCAATCTAACACTTGTCTGGTCAGATCACCTCAGCTACTGGTCAGTAAACACATCTGCCAGCTAGCTCCAAGGTCGATCCTGAACCTAGACCAAGTCATACCAAATCCGAGGTTCCATTCACCTAACCATTCTATCTAGATCTATGCAACATTGATAGATCATACCTTTGCCACATCCACGGAGCTTGTTAGCTCATTGTCCCAGCTGACTTAATTGTTTAGCTAGCTCATCCAGCTAGCTGAGCTGAACCACTTCACTTGAGGTTCACCACTCTCTTCCAGCTGATCGAGCTGTGAGGTAGCTTTGCCCAGCTCCCTGTCCACTCGTCCAAATCCCTTATACCTGCATAAACTCTTCCCTTGGGTACTTAGTCATTCAGCCAACCATCCCCACAGACTAAGTACCTACGGGAAGTCTTCAGCTGCAAAACTACCTCAAGCAAACATGCTCTAAAAATTAATTAAAATTCATGACAAATACTGATAATTCCCCACTAAGAGGAATCCACAATCAGATTGATCAGAACCGGCCTAATTCACATAGAATTTGGCCAAATCCGGATAAACCGGCCATAACTGACCACCATCAAACCGGCCTGATAAATCCAATCAAATCACATGATAAATCATGATAAATCCTCACTAAGAGGAATCCATGGTCGGATCCCATCAATTCCATCCAGAACTATGAGTTCGGACCTAGCTGCCCAACCAAGGCCATGGAGAGTTCCACTGAACCGGCCAAGGTCTGGTTTAGTACCACCATGTCTCAGGCGTGTGCTCCTGTAAACAAGTCCTTTCATTGACTAACAAAGCCCATCAGATCCTAAGTCAATCAACCAACCACCCCACATGACTCAGAACTGATGAGTCTTCACACTTCCTAACCGGCCATGGAACCATGTCCCACTGAACCTGATTAGTGTTGCTCTTACCACCGGTGCATCCTTTGATCAATCAGATAAGACACCTTGATCCACCATCCAGGGATCAGGTCGTCCATCCTTGCCCATGATCAGATCACACACGGCCTTCCTTGTATAAACACACCAGCACAATACTTATTGTCCACACCAACAAGTACTAGCCTTACTCCTCTCCTTTGCTTGCTGTTGGATCCAAACGAATTGGAACTTGCACTCCACATGGTTCCTCTGGTACTAGGACCCCCATGTGTCTCACCAATGGGTCGGATCCATGGTTCATACCATGATCAAACTCAACATCAAACTATGATCCATCCTGGATCACTTTCCAATGAACATCATCTAACTATCACCCCACATGGATGAAGTAGATCAACAATGATCCGCCCCTCCTCTTAGGGTCCTGGATCCTTAGTTTACATCACAATATATGGTCTTCAAGGGGCGTGCCTTACCTTGGCTTAACAGCACCATAAGAGACATAAACATAAACATAAACATGAAAGTAAGTATCAAATTTGTTACCTTATACTTGATCTTATTAGATCATGTGCCTCCTCTTATTAAGTTCGGCCATGCTCCTCCAGAGCATGCCTCCATCAAGCTCTTATCACATACTTATAGTAATGATAAGATCCATTCAATGGTCGTGCCTCTCTTCCATTCCATGGGACTCCCATGGAACCAGTTTCTGCACTGCATCCACCTTTGAGGCTGTGTTGGCCTTTGGGAGTGGAGTCTGGCCTTCTCCCTTCTCTTCTGACCATTTGCATGTGTTCCCAGGACACAGAGGAAGCCTTAGATGTGTTCATCCATGATCAAACACCATCCAAAGGTCGTGCATCACTTCCCCCTTCAGTGTCCAAGAAACTGCATTTTTACACACATCTGCCTTCAAGGCTGTCTCAGCCCTTAGAAGTTAGATCCGCCCTCCAATCTTCTCTCCATGCTATTTTCGTGTCTTCTATGGATGTAGAGGAAGCCTAGGGCATGGCCAAAATTAATCAAAACTCACCAGAGGGTCGTTCATAACCCTCCCCATGATTGCCCACCAAAACTGCCTCTTTGCTGCCTTTGATTGCATCTCTGTCTTGGATTGTTGAATCCGGCCATCTCCATGTTTTTCTCTGGTTTTCTTTGTGTTTCAGGGTGTAAAAATGAATGCCTGGCGTGCCTGTAAAGGCACGGACCTGCCCTCTTTTTATAGAAGAAGGAATGGTTACTTCTAACCATTGCATCCCTTCGGTTTCATTTATGGCCATTGATTTCATCAATGGTCCAGATCACACCCATTCGCCTATGGCAGTTATCTGGACGTCCTGAGCTTGTACAACCACTCCTGGGCATGTCCAATACAAGCCCAAACCGAATGCCAAGCCACTGGCCCAACCCCAAGAGCCCACCGGCCCATCGCCACATATGGGTTGCCCGCATGGCCCGGCCACTGTCCGGACCCGGCCCAACTGTCCGAGACCCGAACACTCAGTCAAGCTGAGTTGAACTGATCCCCAGCTGACCCAGCTGAGTGAGCTAGTCCATCCAGATCAGGGAGCTGACACACTCTACTTGAGCTCCAAGTGAGCTCCGTCCAGCTGGTCGAGCTTCTTGCTCGCATCCCCCAGCTGTGAATCACTTTGTACAGCTTGATATCTTTATCTTATTTAATCCCTCTAAGTCCCTTGGTCTATTTACAGACCTAGACTTGGTTCTCCCATGATCCATTCTGATCATGCACCACATCACAGCTTCACCTAGCTGGTCGAGCTTCGCCCAGACCTCGTCCAGCTACCGAAACACTCGACCAACTCCTTTAAGCTTGCCTCCATCCTATTTTGGTTAAGTCTCAGCTGTCTGATTCCCTTAACCACGTTTTTGGATCATGACATGCTTGCCTTTAGGTCACATGACCTGACTGGTGCGTCTCCTCGCACAATGGTCCATCCGGACGATCCTATCCAGGATCGGGGACATGATAGACTTAATTGGAGGATGAATTTCTAAAAGTTTTTCAGATATCTTTCTTTCCAGATCCAGCATCTAATCCAGCATTATATGATATAGTTAGGGATATAATGGTTCATGGTCCATGTGGTTTAGCAAATCCAAAATCGCTATGCATGGTAAAAGAAAATGGGAGATATTTTACTTTTACACTTTCTTTGGTACCACTATTCAACTTTACCATCAATCAAAAGACATTTTCATAAATACCACATTCATTAATGTGAAAAAGACTAAACTAAACTAACCTTACCTTATCATTTTTTTTCTTGTGGAGATCTATCGTTTCCATCAAGCTCCGCCGTCGAGCGTCGATATTTCATCAAGTTTAGTCGTCGTCTTCATCTAGACCGGTGGTCTTCGGTGTTCCTGTATCACGTGGTGGGGGAATCTGACAGTGGGGAAGCCAGAGATGGTTGAGTTCTACGAGATGGAGACGGAGACAGTGGAATCCGCGATTCGTGCCATCCGAGAGTCGACGGAGTGCGGGATCCTGGTTTGGAGGAAGAGATCGTCGGTTCCTCCTCATGTGGTGGAGAACAGCGAGATGAGGCAGCAGAGTTCGTGGGGATATTGAGTTCGCTGGATATCGTTGCATTCTTAGCTATGAAGATCCCTGTCTCTCAAGTCCTGGCACTAGGTAGGTTTGCCCTCCTTTTTTAATTTTAGTTCTAGGATCTCTCAAATTTGCTATTTGGATGTGTGATTCATATGTAGGATAATAACTTTACTAGAAAGGGTTACCATCTTAAGTAAAATTGCAAGACAATTCGATCTCTAACTCCTTTTGAGCTTGGATCTAGTTACATACAAAGTTGGTTAGCTATTTTCCACTTGCAAACTCTAATTAAGATCCTGTTTTTCCGTTTCTTTCATGTTGTGATTAACTGATTGAATCTCTCAACATGGTTTGGATCTATAAGCAGAGAAACTCTGTCATATAGCCATGTGCTTAAATACACCCAAAAATATTATTGTGTTCTTATTTCATTTATAAATATATGTACATGAGAGTGGACCTCTTCTATCTTCTTTTATTTAGTGATTGATTGATTCCATTAAATAGGGGTAAGGAGCATGGCTCGTGTCTCAAATTACCAACCTTGGTTAGGAAAATGAAGTATACAAATGTTTTCTTGTGCTCTGTGTTTTTAAAAATGATGTTTCAAACCATCTGGAAAAATGCTCCCATCATTGTTGACTTCAAAGTCTCTTATCTTATTTAGAACTTGTCAATTCTTATTTTATGTCTGCAACTGTCTTTGTTATTTGAAATGATATTTTATGTCATCAACTAATGCATCAACAGGCACCGTCGTATAGCGACTGAGACATGGCTCAAAAGCTGCTCGAACACCAGGTCAAGAAGGGAAGTGCTTTTATGCCTGGTCGCCTTGCATATAAGGTTTTGATCCTCCTTTCCTCTCCATCAGCTACTTGTATAGTGTTTTAGCTTAACCTTATCTCGTGAGTCTGTTAAATAGTAACACAAGCTTTGTTTGTTCTGAGATTCGTACCAAAAGAAATCACAAACTTTGTTCTGTTTTGAGTAAATTTTCATTTTCTGTGTGTATTAAGAGTTATTGAATCCCTTGTAATGGTTCTTACCTCAGTATTTTTGATGTAGCTATCAGATATTGTAAACCATGAGAATTTAGTCTCTGATGAGATCAGGTGAAGCCAAAGGTGAATCAAGTTTATTAACTGATTTATAAAGGTTTATAACAGTTTACAAATTCTTTGTAAGAGTTTCTAAATCATTTAGAAATATTTATAAAAATAATTTATAAGTGTAAAATCATTTATAAGAATTTATAAAATCATCTTAAGGTGTTATAAATATTTATAAAATCATTTATAAGTAGTTTATAAATCATTTATAATAGTTTATAAATTATTTATAATGGCGCGATCATTTATAAATATTTATAAAATCATTATAAATGATTCTTAGTCTTTATAAGGCTTTATATATTACAAATATTATTTTAAAGGGTACATTAAGTTTTAAGGGTTCAATAAGGGTTTGTTAAAATTTTATAAGGTTTATATAACCATTATAAGAGTTAATCTATAAGACTATATACACAAATAAAATAAGGAATTAATAATAAATAAAATGTACATTTATAAAAATTAATAAATCAACTTCTAAACCCTTAAATTAGTTTAGAAATCTGTTTTTAAATTAACTTATAAACCATTATGAATCTTTTTATACATTAACATAGAAAACTTAATCAGTTAGTTTATATACATTTATATATCAGCTTACAAACCCTTAAATTAGTTTATAAATATTAATAAATCAACTTCTAAACCCTTGAATTAGTTTATAAACATTTATAAATCATTTTATAGATTAATTTATACATCCTTATGAATAATTTTATAAGGGGTTTGTACATTAATTTAAAAATATTAATGAATTAGCTTATAAACCTTTATAAATCAGTTAATAAAATTTATAAATTAGTTTATAAAAATAATTTTATAAACCCTCATAAATTAGTTATAAGCCTTTATAAATTAGTTCTTAAGCCTTCTAAATTGGTTTATAATCATTTTTAATCCATTGATAAACCTATATAAATTCTTATAAGTCAAAATCCAATATATAAAAATAAATAAATCAACTTATAAACCGTTAAAGTAGTTTATAAACCCTTTTAAATCAGTTTATAAACTCTTACATTAACTTAGAAACCTTCATGAATTATTTTATAAACCTTTATATATAAGTTTAACAACTTTATAAATCATTTTATAAAAAAATAAATTTGTAAACTCTTATAAATTAGTTATAGCATTTATAAACACTAAAATCAACTTGTAGACCCTTATAAATAAAATATGTTGTAAAATTAAAAAATTTCCTAAAAATTTTAATAAATATTTCATAAATTAAAAATAGACCTTAATAAATTAGTTTATAAACCCCTAAATCAGTTTTAAAACACTTATAATTCATTTATAAACTCATATAAACCAAAATTAAATTTACATATATTTAATAAATAATTTTATAAGTTATTATAAATAAGTCTATACTGGTTATAAATACTTTATAGAAAATATAACAAATAAATTTTTATTAATCGCTTTATAAATTTTGTTTATAAAAATCATAATTGGTATAACAAATATATCATTTATAACTCTTATAAAGTATAATTCATTTATAAGGATTTGTAGAATTTCAAAATGTAATTATTTTTATGAAGTCTTATAACATTTTATAAAGGCTTATAAATCATTTATAAGGGTTTGTGAAAACTTTTTCCAAAACTATAAATTTGTTTATAAGGGTTAATAAAACATAATATTTATAAACTAATATATTAAGGTTTATATATCATTTGTAAAATTATATAAACTGTTTATAAGATCATACAAACTATTTATATGGTTTATAAATTATTTTTAAAACTATATAAGTCATTCATCGATGGACACTGCACGGTACACTCCTCTTCTTTGTAGTTACTTTTCGTTAGATGAATCTAGTAGGAGTTTTCATGTCCATTTTGTGAAACATTTTATTGCAGACGCAGCTAGAAGAAACTTGGACGGCTTTGTTTTCAGGGATCAGATATGCAAAGAACTTCACCAAACCGGTTTGTTTCCGCCACACCATTCTCTCACCGTTGGGATACGAGATCGCGCTTTTCAAGGGCTTGTCCGGAGAGATTGACTGCAACGGAGAATCAGCTCACAGTCTGTGGCTAGACCCTGACAACACAAAAACCGCGAGGCTCTCAGAGGTGGTTTCATTGCTCAAATGCCTACGCTAGTAGCAGATTTTATAAAGTTAGCAATGTTTTATAGAACCTTATAAACCCTTCTTTTCTTACTAAAAAAACATTTGGAGTGGAAGTTATAGCGATTCCCACATCATTTATATTATTTATAAATCAATTGTAATGGTTTATAAATCATTTATAAGGTTTTATAAGTTATTTTTAAAGTGATCTATAAACATCTTATAAATGATCTATAAATCATTATAAATGATTTATAAACCATTACAAATGATTTGTAATATCTTATAAACAATTCATAAACCCTTATAAGTAATGCATAAACCCTTATAAATGATTTTAAATGGTTTATGAATTTTTATAAATAAAATAAACCCTTATAAATGATACATATACCTCTTAGAAAGGATATATAAACCATTATAAATAACTTAGAAACCATTACAAATGATCTATAAATCCTTAGATTATTTATAAATATTTATAAATTTTATATAATTCCTTATAAATAATTTATAAACCATTATAACTAATATATAAACATTTTCTAAACCATTATAACTAATATATAAATATTTTATAAGGACTTATAAAACTATTTAAAAGGGTTTATAAAACTATTTAAAAGAACTTATAAGCTATTTATAAGAGTTTATACATTTATTTAAAAGTGTTTATAAATTAATCTACAAGGTTATATATCTATTTATAAGAGTTTATAAATCTATTTATACAAGTCGTGGAATCTTTCTATTCTGTACAAGTTGCGTTGCTGCGATGATGATTTGTCCTGTGCCAAGTTCTCGCTCTTCTTCTTCTTCTTCTTCTTCTTCTTCTTCTTCTTCTTCTTCTTCTTCTTCTTCTTCTTCTTCTTCTTCTTCTTCTTCTTCCTGTGGAAGAAATCCTCCGTGTCCAAAACATACGAAATCTACAAGAGATGTTATGAATACATAAGAGCGAGATGAAGCAACCAGCCCTTATATATATGTGTATATTGGTTCTTCTAGTTCAAGATTATCGAAACATGAAACCTCATACCGGTTTGGTTTAAGAATAGATTTGCTGTTTACCTTGTAGGAAGAGCAAGACATCTTGCACCCAAGGCCATTAATTACTTCCACACCTTCCATTGCCTTGCAGGCTGCTGCAAGATCATCCAGACTAGAGTATATATAAACCATTATAAATAACTTAGAAACCATTACAAATAATCTATAAATCTTTAGAAATTATTTATAAACCTTTATAAATTATATATAATTCCTTACAAATAATTTATAAACCATTATAACTAATATACAAACATTTTATAAACCATTATAACTAATATATAAACATTTTATAAAGGTTTATAAAAATATTTTAAAGGGTTTATAAAATTATTTACATGAACTTATAAGCTATTTATAAGAGTTTATACATTTATTTAACAGTGTTTATAAATTAATTTACAAGGTTATATATCTATTTATAAGAGTTTATAAATATATTTATAAGGGTTTACTCCAAAGATTATAAGAATTTAATAATCTTCATAACACAATTTATAAGAGTTTATAAATCAGTTAGAAGAGTTTATAGATCATTTATAAATTCTTACAAAAATTATAAGTAAATCTTTATGAAAGTATTTATAAAGTTTCTCAATTTGCAGATGGCAAATCTTGCTGGTTATGTCATTGGACCTTCAGGTCTAAGCATGTTTGTCTCCAGCTTTCTTAGGAGAGAAGGTATAAATAAAGCCCAGCGGTTTTCAATTCTTGTTTACGTTCTTTGCGTTAATGTTTATTCATTTGATATCATAGGATTGCTTGTTTATGATGATGCTCCAGATACGGTTACATGTCTCATAGGCCGTCATCTTATTGTCTCTAATTGGAACTTCTCAATTCTTTTCTCGCCATCTACCATATCTAATGAATACTTTAAATCAAGGATTCAAAACACTCTCAAGGAATGAGACTCGTGAAGTAGAGAGATGATGAAAAGAAAAAGGATACAGCCTGAGATCTTTGATGGATCATTAACGTCTGCTTCTGGTATAACCTTTGTGACACAAGCATACATAGAAAGCTTCTTCCTGCAGATAAAAAGAGGAGTTGAGAAGCCCAATATCCTACCAAACATTCAGAAGAAGCTACTGCATCTTACTCAGCTCTCAAGTCGTCCCGGTCTTTACTCTTTAAAGATTGTCTCTTTTCATCAACCGATATCCATTGTTCATTCAGGTCTTTGAGTTCATCAGCAACGACTGTATTGACAGACAGAACAAAGACTTTTCATGTCACTGAACCAAGGGACTAGAAACTAAAGTATATACACTTATCTAAGCTCGTCATTTATCTTGCTTTCTAGTTCCATATCTCCATCAAGCTCTTTCTGAAGACGCTCAATGTCATCGTCTCCTGCTGATTCATCTGAATAAGCTTCCTCTGTTTTTTTCTTGCAAGCTTCTAGCTTTTTCTTACAATCTGCATTTTCAAAAAAAAAACAAAACAAATCGAACACTTTTATATTGTTGATTCTTGTAAAGTATCAGTCTTTCAAAGTTTTCTAGAGACCCAAGTGAAGAAACTAACCTTTAATAGATTCCTGAATCTGATTGAAATCCTCATCGCAAGCAAAGTGGAGAGCTTTTGAGTGGTCGAAGCTTTGCGATACGACGCCGAATCCGTTCTTGCAGTTCGGTAAGTTGATCAAATCGTCTCAGTAGGAGATGAGATCTTTAATATCGGAGCTCTCTCTCATTTCTGATGCTCCGACCTGTACTTCTAGAGCAGGAAATTAAAATTAAAATCATTAGATCAAAACCAACAATACAATGAAAGGTGTGAAGAAGGCGTACCATAGACCAAAAGCACCAGTGGCAAAGAGAGCAGTCCGAGTCCCTCACTCATCGTTACCTGAAATGAGAGGCGTACTCAATTGCGATTTCACAGTCACCGATCGGATCGGAGACGATACCTCCGTTGAGAGAAACCTGCTGTGGGGGAGAAGGAGAGTAATTTAGATTTAATTATTTAAGGGTAAAATGGTATTCTGACCATTAAAAATCTGGTGGTATAGTTGGTTAGTGTATAATTAAAAAGTGGTATAAGAAAAATGATATGAGTGACAATTTCCCAAGAAAAATGTACCAAGCGATTTCCTAAAGATTTTTCCCCTCATAGTTCGATTAATAAAATGGTAGCACACATATTTGTCAACGAAAAAAATAAAAATTACATTTTGTTTAATTTAAGAAAAATAAAAAAATAACATCTTAACTTTAAAAAAATATTGAATTACTAAAATCAACATTTTAAGTACGAAAATCATATCAATAAAATAAATTATTTATATATTATTAATTATAATATATAATTTACACATAATTATACTACTATATTTAAATTGATCAGTTTATTCGATATGATCTGTTTATATATATATATATACAAATTTAATTTTACTATGCAGTTTTAAATTTCAATTTTAATTTATATAATTAATTTTGTATAATATTAAAAATCATTTACTAATTATATGTAGATTTTTTTTCAATCTTAATGACAATGCGCACAGGCCAAAATACTAGTTTACAATAAATCAGACAAACATTTGATTGATAATATTTTCTGTACTGACTTAATTGGAGGATGAATTCCTAAAAAGTTCAGATATCTTTCTATCCAAATTCAACATTATGTTTAATTTTTTTTTTTCCAGATTCCGATAATTGCACTCTCTGGATCCTCTTCCATATAAGAAGCGGAGGAAAAGCTTGAGATGAAAAGTAGTCATTCTCAGCCATAGGGAAATAAGATACAAGAACAACAATCAAGACATCTCGTGTAACAATTACACACAGATTGAGAAAATGGAGAGAAAGCCCTTTGAGGTTGAGACGACGGAAGATCACAAACCCTACTCCGCCTTTGATGGCGGTGGTTCTGATTTAACGTCGACGGTTGATTCATCTGACGATGAGCAGAAAAAGCTCGTTTATAGAGGCTGGAAAGTCATGCCTTATATCATTGGTAACGCTTCTCTCTCTCTCTCTAGACCGTTATTTTTAAACTCTGTTTGTTTTTTTGGGTCAACTAACTCTGTTTTTTTGTGCAACAGAACATTTTTTCCGTGATGGTTATTTTTAATCATTTTATAATTTATTTATTTATTTATTTTTTATCTGCTTCACGTTGGCTTAACTGTGTCAGTATTCTAGAAAATCTACTAGATGTAGAGATAAAAATGTTACAATTGTGTTCTTGAGTACCGTTTTTAAATGTCCGTGGAAAGGACTTTGAATCACTTGAAAGTTCAATCTTGGTTTCAAAGTTTGTTACTTTATGAGAAAGTAACCCATGTTGGTTTGACTAATCCATTAACGAAAAAAAGTTGTATGCTTGATAGGTAATGAGACATTTGAGAAGATTGGGATCATTGGGACGTTATCAAACCTTCTTGTGTACCTAACTCAAGTATTCAACCTTAAGAAATACACAGCTGCAACTATTATCAATGCCTTTAGTGGCACTATCAACTTCGGCACTTTCCTCGCTGCTTTTCTGTGTGACACTTACTTTGGTCGCTACAAGACTCTCAGTGTTTCTGTCATCGCTTGTTTTCTGGTACTAATGCTGATCTCAATGTTTTTTGTTTTCGCCAAGACTCTTAGTGCTGATCATTTTCGTCTGTGTAGGGATCGCTTTGTATACTACTGACGGCTGCAGTTCCGGGATTGCACCCGACTCCTTGTGGAACTAAAAGTTCGTGCCAAGGGCCAAATGGGGGTCAGATCGTGTTTCTGTTGATGGGTTTATCGCTTCTCGTGGTAGGTGCTGGTGGTATCAGGCCGTGTAATCTGGCTTTTGGGGCTGATCAGTTCAACCCCAAGTCTGAATCTGGAAAGAAAGGAATCAACAGTTTCTTCAACTGGTATTTCTTCACTTTCACGTTTGCGCAGATCATCTCGCTCACGCTAGTTGTGTATATCCAGTCAAATGTGAGCTGGACCATCGGTTTGAGTATCCCTGTGGGTCTAATGTTCTTGGCCTGCATTATTTACTTTGCTGGACATAATCTCTATGTAAAAGTGAAAGCCTCGGGTAGTCCCTTGGCTGGTATCGCTCGTGTTATAGCTGCAGCGATCAAGAAACGAGGGTTGAAGCCAGTTAAGAAGCCTTGCTCCGATCTTTACAATCACATCCCGCTTAACTATGCAAACTCTACACTCAAATACTCCGACCAGTTTAGGTAAACTCTAAGGGTTTCTTTTGTCTCTGTTTCTTAATGTTTCTGCCTTTTTGTGTTTGATGAAAACATGTTTATGTTGCTAGATTTCTCGACAAAGCAGCGGTGATGACCCCCGAGGACGAGTTGAAACCCGATGGAACGGCTTCAGATCCATGGAATCTATGTACGATGCAGCAGGTGGAAGAAGTGAAATGCATTGTAAGAGTGATTCCAATATGGTTTGCTTGCGCGGTTTACTACCTCGCAATAACACTGCAAATGACTTATCCGGTCTTCCAAGCGCTCCAGAGCGACCGGAGATTGGGTTCAGGTGGCTTCAAGATTCCTAGCGCCACCTATGTAGTGTTCTTGATGTCTGGTATGACGGTTTTCATCATATTCTACGACCGTGTCCTTGTCCCGTCGCTCAGAAGAGTGACAGGGCTAGACAATGGTATAACTCTCTTGCAAAGAATCGGATCAGGAATTTTCTTTGCGCTTTTGAGTTTGTTGGTTTCCGGTTTTGTAGAGGAACGCAGAAGAACCATTGCACTTACAAAACCGACACTCGGGATCGAGCCTCGAGCAGGAGAAATCTCATCAATGTCAGCGATGTGGCTGATACCGCAGCTCCTGCTTGCGGGGATAGCTGAAGCTTTTGCAGCCATTGGACAAATGGAGTTTTACTACAAGCAGTTTCCTGAAAACATGAAGAGCTTTGCGGGTTCTATCTTCTATGTTGGTGCAGGAGTTTCTAGCTACCTCGCTAGCTTCTTGATCTCGACTGTTCATAAGACAACTGAGCATTCACCTTCGGGGAATTGGCTAGCTGAGGATCTGAACAAAGGGAAACTGGATTACTTTTATTTCATGCTCACAGGACTCATGTTTGTTAACATGGGTTACTTCTTGTTAATTGCTAAATTTTACAGATACAAAGTCACTGACGATGAAGAAAATTCTGTGATTAAGATCAATGAAGAAGAGGCCAAGCTGCATCAACAACAAAACAAGAACCATGTCTGACCTTGAGACTTTAATTATATTTTTCTTCTACTTCAGTCTCCTCTTTGATGTTGTACCTTATAGATATAAGATAAATCACTTCATCTTTCAATACATGTATTGTACAAGAAGCTTTTTTGTTAATAACATCATCAAGTATAGGAAGATTCTCTTTCTTCCTTCACCACAACATAGCATAACAAACCACTAAAAGGATTCGGAACGTATTCAACTATAGGACTAATAGAGAAAACTTCATGAAGGAACTGAGATCAACTTGCTATCTTTATCTCAGATTAGTGTAAGCTTGTTGAATGGTTTCATTAGAGATTTGCCCATTTTGGTTTATGTAATACCAGATTTGGAGAGCATGATAAATCTGTAATTCATATTATTTTTGGAATATTCGCCAGCTTTATTAGCATGGACTTTATCGTCTGTACCATTCAGTCCATAATTTTTTTCGGGTGTTAGTGTTTATACCAATTGGGAATCTTATGACATAAAAAATAATAATCACAATCTGGAATTTGATAAAGATATTTGTACGTGGATAATTTGGTATTTCTAGAAGAATAAAAATGACAAATAATTGAAAAGAACTGACAGAGATCCATTGGAACTGATTAGACATATGAAAGGAGAATACAAAGTTTGGTTTACGACTAAAGGTGCAACCACTATAGAGGTGCAACCACTAAATCTAAGTGTTGCACAAGTGGTAATGCTTACAGAACATTTGCGATGCTGGATATAGTTCATGGATTTCAACAGCGCAATATAGTGAGTGTGGTTAAGTTTTTGGAAAGACTCATCTGGACAAAACTAATTTATGGGCACAAAAAACAAAGAAAAAGAGTATTATACCTGCATTTGTAGCTAGAATGTAGTTGATGATTCATTATCTAAGACTGCAATTGGAGCTAGATCCATGATGCGTCATTCTACTTACTTACTAGAATTTTGGTTCGGATTGCAATGATTTTATCTCCACAATTGAAGAACCACATGCATAGTCAAGCTTCTCAACAGAGCTAAAGGAGATAGCAGCGCTACAAAAAAGATTTTAATCCTTCAAGCTTTCCTACATACCTCGGGTCCACAATGCAATTGATGATTCATTAACTAGTAATTCTCGATCTTTTCATATAGATTTTTGTTATATTGTTGTTCTATTTCGATTTGGGTTCCCAGACCATCTCTTATTTGAGTAATAGAACAACACTTTTTAGTAAAAGAATCATGTCTGATCTAACAAAAAAATATATTCAATTTTATTTGGGTACAAGTTTTCTTCCAAAAGTTTAAATGTTTCTTACTCAGCTTTACAACAGAGATTGCACAATATTGTAACTAATTTATTTTGATCTTAATATTTGTAATTTTACTCTCTCTCTCTCTCTGTTTCGCAAAGAATGTCACTTTGACCTTTGACACAGATTAAAAAAATGATTGAAATAAATTTATGTGTTTAATAGTTATACTTGTTTAGCCAATAGTATTTTAAATAACAAAAATTATTTATAAGATCAATGCATTTTGTAATTAGGAAAAATTCCATATAAATATTCCAACTAAATTCGGTTAAGTTTTCTAATAAACTTTTTTTACCCGGTTTCATACTCAAACTAATTATTTTGCCCATTTTTGTACACTTACTTTTAAAAATGTGCTCATTCTAATACCTAAAGTATGCTCATTCTAATAATAAGTTTCAAAAAAACTTTAAAAATCTCCAAAATTCAGAAACAAATCTTATAAATTTCTAGTTATATTTTTTTGAAGAACACAAGTAACTAAATTTTGGATGATATTCATTTTTTTTATAATTTATTTTAGTTTTAATTTCAAATTTAGTTTATTTTCTGAAGTTTAAATTAATTAAGTTATTTTATTAATAACTGTTTTATAAATTTTAAAATAATATACAAAATTTTAGTTACTTTTATTGTTAAAACTTATAATAAAATTTGAAAATTATAGATTTTTTTTTGAATTTCAGAGATTTTTAAAAATTCGTTTGAAACTTACAAAATTTTTGATTGAAATTAGTATAGTTTGGGTAGTAAAATTTACACAATTTTAAATGTTAGTGTATTAAAATGAGCAAAATAATTAATAATGGTAATAAACTAATTTGAGTATTAAAAAGTTTAACAAAATTTAGTTGGAAGTTTTTTATGGAATTTTCCTATATAACTAATATTTTTTTTGATTGATTAATATCAAATTAATTGATGAGAAGATTACACATTTATGAAGATGCTAGGTGGACGGCCCACAGCACGTGGGAACATTAATATAGTTCTGGAACATTAATATAGTTCTTAGATTTCATGTTTACATTTTTATGATTCCTGATGATCGTATTCTCTTATGTTAACATATCATATACATATTCTCTTATGTTAACATATCATATATGTATTTGTAAGGCTCATTTAGCTCAATATACAAAACAAGAATGTAAATTAGGCAAGTGTGCATTGTTTGTAATAATTTGCGAACCATGTGACCGAAAAGCTTAAAATGACAGCTCTAACCTCATGCTTCTTAAAAACCAGCTTCATAAAGGTCTACGTGAGTAAGTTAGACAGATTTTGGGTCAGTCAACTTGGGAGGAAGATATTTAGTTGAGATCAGTTTCTTGCATACTATATGGATATACTACGTGCTACGTGTGAGATTTAATAAGTGTCAATATTTATCACATGTAAGAGAAATTCATGTCATTATTGAAATAAATAATATTTTATGTTAATTTTGATGTGTATGATGGACTGTTTAACTTCTTGTTAAATAGCGAGTAAAGATAAATTAATGAAATTACTTGTAGAACATAAGTATGGTAGGAACAATTTTATTGATTAAAGACAACATTTAAAAGACCCAATTAAACAAGCATTCAAAATACAGATTTAGCTGAAAGAATAGAAGAAATTGAAAGATCTAATTTATAAACATGTATATTATAATAGCCATTACAATTATGAACCCAACCCAGAAAAATTGTTTTAGACAAATATATACTTTAACATGTTAGTTAGCCGGTTTACACATTGTATATCCTTAAAATTATTAAACAAATATGCATTGTGAGGGATATGAAATTTGATTATTGGATAATAAATATATAATCCGGATTATAAACGTAATAGCCAAAAAAGGAATTTACACATCATATTTTATTTATAAAAATTAAGAAAACAATATTAATTGGCGTTGTTAACACGCGTAAGCAATACTCTAAACCCTAAACACTGGATGTCAAAAAAAAAACCCTAAACACTAAACCCTAAACCCTACGATTAACTGAATCCTAAACCCAAATCATAAACCCAAACCCTATCCCCTAAACCCAAAACCTTAAACTCTAAACCCAAACCCTAAACTTTATCCATTTTTCTAATTATCTTTGATTTCATGGTCACCCAATGCAGTTTTATGATTTAGCTTATGGCGTTAACAATGTGCGAGCCTTAACTGGATATTAGAAAGTTAAGCCGGATAAATGTTGTGATAGCCATTGATATTATTTTGTTAGTCGAGATTTAAAATGTAAAATGCCTCTAAATAAACTGGTATTTGCATCATGTGTTTAACTTAGATTATTATAAGAGATGGAGTAATATGTAAGCGTGAGCCTTAACCGGATATTATATAGTTAATCTGGATAAATTTTGTAATAGGCTAATAGCCATTAGTATCATTTTGTTAGCCGGAATTTAAATTGTTGAGTACTGCCTCCCAATAAACCAGTATCTGTAACATGAATCTATTCTATTAAAGCAGAAGTACATTTCAGTTTTGTTTGGATACATGGATTACAGTTAAAAAAGGTTTGTTTGCAAAACATAGATAACAATATTAAATGATAATTGTTTAGAAACATGGATAGCAGTATATTTATTTTCTTTTATTTACATATTTAGTCATTGAATTTATAATAGATCAAGTATTTCTTTTTTATAATTCTTTTTATTTACAGATTCTACCACTACAATTTCATAATTTATCTAAACAAATCGATATTCATATATTGACAAAAGCAAATATTATTTTCTTTGTTAAAAGTAAAACACAAAATGAAAATATATAGTATATATTATATAAAAAAATTAAATATAGTATTACCTTATTTATTTCAAGAATACAAAATATCATAAAATTAATAAAAATTCATAGAACACTAATGAAAAAAATTCAATGTGTTACTTCATTTTAAAATAAATTAACAAAAATAATAGGTTAATATATGAATAGTGCACATACATCAAACTGCATCAAGTTATAAAAAATTATTATCAAGCATATGTATTATAAAAAAATATTCTACTCTATATGTAAATTACAAAACATTAAAAATATACATGAATTTGACCCTTGATCACGCAAATTCTTAAAGCTATTATCTATCCAAATAGATAACATCTCTTCTTTTCTATATTTGTTATATACGCATAAAATCTTGGAACAAAAAACAAAACTACAACAGAATATATATTTTAGGATATCAATACTATTAAAACTGAAGGGCTTTTTTTAAGATCTCCTTCTTTTTGCACTTATTTACCATTATATGCCACTGGATTAATTTAAACATATGCTTTTAATTAATCACTCTATTATTTCGAAAAACCTTTTAATTAGCAGCTATAAACGAGAAAGATCTGTAGAATCCGAGAACCAAGCGAACCCTAACCAGAAATTGAAAAGAAGATAAAAGAAAATCTTCAAAGGATGCAAAATCATTATCATCACCGTGCTTGCCATGAGAATATCAACAGAAATTTCAATGTGTAAACCAAACCCTAATCAGAAACTGAAGAGAGGATCAAATAGAATCTTCAAAGGATGCAAAATCCCAGAATCGTTCCGCAACTCTGCGCCGGCTCCGAAATCAATTCTTCTGCTTCATCCTTCACAGCAATCTTCCCAAAATTCATAGTATAGAGCATTTATCTCCTGTTGTGAAGTCATCTTTAAGTTCGTTATTTTTATTTTTTTTGGTAATCAGTTGTGTAGATTTTGTCATTGATATCTCTTTTTTGTTCTCATCCAGGTACGTGGGGTTCATGGACATAGAAACTTATACAAACCCGATAGACCAGTCCATAGCTCATTTGCTGTTTCACGAACCCTCAGACTTGTCTCTTTCGCATGCTCTCACTTATAAGTCCCATCTTATCTTATGGTAACTTAAAAAAAAAACACTTTCTTCTTACGCAAAGCCATTCAGACATACAAAGTGTGTCGCATGGTGCCTCATTTAGTCATCATTATCTCCACAGGTTCCTCAGCGCAACAGTAGTCGAGCCAGAGGATAGAGAAAGAAAAGGAAACTCGAGAGCTTATAATAGCAGAAGTTGTGGCAAGTGACAAAAAATAATGATGCCGACTAAAAATTGGCTCTTTCCGTGCCGAAACAAACCGAGGTATGGTTGTTAATACTGACCTTGATTTTTGCTCACTGAAATTTCTCCGGTTAGTTACCAAAGTCGTGATAGTTTCTTTCATTAGAATTATAGGGATTTTGTAACACAGTGGGTTTAAGTGTTGCGATAGTTGTCTGGTTTGGATTTTCGGAATTTGATTGTACACTTAGTTGTTCAAGCTCGAAAAGGGTCTCGGGACATGTTCATTGCCTTTGTGATATATGCTCAAGTTGTTAAGTAGGGTGACAAATTTGTTAATTGTTAGTGTCTCTTTTTTTGTAATGCCATAATTACTCTGCTGTGTATTTCTTTTTTCTTCGAAACTTAAAGGGTTTTAACTTCCAAGAATGGTTTTGTAATATGATATTTGGATGGAACAATGTAATAAAAAGATACCCTCTAAGAAGCGTGAGAGGATTGTCCTCTCATCGACTCATTCTTTTCCTCCTATTTTTATATTTGATCGTAAAACCTTCCATCTAAGTCCGGTAATGGCCTGTCAATAAAAATATTAACGCCTAAGTTGATAATGGGTATGATTGGTTAGGCTATATAAACTGACTTTAACTTTAATTTTTTACTTACAGTCTTTAAAATCACCAATTATATTTTATGTTAGTTTATAAAACTACATACCAAAAACATCGCAGCCTTATTTTCTAAATTACTATCTTTTTAGCTGTATGAAATATATTACTTTAGCAATAAAAAGACTCGAAATACCAGAAAACATATTTAGAATATCCAAATACAGTAAAAACTCTGTAAATTAATAATATGTAATTTTGATATTTTATTAATTTATTGAGTTATTAATTTACAGAAAATTTCCTTTTTAAAATTTATATATTTATTAAAATGGATTTTATGTATACATATGAACAATAAGTAATTTTAAGGTATATGTATTGTTTAAATTTTATTGATACAAGTTTTATATTGGTTTTATTTGATTATATGGGATGGAAGATAAATATAATAGTATTTTAAGTGTAAAATAAACAACATTAGTATATTTAGAGAGATGAAGAAATAATAATGATAAATTTCACTATAAATGATAATAAACTATGCAATATATTGATTATATTTATATTAATATTATAAACACTAATTATTAATTTATGTTTATATTGGGAACATATATTTACATAAGGTTATTAGAAGATTATTATCTTATTTTTATCGAGTTGTGTTAAATTTTACACTGGCCCAACTCGAGACCAGTGAAATTTATTAATTTACAGTATTTAAGTATTTATAGAGTATTAATTTATAGAATTTCTACTGTATACCTAATAACAAAAAATATTTTGGGTACTTTAGTTACCCAATCGACTCTCGGACAGAAACCATATTCGAGTAGCGATCCGTGGGTCTAAGAAATACATATTATGTACTTTTTCCTCAACCGAACCTGGAATTTGGGTCGGTTTCGAATTTGTTTTTGGGTCCGGATAAAAGACCCAAGTTTAAGAGAGAATTACATAAGAGTGTACTTACAAAATCTCAAATAAATTAACTTATAGATTATATAATTTTTAGAAATTCTCTTATTCGTTATAAAGACGAATTTGTAACATAATAATACACAACAGTTCCAAAATACTAATTCATAACAAAATTTATTTATAATCTAAAAACACATGCGCATTATACATAGTTTAGTTATTATTATTTAATCTATCAAAACACAAGCAATTTTATCGGCTTACAAATAATTTAGGTTAGACCATTACATTTAATTGGATTTCTTATTATTTCTACTTATAAATAATTTAATTATTACTAAATATATACTCTATCCTAAAACTAAGGAACTAAATAACGTAACTAATCTATTTTTTCAATAAGGAATTCAAATTATGTTAATACTAAGTCACTAATCAATTATATATATTTATTAATATAAAAGAATTATATATAATAATATTTCTTATAGATAAAATATTAAATTAGATATATATATATATATATATATATATATATATATATATATATTTGATAAAATAAATATTAATAGTTATATATTATTAATATTTAATGATATGATGAAACATGTTATTATTTATATTTTATGAGTATAGTTTTACGGGTATTCCAACAAACATGTAAAATATTTATCAAATATAAAACTGGCTGAACAAAATATAAAATACACTTTAAGTTAGCCTTGGACGTTCAGATACCCACTGAGATACGAGTTAGGTATTTTAAATTTCAGTTCTAATATCACATCCTAGGTCTCATTCTGGTAAATTTGTAAGTACAGATCAAATTTGAATATAACACATCAGTTTGGTTCTAATTTGTATCACACTCTAAAACCTATAAAGTAACCATATATCGTTCGATTTAGGTTATATTAGTTTCGTTTGGATATATCTGAAGTTAAATCCAAAATTGAAAGCAAAAAAACATAAGATATAAATAATTATTTATATAGAATTAGATATTTAAGTTAATTAATTATAATTCAAATATTTTTAGATATCATTTCAATATAGAAAATTAGAAATGAATATTTGAAGTACATATTTATGTTTCAAATATTTATATTTGTGATTAATTTGGACATTCTGATCAGTTTTTCATATTTTTTAGTTCTGTTGGATTTTAAGGTCGGGTTCGGTTAATAACACTTAGATTTCGTAATGTTTTGCACCATCCTACAAGACCTGTTCTGGTATTTCTTACATTTCAAACCGGGTATCATTTTTGGTTTGGGTTCAGTTCGAACTTCAAATTACGAATTTTATGCTCAGATCTACTATATAGAAAGATAAATTGTGATTAAAAACTTATCCTGTGCTTTCAAAGCGCGAGTCAAAATCTAGTTTACTATTAAAAAGAATATCTTAAGCATAACAAATCAGCAAATATTTTCAAATAAATAGCTTCTCACAATTTTTGGTAACAACTTTATTGTGAATCTTCTTTGATTGACAATCAAATATGTCTAACGTAATCTATCGTAATCTATCCACCACATCAAACAATTATAAGTATTTCAATTTTCCTAATATATATCTCCGAGAATCTTTTTCAATTATGAACGATATTATCAAAACTTCCTGTGCACTACTCTTTCATTATATAAAGGAACCAAACCATCATAAGCAGTTACCATTTTTGTTTGAGTATGTTAAGCTTTCATATTTTCTTAATCAATTGAATCTCACTATTTTATGTTATTTTGCAGATCATATACTCTTTTTCTATATCGTTTCAGTAACACCAACGTTTTTCGCTTTTAAATCTGGTAAATAGTTCTGTATTAAGTTTGTTTCAGTTTTCATTTGTCTTCTTAATCGTTTGAATCTCACTGTTTTAATGTTATTTTACATATCATATACCACTCCTATATCATTTTAATAACTCTACCATTTTCGTTCCTAAATCTGGTAAACAATAATATTTTATGTATGTTTCATTTTCAGTTTTCTTGTTAATCATCTGAATCTCAATGTCTTTATGTTATTTAGCAGATCATATACCTCTTCTTTTATATCGTTTCCATAAGACCAATATTTTCTGCAATGAATCCGGTTAATAATTGTGGTTTGATTCAATGTTCAAAGATTTTGTGGTTTAAATACTTAACTTATTTGTGTAAATACATGTATATTTGGAGATTGATACTAATACTTGAGTGTGAGTTTCGAGTAAGTTACATATTGTTTAGCTCACAGATTTTGGACAATGTTTTGTAGGATGCGTTCACAATCCTTTTTTTGGTAAAAGTGTATTCACAATCTTTCTTCTCTTTTGTACTTTTCTTCTTATCTTTTTGTTTTCCAGCATACTTATATGGTAAATATCTATAAATTTAATTTATACGGTTTTGTTATGCTTATGATCCATGTTTTTTTCTTTTTTCTATTTGTTTTCTTAGATTTTGGGCGGAGACGATGGTTTAAACGCTGTAACGAGGAAAATCTAATGAGACCGATTAACGCTCTGGACGCTGATCTTTGTTCTTAATTGTTACGAGGAGCCTGGTGAAGGTGTCCCTGATCAGCAAGTATCTTCTTTCTTTGTTCGTGTTCATTATCTCAAGAGCGCAAGATTGATTGTTGGTTAAATTATCTTATATATTAAGCTAACTTTGTTTCCTCTGTTCCTCCAGATCAATGAGAAAATGTTTTAGTTCTTCTTGCCCTTAAAAAGAAAAAGTGGGAAGATGATATTGGCTGTTTTATGGAGCTGCAAACAGGTTGAAGACAGGCGATGCTGATTTGTAGAAGATGACCGGAAACCTTCGCCGTTCACCGGTGGTACACAATTCGAGAAGCTGTTTCATCTTCTATTTTCACCTGTGTAGTCTTTTTTTTTTGTAATAGCAACACGTTTTCTTTTTTGATGTATGATAAGCTCACGTGTTTAGAGCTTCTGGGCCATTATCATTAAATTCTCTGTATTAAGTATTTGGACTTTAAATTAATAATATTGGGTTGAAAAAAGAAAAGCTTCATTTAAAAAAGAAAAAGAAAATGAGTACAAAATGGGATTGTTTGGAAACTTGATTAGTAGACTTAAAGAATTATGTTTGGACACAAGAATAATTATTTTTCTTCTACCAAAATTGAAATCAATAATTAAATTTACTCATCGATTAATTTCTTCCCTGAGTCTTTTGTGCTTGGTGAGGAATTCCATAGGTTGCACAACAAAATATGCCAGAGATAGGTTTCTGAAATAGATGTTGGGATCGGAGCTGGAGTGGTCGTTGTTTGAGGAATCACTCGAGGGGTTGTTGTTGTAATTGTTGACTGACATTTCTTCTCCCATCTTCACTTACTGTT
Source organism: Brassica nigra (assembly GCA_016432835.1). Taxonomy (NCBI): domain Eukaryota; kingdom Viridiplantae; phylum Streptophyta; class Magnoliopsida; order Brassicales; family Brassicaceae; genus Brassica; species Brassica nigra. The sequence continues at coordinate 31,973,215 of CM028242.1, forward strand.
GCTTGTAGTTTGGCCTGTGAGTTTTATTTGGCGGTGAAGCATATGAGTTGGGATATTGTAGGCCGATGTTTATAAAGAGGGTTGTGGAAAACCCTTGATTTGATAGTACATTATCATCAATGACACATGTATCTGCAAAAGGCTGTGTTTATGTGGTGTTGTCATTTGCATGCTTCTTGATGCATGTAAAATGAGTCAGCCTTTGCTACTTTTGACTTATATAACAATCTTCATTGAAGTCCACGATGATATAGTAAAGTCATGTTATTCGAATAGTGAAAAAACTGCACAAAAGTTTTTTGGTTTTCAAGATAAGTTTGTGAGTTTTCAAGATAGGAGGTCAATGTTCATTCACCTAGATAGGTTTCTGTATAAGCAACTGATAGGTCAGTGTTTGTCTCATCGAAACAAAAGAAAATTGGACCGTATTATATGTTCTAATTATATCATTGTTACACAATCCATGCAAACGGACGTGAGACCATAATGTATTATTTAAACATTTTATGAAAGTTTATAAGTTCTCTATGTGATGGGGGATACACGTGAGACCATAAAATGTAACTGAAGTATGCTTTAGGGTAGTATTATTTAAGCATTAACAATATTGAAGGATTTTATAAACTAAGATGTATAAAAAACAGAAAGTAAACAGCAAAGAGAACTTTGTTGCATTAACAATCTTAGATGATATCTGGTAGTATTATGAATAGTTTTAGTAACCGAAGTATGATTTATGGTAGTATTATTTAAGCATTAATAATCTTAGATGATTTTGAAACTAAGATGTATATATCATAAACTAGCTTTTTATATGATAGAACAAGAACTTCTCACGTGTACGAGTATAAATTCCAATGTAGCATCATGTTGATAGAATATTTTTATAACATTGACCTACATGATTATAGATTCAAACCTAATTACCTCATTCTATAAAACTATTATTAATAATATTTTAATGTTAATACTCATAAAAAACTTATGATATTACTTACTAAAATTTAGGGATGAGATCAACTAATATATACAAAACTATCATTATTAAGATTCTGTTTTGATTTTCTGTTACCATAATTAGTTTATGTTTGTTTAATATCCCATTTATTACGAAATAATGATAGTACACGATATCTTTGAAAATTAGGTATAATTGTGATTTCCACTACAACTTTGGCAATACAATAACGTCATTGCATATTATTAGTCTCTGCATAAGTTAGAACAGTGATAGTTAAGACAGTATGAAGAGAAAAGAAAGATTGGCATGCCTAAAAATGAGAATGATAGACCAGACTTGCATCCTGAGATTAACACGAGTGGGGGGAATGAAGGTCGTCAAACTCAATCAATCTCGAGAGATCATAACTTAGCACAGAACGGTGGGCAGTCTCCTGTTCCTATGGGCTCTGTTTTTAAAAGGTTATTTGTTGGCCTTGATCCAAAGTTAAAGACAAAGATTGATTCAAACATTTGCCATAGAGCAATCACACCAGAAACCCCAAGTACCAAATGTAGATGTGTTCTTGGTAATAGTTCTTAAGACCCTCTTATCCAGTGTTTGGAGCTTTGCATTCTTACTTGATTGTTTGGAAATATTTATCTACATATGTTTTGTTTATCAGGTGTTTCTTTAGATTCTGCTCAATCTATATTAAAAACACCAGAACAGGGAAGCTGTTTGACCCAGTTGAACAGTAAGCTTAAATATATATTTTTGTAACTTGGAAGTATAATCGAAACCACTATACATATCCTTGCCCTATGAGTCTGTCGTATATAATTATCTTCTTTTCTATAGCAGAACCTAGCAAGTCAACCGCAATCAATACTACTGAAAGATCAATCCAAAGGAACCAGCGAAAGAATAAACGTATTGCACTTGATGATATTACAAATTTAGCTTCTAGAGAATTGATCACTAACTGCACGCCGACACCACCAAGTAACAAAAGAATATGTGTTCTTGGTAATAGTTCTTAAGACCATACTTGGCGGTCTTTGTCCAAGGTTTTTTCATCATTCACAGCACACTATCTTCTGTATATTTGATTCAGGAGTTTCTATGGAAACAGAACAAGTAACTAGGACTTCGGATCAGGGAAGTTGTTTGTCATCCTTCAAGTGTAAGTTAATCTGTCTTTTTTAAAACTAAAATAGATATTATCCCCTTGACTATACTATTCTGTTCTTAAGTTGTATTTTTATGTTAATTGTATAGCGCATGTCAGCAAGGCAACTAATAAATGTAAAAAGAAAAGAGGACCAATTCAGAAGAAGCAGCACATGAATGGAAGTGCCCTTCTTGATAACATTACCAATACAGGAAATTTGTCTCCAAGTGAAACAATAGATGAAGCATCTAAAACAAACAATGAGAGAGACGATGATAATATACTAGATGATGATGAAGCAATCGATGAAGATCTTGATGATTTTCGAGGTTATAGATCTTTTAGTAGTGTTTTTCCTTTACATTTTTATGTGGAACTCCTAAACTAACATGTTGTCTCATTCTCAAAATCCAGGGATAATCGAAGAACTCGATGGTTCTTTAGAGTTTGACTGTAGGTCACAGGAAGATTCTGATTCTGAAAGTGCTATTGATTGTGTACATCATTCTGATGGAGAAAAAATATTTCCTAATGAACCGGAAAGTAATAAAATGTCATCTTCTACCCGCGCAAACGTAGCACATAAGTCTCTCAAAAAAGAAACCTTTGGCAAAAGCTCTAGGTAGTATATTATCATATTTGGACTGATCTACATTGTGTTTATTTTCTCACTTATTTCTAAAATCTATATTTGTTGTATGTTGCCACATGCAGCCTATATCGATGAGGGTGATCCCACTTGGTCATGTTCCCACTGTTGCGCTTATATGTGGTACGGAGAACGTATTAATAAACGCAGGAATTCCAAGATTCCTTCTTTTACTCTGTGCTGTATGAATGGTCAAGTAACATTGCCACTTTTAAAGTCCCCACCAGATGTGTTGACACGATTGCTTGAGGGGGAAGATAAACTAAGCAAACATTTTCAAAGAAATTTGAGACCTTACAATATGGTCTTCTCATTTACTTCACTCGGTGGCAAAGATGAGAGATCAGTGAGGAAAGGAATAGGTCCTGACATGTTTCAATTGCATGGAGAAAATTATCATCTAGCAGGAAGTTTATTTCCAAATGATGGTGACGATGCCAAATTTGGACAGATGTATATTGCGGACACAGAAAATGAAGTGGAAATAAGGTCAAATTGTGTTAGGTAACTATCAGTTTATACCTTTTTTATTTCAAGAGGAGGTTTAAAAACGTACACGACTAACATTTTTGATATATGTTAATGTATCCGAAGAAATGGAAGTAAGAGTGGTCGAGTAAAAGAAAAGGACACTCTGAAGAAAGAAATCATTGAGGCTTTGATAAAGATGTTAGATGGTGTGAATCCGAATGTTCAACAATTTAGATCAGCAAGAGATCGATTTAACACTAATCCTAACGATGCATTTCATATGAGGATTGTTAGTGATAGACTTAAAGACGGAAGGACATACAACACACCCACCGCATCTGAGGTTGCTGCATTGATTCCTGGAGACTTTAATCTCGATATGGATAAAAGGGATATAGTGCTTCAGAAACATTCTGGAAAGTTTTTGAGGATTAATGAGATACATGTTTCCTATCTAGCACTACAGTATCCTCTATTGCTCCCTTATGGAGAGGATGGGTTCACACTTGGAATTAAGAAAGGTGTTACCGAAGGCACCAAAAAGCAGAAAAAGAAAACGATTAGTATGAGGCAGTTCATTGCATATCGGTTGTTCGAAAGGAGGAATGAGTCACGACATCTACTGCATTCTAGGCGACTTTTTCAACAATTTTTGGTGGATTCTTACACAACTATAGAGTCTAACCGTTTGCGATATCTAAAATTCAATCAGGATACTTTAAGGTCTGATAGTTTTGACTCTCTGAAACAATCAGAAAATGCTGGCAAGATTGATATGCAAGAACAAGGAACAGAATTTGTATTGCCGGCTTCTTTCACTGGTGGTCCTAGATACATGAAGAATAATTATTTGGATGCTATGGCCATTTGTAAGCATTTTGGTTTTCCCACTCTTTTCATCACATTTACGTGTAATCCTAGATGGCCAGAGATCATCAGATACGTTAAAGAGAGAAACCTAGATGCAAACGATAGACCAGACGTTCTTTCCAGGATCTTTAAAATAAAGCTCGAGTCACTAATGGATGATTTAACCAAAAAAGCATCTACTGGGAAAGGTTGTTGCATGTGAGTTTATCCTACTTAGAAGAATTTATTATCCAATGCTTTAAAAGATCTTAATATTTGTCCTACTATCCGTTTTTTGTCATTTCTTCACAGCAATGTACACGATAGAGTTTCTGAAACGTGGTCTACCTCATTCGCATATTCTTTTATTCATGCATCCGGATAGCAGGCTTCCCAGACCAGAAGACATAGACAGGAAAATTTGCGCGGAAATTCCTAATCAAGATGAAGAGCCTGAACTTTATGAAGTGGTTAAAGATATGATGATGCATGGACCATGTGGAGCTGCAAATATGAATTCTTCATGTATGGAAAATGGATTGTGCTCGAAACTATATCCTAAATCATATTGTGAAAAGACTACAATTAATAAAGATGGGTTTCCAGTTTATTGAAGGCTCGAGCAACCACAATCTTATGTTGAGAAGAACAGGATGAGATGTGATAATCTTTGGGTTATTCCACACAACAGGCAACTATCTCGTCGGTACAGAGCTCACATAAATGTCGAGTGGTGCAACCAAGCTGGATCAATTAAATACTTATTTAAGTATATTAACAAAGGACAAGATCGTGTCACTGTGGCCGTGGAACCTCCTGAACATGTGGTTGTAAACCAAATGGAGAACGTTGAGGAAAGTGTGGAGAAGATAAAAAATGAGTTTAAAGATTTCTTCGATTGCAGGTTGTTAAATTTGCCATATTGTTCATTACTAATAAATTTATATATAAGTATACATGTTCTAATCGATTTTGTGGTGCCTTTATTTGTAGATATGTTTCTTCGTGTGAATCTTCATGGAGAACATTTATGTTCTCTATTCACTATCGATCTACACCAGTTGAGAAGCTTACTTTCCATCTACCTGGAAAACAACATGTTATTTTCAGAGGTAAAGATAAGATGGAGGCGGTGCTGAGTCGCAAGCTCATTGAGAATACAATGTTCTTAGCATGGTTTGATCTTTGCAAAGTTGATTCATTAGCAGCAACCCTGCTTTATATTCAGATTTCCAACTTTTATACTTTTCTGAAAAGTAAAAAAAAATTCAAACGAAGAAAAAGAGGATTTGCCATTGGTAGGATTAATTATGCTCCCCGTAAACAAGAAGATTCTTATTATCTTCGGGTGTTGTTGAACGTTGTGAGAGGTCCTACATGACGATCTTCATAAAACAGATCCCATAGCTCCTCTTTGGTCGAAGGTGCCGAATGACTGTCAGACGAAAGAAGTTTTCTTTAGTTGATCAGAAAAAATCTGTTTTGTTCCCGGAAAAAAATTGTAACAGAAACCTTAATGTATTTATTTGAAATCTATAACTACGAGGCCCAACGAAAATTTTTATTCACTACGTAATTAACATATTTATTATAACTACTTTAACTAGATCTAACAATAAAGATAGACAAAAAAGAATATCCCAAGAAGATCTTCATAATCTAAATTGATATTTTTCATAAACTTTTGGTAACTGATTGTAAAAACTCATAAGTTTTAAATAAAAACAATCAAGATGCAACGAATTTAAATACTACTAAATTTTAATTGAATATAAAAAACAAACCTTTAACTAGGAAGAAATAAAAATAAGCAAACATTTATATATCTTAGTATATTCTCTATATCTCACAATTATTAAATGTTACATTAATTATTTACTTAGATATGAGGATCCCAAAGGTATAAAAACTGCAAATAAAATATGTGATTAGGATCACTTGCTATTAACGAAAATGTAATTCAGTTATTTGATTTTTTAATATATTAATTTCGATTAGTAATTTGAAAAGATTATTAGGAATGTGAAAAGATATGACTCTTCGATCATATCCTCTTATATATAAACTGTACACTTAACCGATTTCATCTCTTACTATCATCTCTCTTCTTCTCCAATTTAGTCCCAATATTAGGTAAGTAAGTAGATCTATCCTTTTTCTTTATATCCGTCTTGAATGTAGATCTATCCGTTTTATGTAAATTTTGTTAATGGAATCAATTAGGTTTTGTAGCCGTCGTGAGTTTTTTTGTTCTATAACCCATATTGATCTTGCTAGGGTTCTAATAATTTTGATCTATCCGTTTTATATATATTTTGTCTATGGAATAAACATGTTTTAGGTTTTCTAGCCGTCATGAGTCTTTTTGTTATATAACGCATATTAATCTAGCTAGGTTTTTAATAATTTTGATTCAATTTAGTCAACTATTTTAGTTTTTGAGAATTTAGGAGATCTTATGTAAGCAGATGCTTATTATTGATTGAACAAATTAGTTTCACTTAGATAATTTTGTTGATTCCAACCAACACTGGTTATATTAACATCCAGATCAAAATCTCAGTATGGCATTCAACAAAGACCTTAAACTCAAGGCTCCCATGGTTGAAGATGATGGTTTTTCTCTAGAAGAGGCATTCAACAAGGGAGTGGAGGCGACCACTGAGCATTACCGAGCCAAGCTCTTTATTTACAAGCAACTAAATGATGCCATCGCCAAGAAACATGTTGAAGAGCGTGAAGTCTCGCGCATACAAGGTAAGCTGGAACTCATGAATGAACTTTTCAAGAAGAACCCATTTAGCAAAGAGAAAGAGAAGCAGCTAGAGTTCGAAGCGCGCAGAGGCCAAGGCGGCTGATGTTGAGCTTCCTTACATCGATTAATACAAGTTGAATGAGCCACAGATGTTTGATTAACGTCTTTGGTATCTTAATCTCTTCAAGTTTATGTGGAACTCCTAAACTAACATGTTGTCTCATTCTCGAAATCCAGGGATAATCGAAGAACTCGATGGTTCTTTAAAGTTTGACTGTAGCTCACAGGAAGATTCTGATTCTGAAAGTGATATTGATTGTGTACATCATTCTGATGGAGAAAAAAATATTTCCTAATGAACCGGAAAGTAATAAAATGTCATCTTCTACCCGCGCAAACGTAGCACATAAATCTCTCAAAAAAGAAACCTTTGGCAAAAGCTCTAGGTAGTATATTATCATATTTGGACTGATCTACATTGTGTTTATTTTCTCACTTATTTCTAAAAGCTATATTTGTTGTATGTTGCCATATGCAGCCTATATCGATGAGGGTGATCCCACTTGGTCATGTTCCCACTGTTGCGCTTATATGTGGTACGGAGAACGTATTAATAAACACAGGAATTCCAAGATTCCTTCTTTTACTCTGTGCTGTATGAATGGTCAAGTAACATTGCCACTTTTAAAGTCCCCACCAGATGTGTTGACACGATTGCTTGAGGGGGAAGATAAACTAAGCAAACATTTTCAAAGAAATTTGAGACCTTACAATATGGTCTTCTCATTTACTTCACTCGGTGGCAAAGTTGAGAGATCAGTGAGGTAAGGAATAGGTCCTGACATGTTTCAATTGCATGGAGAAAATTATCATCTAGCAGGAAGTTTATTTCCAAATGATGGTGACGATGCCAAATTTGGACAGATGTATATTGCGGACACAGAAAATGAAGTGGAAAACAGGTCAAATTGTCATAGGTAACTATCAGTTTATACTTTTTTTTTATTTCAAGAGGAGGTTTAAAAACGTACACGACTAACATTTTTGATATATGTTAATGTATCCGCAGAAATGGAAGTAAGAGTGGTCGAGTAAAAGAAAAGGACACTCTGAAGAAAGAAATCATTGAGGCTTTGATAAAGATGTTAGATGGTGTGAATCCGTATGTTCAACAATTTAGATCAGCAAGAGATCGATTTGACACTAATCCTAACGATGCATTTCATATGAGGATTGTTAGTGATAGACTTAAAGACGGAAGGACATACAACACACCCACCGCATCTGAGGTTGCTGCATTGATTCCTAGAGACTTTAATCTCAATATGGATAAAAGGAATATAGTGCTTCAGAAACATTCTGGAAAGATTTTGAGGATTAATGAGATACATGTTTCCTATCTAGCACTACAGTATCCTCTATTGTTCCCTTATGGAGAGGATGGGTTCAGACTTGGAATTAAGAAAGGTGTTACCGAGGGCACCAAAAAGCAGAAAAAGAAAACGATTAGTATGAGGCAGTTCATTGCATATCGGTTGTTCGAAAGGAGGAATGAGTCACGACATCTACTGCATTCTAGGCGACTTTTTCAACAATTTTTGGTGGATTCTTACACAACTATAGAGTCTAACCGTTTGCAATATCTAAAATTCAAAAAGGATACTTTAAGATCTGATAGTTTTGACTCTCTGAAACAATCAGAAAATGCTGGCAAGATTGATATGCATGAACAAGGACCAGAATTTGTATTGCCGGCTTCTTTCACTGGTGGTCCTAGATACATGAAGAATAATTATTTGGATGCTATGGCCATTTGTAAACATTTTGGTTTTCCCACTCTTTTCATCACATTTACGTGTAATCCTAGATGGCCAGAGATCACCAGATACGTTAAAGAGAGAAACCTAGATGCAAACGATAGTGTGGAGAAGATAAAAAAAATGAGTTCAAAGATTTTTTCGATTGCAGGTTGTTAAATTTGCCATATTGTTCACTACTAATAAATTTATATATAAGTATACATGTTCTAATCGATTTTGTGGTGCCTTTATTTGTAGATATGTTTCTTCGTGTGAATCTTCATGGAGAACATTTATGTTCTCTATTCACTATCGATCTACACCAGTTGAGAAGCTTACTTTCCATCTACCTGGAAAACAACATGTTGTTTTCAGAGGTAAAGATAAGATGGAGGGGTGCTGAGTCGCAAGCTCATTGAGAATACAATGTTCTTAGCATGGTTTGATCTTTGCAAAGTTGATTCATTCGCAGCAACCCTGCTTTATATTCAGATTTCCAACTTTTATACTTTTGTGAAAAGTATAAAAAAATTCAAACGAAGAAAAAGAGGATTTGCCTTTGGTAGGATTAATTATGCTCCATGTAAACAAGAAGATTCTTATTATCTATGGGTGTTGTTGAACGTTGTGAGAGGTCCTACATGTTATGAGGACATACAAACATTTGAAGGTGTTCGTCATGATGGCTACAAAAAAGCATGTTCTGCACGTGGGTTACTAGATGATGATCACGAGTATTGTTTTGAGGCTTTGGACAGGAGCTTATCTGATATTGTTGGTAAGCACAGAAATAAACCCTTTGGAGGAAAAGTAGTTGTTTTTGGAGGTGATTTTCGACAGGTTCTACCTGTGATAAGAGGAGCTTGTAGGGCAGAGATTGCAAACGCAGCTTTGAATGCTTCGTATCTTTGGGAGCACTGTAAAGTTTTGAAACTCACGAAGAACATGCGGTTGTTGTCTGGCTGTTTGACAACTGAAGAGGCAAAAGATCTTAAGGACTTCTCTGAATGGATATTAAAAGTTGGTGAAGGCAAACTAGCGGAGCCTAATGATGGTGAGGCCGAGATTGAAATTCCTCCTGAGTTTTTGATTACCAACTTCGAGGATCCAATAGAATCCATCAGCAAAGCTGTCTATGGTGATTTCGTGGAATTACAAGAAAGCAAGGAGCCTAAGTTCTTCCAAGAAAGAGCTATTTTGTGTCCTACTAATGAGGATGTCAACACAATTAATGAGTACATGTTGGATCAGCTAGAAGGTAATTTTAAATAGCTTACAATTGTTTGAAATAGTATTAGTGTACTAATTAAATGTTTTTATACAATATTAGGTGAAGAAAAGATTTATACGAGTGCAGACAGTATTGACCCAATAGATAAATCAGCTTTGAATGATGATGCACTTGGACCTGATTTTCTCAACAAAATAAAGGTCCCTGGTCTGCCAAACCATATGTTTAGACTCAAAGTTGGTTGTCCTGCTATGGTTTTAAGAAACATAAATCCTAATGTTGGATTAATGAATGGAACAAGAGTTCAGATCACTCAGCTTATGGATTTTATGGTTCAAGCTAGGATAATTACTGGAGAAAAGGTTAGTGAGACTATTCCTAGGTTGTTAATAACACCATCAGACACCGCCCTGCCTTTTAAGATGCGCAGGAGGCAGTTGCCTTTGGCTGTGGCTTTTGCAATAACAATCAACAAAAGCCAAGGACAGTCACTGTCTCAAGTTGGTCTCTTTCTTCCAAGACCTGTTTTTTCGCATGGACAACTATATGTGGCTGTCTCTAGGGTCACTTCTAAGAAAGGATTGAAAATTCTGATTGTCGACAAAGATGGTAAACCTCAGAAAAAAACTATGAATGTAGTTTACAAAGAGATTTTTAAAAACCTCGACCAGCATGAGTGATAAGGTACTCTTAAATATATTCTCCACATTAAATCCGTTTATGTTTTAATATAGATTATAAGTTACTTTTGTTGTTGCATGCAGGCTTCAATGATTTACGTGGATTTGGTGTCATGTGAGTTTTGATTCTTGCAAACTTTCGTTTTGTGTTAGGTTTGTTTGTGACATGTAATTTGTTTTAGGTTTTCATTTGCTTTGCCTTTTGACAATTCAGTTATTCAGGTTTGGTACGATTGATTAAGATCAATTTATTTTTTGTTTTTCGAAATCCTAAATGCTTCTAAGCTACAGTCATCTAATGAGCATACAAGACTTATAATTCAGTTACCTAATTGATCACATAACCTAAATGATAGCTAACAACTATAGTTAAAGAAATAGAGAAACTAGCCTCACATCTTATGTGATGCTAAGTTCTTTCATTCACCTAATTGTCAAATCATTTAATTTACTAACCATTTTTGTTCCACTTCGTCAGGATTTGCGATGTCTAATTTTGTGATCCGTATAGTGGTCTTGCTTCTCCAAAACGTTTTTGACCTGCCAAACCAAAAAACACATTCAAAGTTTATACAGATCAAACATAAAAATTATAATTAGCAAGTATAATATATGTTCCTTAGATCAAAAACTATAAGAATATCAATTTGTAAACATACAAAATATATATATCGGTTGAAAATAATTTTAGTGTGTCAAACTTGTATATGATGCGGTTGTCAATAAAAATCTTCATAAAACAGATCCTATAGCTCCTCTTTGGTCGAAGGTGCCAAATGACTGTCAAGAAAGAAGTTTTCTTTAGTTGATCAGAAAAATCTATTTTGTTCCCGAAAAAATTGTAACAGAAACCCTAATGTGTTTATTTGAAATCTATAACTACGAGGCCCAACGAAAATTTTTATTGACTACGTAATTAACATATTTATTATAATTAATTTAACTAAATCTAACAATTAAGATAGACAAGAAAAGAATATCCCAAGAAGATCTTCATAACCTAAATTGATATTTTCATAAACTTTTGGTAACTGATTGTAAAACTCCTAAGTTTTTAATAAAACAATCAAGATGCAACGAATTTAAATACTCCTAATTTTTAATTGAATATAAAAACAAACCTTTAACTCGGAAGAAATAAAATAAGCAAACATTTATATATCTTAGTATATTCTCTATATCTCACAATTATTAAATATTACATTAATTATTTACTTAGATATGAGGATCCTAAATGTATAAAACTGCAAATAAAATATGTGATTAGGATCACTTGCTATTAACTAAACTGTAATTCAGTTATTGGATTTTAATATATTAATTTCGATTAGTAATTTGAAAAGATTATTAGAATGTGAAAAGATATGACTCTTCGATCATATCCTCTTCTATATAAACTGTACACTTAACCGATTTCATCTCTTACTATCATCTCTTCTTCTCCAATTTAGTCTGTCCCAATATTAGGTAAGTAAGTAGATCTATCCTTTTTCTTTATATCTGTCTTGCATGTAGATCTATCCGTTTTATGTAAATTTTGTTAATGGAATCAATTAGGTTTTGTAGCCGTCGTGAGTTTTTTTGTTCTATAACCCATACTGATCTTGCTAGGGTTCTAATAATTTTGATCTATCCGTTTTATATATATTTTGTCTATGGAATAAACATGTTTTAGGTTTTCTAGCCGTCGTGAGTCTTTTTGTTCTATAACGCATATTAATCTAGCTAGGTTTTTAATAATTTTGATTCAATTTAGTCAACTATTTTAGTTTTTGAGAATTTATGAGATCTTATGTAAGCAGATGCTTATTATTCATTGAACAAATTAGTTTCACTTAGATAATTTCGTTGATTCTAACCAACACTGGTTATATTAACATCCAGATCAAAATCTCAGTATGGCATTCAACAAGACCTTAAACTCAAGGCTCCCATGGTTGAAGATTATGGTTCTTCTCTAGAAGAGGTATTCAACAAGGGAGTGGAGGCGACCACTGAGCATTACCGAGCCAAGCTCTTTATTTACAAGCAACTAAATGGTGCCATCGCCAAGAAACATGTTGAAGAGCGTGAAGTCTCGCGCATACAAGGTAAGCTGGAACTCATGAATGAACTTTTCAAGAAGAACCCATTTAGCAAAGAGAAAGAGAAGCAGCTAGAGTTCGAACTTGTGAGCGCAAAGGCCAAGACGGCTGATGTTGAGCTTCCTTACATCGATTGGTACAAGTTGAATGAGCCACAAATGTTTGATTAACTTCTTTGGTTTCTTAATCTCTTCAAGTTTAAAACATTTAATGCTTTTTGATATTATGGTTATGTCTTTCGAAACATATTTTCTGGTTTTTCAAACCAATTTTCCTTTGATCTTGGTTGGTTATTAAAATAAACTACTTATGTTATATGTTATCTTCTTATTTATTTGCTTATCTCATTTATGGGTTTCTTATTGTCACAGCTTATAATTGTCTTTAGGCCTGGGCATTCGGGATCCCAATCGGGTTTCGGTTTTATCCAATCGGATTTCGGTTTTTCGGGTTTGACAAAATCAGCCCCATTCGGATTATATGAAAATTCGGTTCGGGATCGGTTCGGATTCTATCGGGTTCGGGTCGGGGTTAGTAAATCTTCAAAGAACCGGTACAATCCGATGTACTTTCGGGTTCGGGTCCCAATCGGTTCTTCAGTTTAAAAATACCTGATTTGTACCTACTTTGTAACCAAAACATGACTAAAATCGGGTTTTTCGGTTTAAAAATACATGATTTGTACCTATTTTATAACCAAAACATAAGTAAAATCGATTCAAAAATAAGAAAAGAACATCAAACATGATCATTCAAAATCAAACGAAAAGTAAACATAGTTATTTATAGAAAGAAAATCAAATAAATAAAAGTTTAAAACGAAAACTAAATTCTCATGAAATGAGAAACATTATTCAATTGAAACAAAACTAAAATCTAAAAACTTCAAGTTTCAACGGCCATCTTTAACCATCAACCTTCGTATAATATAATCACTAACCTTCATGTGATAGATAATTATTTTAGATGTTTAGTAATATCTTAATATATTTTGGATGTATATTAAAGATCATGTTTGGTTAAAGTATTGAAATTTTGAATATTTCGGGTTCTATCGGATATCCATTTAAATTGATTCAGTTCGGATAATACCCATAACCCGAAATACCATAAAACTAGATCCATTCGGTATTTATATCGGATTCGGATCGGTTCGGGTTCAGTTTTATCGGATCGGGTTCGGTTCGGATTTTCGGGTTCGGTTTATTTGCCCAGCCCTAATTGTCTTTCATGTTTTGGTTAGACTAATATGAATTAAATTGTTATTTTATATTTATAACGTTGATAGTTTATGTGATTCCTGAAATAAGATCAAACAAATGAAACATTAAGTTGTCAAACAAATGAAGCAAGTTTAACCTAAATAAGTATACTATTTAAACTTTCAGTTTACAAAGTTCATTACATATGCTCAATATTATAAATAAAATTCAGAACCTGTGCGGGACACACGGGTCAAAATCTAGTGTGTATTATAACCGGATAATAAATCATGAAGTTATTATAAAAAATGGAGTAATATGTACACATAATCTTTAGCCGGAAATTACAAAGTATTGCAGATAAATGAATGGACACTAAACCTCATAAAAGGCTTTTCAGAGGCCAAAATAAATAGCTGAAAAAAATCAAACGTCGTCTCGACCATGACTCATGAAACACCTTCGTCGAGCTCAAACTTGGATCTGCACGCGAATGATGTTAAATTCAAAGCTATGTGTATTCAAATCCAACTATTCATATTTTAGAGAGATCTTTCACAATGACTTTGTTGGATCAAGGTTCTCATTTTACCAAATCACGAAATAAAAACAAAGATTTAAAAATTGGTACCAGATTGTTGTCTGGAATCTGAGGTAATGAAAATTATACCACTACTATGATTCAAGAGATCTTTTCACGAGTATACTCTGTTTACCATAGAGATCTGACACAATTAATTTTGTAAGATGCTATACTGTTTGGAGTAAAAAAATTGCTGTAAAAAAATGATATTGCTATTCAATGGCAATAGATAGAGACGAGTGATGATGAAGGAAGAAATGGGGAAGCTACAGAAAAGCTACTGAAATATAATTTCTTATATTAATTTTTCTGCAGATATACAGTCAGCTAAAGAAACCGTCAGAGCAATCTGCACACCTAGTCTCAGGGTTAATGTTGGGATTTAGAATTTTCAACAGTGTCTGGTCATTCACCTAATTTAGATATCTTTTATGGTTATCTAGTGAAAAATCCTATTTGTAATCTATGATTCTGCATGTTTATATGTATTATGAAGGCATTCACATATAACTTGGTGGAAAAAATATAGTAAAAATATTCATTCAAAAAAAAATATTCATTCAAAAAAAAGAGTAAAAATATTATCGAATTATAATAACATTAAGAAAATTAAATTGATTGTTTGATCTTGCTAAAATAAAAGAAATTCAACATAACATCGACTTAAATTATGATGCTTTACAGTAATGGTGAAACGGGCGACAAAAAGAGGTTCGTCCTTCAGTTCTCAGAGGCGATGCGAAGCAAGATGTCATGCTGTTCTCAGAGGCGATGCGAAGCAAGATGTCATGCTGTTAGAGTAGTCAACCGGAGGAGAGGCCTTTGTCGGAGATGCGTGGCGGAACCTACTTCTCAGCGCCGGCTTCAGTTTTAGCCGTTTTGGTGGTATGGACTCAGCACCTTTGAATCGTGATTTGGTATATAATCGCTTCATCAAGCTGAAGTAAAGGTATGGCTGTAAGACCCATTATCTGGACCAGTAGATTTGGCACAGCAAGACCCAAGCCCGACGCAGGAAACCCTAGGTATGAACCTATTTAAACAGGGGTTGCCTCATTATTTTATTCAAAAAAGTCATTGCGTTGAATCTCTGCAGAAACTGAGCCGTCAGGCCGATCTGAGTCTGACCAGCCGCGATCACAGCCTTCATCGTCGGGACTATCCAGTGAACGGCCGTTAACCACCGAAGGTAACCAGAAACCACCGTGGCTTTTTGTTTTATTTACGTCTGTTTGGTAAATCGATCATATCTCTCTAACCATTGGGAATTTTGTGATTCTAAGACCACCATCGTGTTTGGGACGTCGAAACGAGTCGAGAGCAGGAAGATCAGCTGAAGAGCCACCGCAATGCGCCGTCACGCGCCGCATGAGGTCCAGCGCGTGAACCGCACACGCCACAGTCTACGACCGCCGTTCGCCCGAGCCGCTGTATCCAGCCACCGTCCATCCGCTGCCGCCGTCGTCGTTACTCGCCGCTGGCGATCGGTCACCGGTGACTCAGTTGACTCGGCGACTCGGCCGAGTTGACTCAGTGAGTCAACTCATTGACCGGTCAAGCCTGTTTGGTTTGTCAATTGATTTCTGGTTTGATTATTTGATTTCGGTTTGATCAGTTATTGGAAATTAATTTTGGTTAGAGATTAAACCGGTTTGAAATTGATTTGATGCTGGTCCAATTGAAATCGAATCCAGTTTAGGAAAACAGGCGGTTCAACTCGATTTTAATTTGGTCTAGGGTTGACCGGCTTGGGTCAGAGTTGACCGGGTTGACCCTTTGACGAGCGGGTTGACTTTTGACCAGATTCCCGATTACCCAATTTTGACCGTTCGAAGGGCGTTCTTACTCGATTTTTTGCCCTGATCTCAGATTTGGAGTCTATTTGAGCAGTTTGAGTTCATAGCTACTACTTTTACACATTGCTAAGGTGAGGGCTACTCCGTTTAAATCCCGAGCTAGTTTAGTACTACTATTACGAAAAAGTCTAGTTTCGAAACATGATCAGCCTGTGTGAATTGAGTCTGTTTGAGAGTCTTGATTGTTATATATTGTTATTGATTGTAAAACTGGAATAGGATAATAGAGGATTCAACGGTTGTGTGAATTGACTGATGTTAAGAACGATAATATATATATATATATATATAGTTATGAGTACGGACTATGTGATGGAGCGTGGGTTCGGAGATGTTCGAGCTCGACGCTATGGTGTGAGATGGGCGGGAGTTCAGAGACATTTGAACTTCAACGCTACTGCGTGGGGCGTGGTGCAGAGACGTTTGCATTAGACACTATGTGTGGGCGGGGTACAGAGACAGACTGTACTAGCGACGCTTCGAGTATATGTATATCCTTATGAGAAAATGCGTGGTGCAGAGAGTAGCTGTGTGCTATTTGCGCATTGATTGTTGTTTGGTGTGGTGTACTAGACACTGTGTTTGTTTCATGCTAGAGCTAGGCCTACATAGTCGTAGTGCTATGTACTGAGTCAGTGGTTTGCGGTTTAGCATCCCATACCTCACTGAGTGACTCCCTTGTTGCTCACCCCTCTTTTCTTCCCCTTTCAGGTGAGACTGACCAGCAGGAGTGATAGCTATCGGATTGGTGCTTTTGGGAGTTTAATTTCTTTCTTTTCCAGACTCAAAATTTTTATTCTCTTATCGATATTTTCGAGATTTATTCTACTGTTTTGATTTATAGTTATTTATTAAATTTACGGAGGTTGAAGATGATTTATGTGGAGTAATAAATGGAGATTTCAGGATAATTTATTTATTATTTATTATTTTATTTTGAGAAATGCAGGTGTTACATTTGGTATCAGAGCCAGGTTTCGTCCCGGCTCTGTCCCGGGATGACAATTTATGGGATTCGGTTTTAATCGGTTTTTGACAATTTCTGAAATATTTTTGGGGATTTGGGGGATTTTAAAAATGAAAGTAAATAGCACATTTCTGTTTGTTATTATGTCTTGAATCATTGGTGTTCGGTTTCAGCGGAAATATGGTTGTGCTTTTCCTTTCAGATGCCGCCGCGTAGGAGAGTTGTTCGCACTCAGGCTGCCAGTGCTGCTCGGGAGGGTGGAGATGAGCACGTGCCTTCTCAGCCTCCACCGCCAGTGATTCCGCCGATCGATCAGGCTGTTATCATCGGTGTCGTCCCTAACATTTTAGTGGCCTAAAGCATATTTTCATATGTGGCCCTATATTTAAAATATATAATGTTAAAATATATAATGGTAAATATTCTATCATCATACTTTATTAATATTTTCAATTTTCGAAAAAAATATAAAATATATAAATCATCACTAGAATTCTGATTTTACTTAATATTTGTAAATTTAGTAGTTTGGGTATGTTCAAATTTTTCATTTATATCTTTTCAAGCATGAACCTTTTTTCAAAAAAATGTTGACTTTACTTGGTTTTTAAAGTTTATTAAGGATAATCTAATAATATATGGTGGATCTTTTATTTGGAAAAGATGGTTTCAAAACCGAAAACCTTATAAGTTGAAACCATTTGTCTAAAAAGAGACAAAGAAACAAAAAAAAAGTTGGAGTAAAAGAAGAGAACAAAAATTATTTAGTTAAATAACTTTAAAGGTGAGGAGAAAATTGTGTAATCGAAAAAGTTAATAAACCAAAACAAAGTGACAAACCATCTCCTTAACAATATAATCGAACACATCTAACAAGGAAGACAATAACTAAGAAATCAAGTCACTTGAGCGATACACACTTTAGATACGTGTCCCAAATGTTGTTTCATTAATTGGTGGCCTAAAGCAGCTGCTTTACCAGCCTTAGGGAAGGGACGGGTCTGGCTATCATGCAGATGGTGCAGCAGACTATTCAGGGGGTAGTCTAGCGGGCTGCCCAAGAGGCTGCTAGAGTAGCTGCTCAGGAGGTTGTTAGGCAGATGGCTGTAGCTCAGAAAAGGCAGGATCAGCAGATGACGCGTGGTCCTCAGATTCAGGTGCAGCATGGCCCACAGATTCATGTACAGCAGACCGCCCCGGTTCAGGTTCAGGGGAACCAATAAGGCCCAAGAGTTTTTCAGGTTCCACCACCGCCACCTCCTATTCCAATGCAGAAGCCTCAGGTTGATGAGACCCTCATGAAGGTAATGGGGCAGATGAAATATGTGAATCTGGAGAACTTTGAAGGAACAGTGGATCCTACAGTTGCTTATAAGTGGAAGTACAGACTGACTAAGTGTTTGAGGACTTTCAAGTGTCCACTCCACATCAGCCTTAATATTGCAGAGTTATATCTGCGTGGTGATGCAGCAATATGGTGGGAGGGAGTATGCTCGACGCATGATGCTGATCCGACTTATGCTGAGTTTCTCACCGCGTTTGACAGGACAAACTTTCCCAGGAAGCTTTGCACCAGAAGAGGAATAATTTCGAGTATTTGAGACAGGATAAAGAGCGTCAGGCAGTACGAGCAAGAGTTTAGGGAGCTCCGCATGTTCGCTGGTAATAATTTTGATGAGGAGGACTTGATCCGAAGGTTCTTAGTTGGGATGCGGGTTGATCTCCGAGGCAGATGCGGTGTTGTTACTGTGCAGGATCTAGTGGAGAAGGCTACTGTGCAGGAGGCATGTCTTGCTGAGGAGCAGAAGCACTCCAAGACAGCTCAACCTAAGACTGGGAGGACAACAGAGCCACATAAGAGGACTTGGGATGAGTCAAACATCCAGTGCAATTATTGTGGAAAGATGGGGCATAAGATCAAAGCTTGTCGGAGTAGGCAATTGGGTTTCCAGGGTGCACCACCAACAGCACGGACAGCACCAGCAGCACAAACAACACCAGTAGCATGGACAGCACCAGCAGCTGCAGTAGTCGCGCCAGGAGCTTGCTACACTTGGGGCCATCATGGTCATTTCATCAGGTATTGCCCGACTAAGGGGCCTACGACCAAGCGCCAGGCCATCGCTCCGCGTGTGTATGGTCTAGGAGAGGCCAATGGAGCTGAGCCGATAGTCGGTACGTATCCTTGTCATGCTCTTTTATGTTGAGTATTTTGTGTGTTTGGTGGTTATTATGTGTAGTTAGAAAAGAAAATTGTGTGTAGGAATGGTTTCTGTTGGAGGTGAGATAGCTCACACTCTTTTCGACACCGGAGCTTCCCACAGCTTCATGAGTTTGTGTTTGGTCAAGTCTTGGCCTTTTCGAGGTGTCTTTGAGCCGAAGGCTAAGCAGATTCAGACAGCCGGCATAGAGAGATTGGGGACAATTGGCATTCATCGAGATGTACCAGTTCTACTTGGAGGAGTCGATTTTATCAGAGATTTAGTAGAAATGGAGCTGGAATACTACGATGTTATACTCGGGATGGATTGGCTGTCACGTCATCGAGTGGTGTTAGATTGCCCGAAGGCTAGAGTTTATATTCCTAGAGAAGATGGGAAGATCACATTCGAGGGTATTCAGGCTCGCGGGGGGATTCCTATTATCTCCATGTTGCATGCTGAGGATCTATTGGAGAGAGGAGCAGAGGGATTTTTGGCGACTATCGAGATGGTTAAGGATGTTGAACATCAGGTGTTACAGGATATTCCAATGGTTGCAGAGGTTGAGGATGTCTTTGAGGCCTTAATAGGCCGCCACCAGCCAGAGGAGATGCTCTCACTATTGACTTGGAACCAGGGACAACACCGGTTTCACGAGCTCCGTACCGTTTAGCGC
Source organism: Brassica nigra (assembly GCA_016432835.1). Lineage (NCBI taxonomy): Eukaryota > Viridiplantae > Streptophyta > Magnoliopsida > Brassicales > Brassicaceae > Brassica > Brassica nigra. The sequence continues at coordinate 31,993,332 of CM028242.1, forward strand.
CAACGGAGATGGCGGGGCTGAAAAAAGCAGTTGGAGGAGCTTTTCAATATGGGTTTCATCAGGCCTAGTACTTCACCATGGGGAGCACCAGTATTGTTTGTGAAGGAGAAAGATGGGAGTTTCAGGCTTTATATTGACTATAGAGGTCTGAACAAGGTGACCATCAAGAATAAGTATCCGCTTCCGCGTATCGATGAGCTGTTGGATCAGTTGCAGGGAGCTTCATGGTTTTCTAAGATTGATTTGGCATCAGGCTACCACCAGGTTGCGATTGCCGTTGAGGATGTGCGGAAGACAGCTTTCCGTACACGTTATGGACACTACGAGTTTGTAGTGATGCCATTTGGGTTGAGGAACGCACCTGCAGCGATCATGAAGCTTATGAATGATGTGTTTCGTGAGCATTTGGATAAGTGTGTGATTGTCTTCATTGATGATATCATGATTTATTCTCGGAGCAGTGAGGAGCATGCAAAGCATTTGCGGATTGTGTTGGATAAGCTCAGGGAGCATTAGCTGTTTGCCAAGCTGAGTAAGTGCAGCTCCTGGCAGAGGAGGATTGAATTTCTGGGTCACATGGTTTCAGAGGCAGAAGTTGCAGTAGATCCAGAGAAGATTACTGCAATATCAGAGTGGCATACACCTAAGACTACTACAGAGATTCGTGGCTTTCTAGGTCTAGCAGGATATTACAGGAGGTTCATTAAGGGTTTTGCTAGTATCGCCAAACCGATGACTCAGTTGACAGGCAAGGATGTTAAGTTTGTTTGGACAGAGGAGTGCTCGGAGAGTTTCACTGAGTTGAAGCGACAGTTGACAAGTACGCCAATTTTGGTACTACCGAGGCCGGGAATACCATATGAAGTTTATACAGATGCGTCAGGTACTGGTCTGGGTTGTGTATTGATGCTGGAGGGTCATGTTATTGCTTATGCATCACGACAGTTGAGACCTCACGAGGTCAACTACCCTACTCATGATCTGGAGTTAGCAGCAGTTGTGTTTGCGCTGAAGATCTGAAGATCGTATTTGTATGGAGAGAATGTGCACATTCTCACAGACCACCAGAGTTTGAAATATGTTTTCACTCAGGCAGACCTGACTTTGAGGCAGCGTAGATGGATGGAGATGTTAGCAAATTATGACTTGGATATTACTTATCATCCGGGTAAGGCCAATCATAAGGCAGATGCCTTGAGTATACACAAGAGCGATGTTTCAGGAACCAAGGAGGTTCAGGAGCTGACTGGGACACTTGCTAGTCTGATTATGTGCAATTACTGCATAGTGAGAGACATCGGATCTTGATGTTTTAGAGCAATCGGATTTTCTTTGGAGGATTCGCAAAGTACATGATGATGATAAGGCTTTGGTTAAGCAGATTGAGATTGAGAGTATTGTATATCATACAGCTCTGAATGGGATGAACATGTACCGGAACCGAGTTTGTGTGCCAGAGGATAAGCGGTTGAGAAAGGAAATCTCACAGCAAGCACACAACTCACGTTTTTCTATCCACCTGAACAACACAAAGATGTACAGAGATCTGAAACGCTACTATCATTGGCCTGGTATGAAGAAAGATGTTGCTACATTTGTATCGCAGTGTCAGACGTGTCAGATGGTTAAGGCTGAACATCAGGTGCCTAGCGGGTTACTGCAGAACCTGCCCTTGCCAGAGTGGAAATGGAACATGGTGACTATGGACTTTGTGTCTGGACTTCCGGTAACTTATGGTGCGAAGAATACTATTTGGGTGATTGTGGATAGACTCACTAAGTATGATCATTTCCTAGCGATTAAAAAGACTCATAGAGCTGAGAAATTGGCGAAAAAAAATCGATGAGATTGTAAGGTTGCATGGAGTTTCTGTCAGCATTGTATAAGATCGGGATACAAAGTTCACATCTGCTTTTTGGGGAACCTTTCAGAAGGCGCTTGGGACAAAAGTCCATATGAGTACAGCCTATCATCCTCAAACAGATGGGCAGTCAGAGAGGACTATTCAAACATTGGAGGATATGCTCAGAGCTTGCGTCCTAGATTGGGAAGGAAGCTGGGGGAAGTATCTACCTCTAGTAGAGTTTGCTTACAATAAAAATTATCATTCGAGTATTGGGATGGCACCATATGAGGCACTTTATGGTAGGCCTTGTCGTACACCACTTTGTTGGACATAAGTGGGGGAAATACGAGACTTAGAACCAGCAATGGTTCAAGAGACGGTAGAGCAGGTAGAGATGCTCAAGACTCAGTTTAAGGAAGCCCATGACCGTCAGAAAAGTTATGAAGATAAGCACCGTAAAGACTTGGAGTTTCATGTGGGTGACTAAGTATACCTGAAAATGAGGACATTTCAGAGAGGATCTAAGACTCCAAAGCTGAAGAAGCTTAAACCAATATATATGGGACCATACCCCATTTTTGAGCGGATTGGAGCAGTGGCTTATAAATATAGCAGTAATCAGCAGAGTTGTCAGACTTTAATGATGTGTTCCATGTGTTAGTTTTGAGGAAAGTCGTGAGAGAGCCAGAGCTCATTTTGCAGCAGACACCTAGCGATCTCGGTAAAAATTTGTAGATCGTCAGGTGAAAGCTATTCAGGGCATGATGATCAGTCTGGTTAAAGTTCGCTGGGAGAGAGATGGGATCCAGGAGGAAACCTGGGAGGATGAGACTCAGATGAGGTTTGACTATCTAGAGTTGTTTCAGGATGGTATTGGGCAGTCGGTTCAGGAGCCAAATTCGGGGTCAAATTCTTCATTAGTGGGGGAGAATTGTAACGACCCATTATCTGGCCCAGTAGATTTGGCCCAGCTAGACCCAAGCCCGTCGCAGGAAATCCTAGGTATGAAGATATTTAAACAGGGGTTGCTTCTTTATTTTATTCAGAAAAACTCATTGCGTCGAATCTCAAAAACTGAGCCGTCAAGCCGATCTAAGTCTGACCAGCCACGATCACAGCCTTCATCTTCGGGATTATCCATTGAACGGCCGTTAACCACCGAAGGTAACCGGAAATCACTGTGGCTTTTTGTTTTATTTACGGTCACTTGGTAAATCGATCATATCTCTCTAATCATTGGGAATTTCGTGATTCTAAGACCACCATCGTGTTCGTGACGTCGAGACTAGTCGGGAGCAGGAAGATCTGCTCGAGAACCATCGCGACGCGCCATCACGCGCCACCAGAGATCCAGCGCGTGAACCGCACGCACAGTCGCAGCACAACGGAGCCGCCGCGCATGACCACCACACGCCACCGTCTCTGACCGCCGTATCCGGCCACCGTTAGTCCGGCGCCAGGATTCTGCTGCCGCATCGCTGCCGCTGCCGGTGATATTCTGGTAAGCAGTCGTCGTCGTTTCTCACCGCCGGCGACCGGTCACCGGTGACTCGCCGGTTGACTCGGCGACTCGGCCGAGTTGACTCAGTGAGTCAACTCGTTTACCGGTCAAGCGATTTCCGGTTTGATTATTTGATTTCAAGTGATTTCCGGTTTGATTATTTGATTTCAAGTTTGATCGGTTATTGGAAATTGATTTTGGTTAGAGATTAAACTGGTTTGAAATTGATTTGATCCTAGTCCAATTGAAATCGAATCCGGTTAAGGAAAACCAGTGGTTCAATTCGATTTCAATTTGGTCAAGGGTTGACTGGCTTGGGTCAGAGTTGACAGGGTTGACCCTTTGACCAGCGGTTGACTTTTGACCAGATTCCCGATTACCCATTTTTGACCGGATTCCCGATTACCCATTTTTGACCGTTCAAAGGGCATTCTTACTCGATTTTTTATCCTGATTTCAGATTTGGAGTCTGTTTGAGCAGTTGGAGTTCATTGCTACTACTTTTACACATTGCTAAGGTGAGGGCTACTCCGTTTAAATCCCGAGCTAGCTTAGTACTACTATTACGAAAAGTCTAGTCTCGAAACATGATCAGCCTGTGTGAATTGAATATGTTTGAGAATCTTGATTTTTATATATTATTATTGATTGTAAAACTAGAATAGGATAATAGAGGATTCAACGTTTGTGTGAATTGACTGATGTTAAGAACGGTAATATATATATATATATATATATATGTATATACATAGTTATGAGTAGGGACTATGTGATGGGGCATTGGTTCGAGATGTCGAACTTCGACACTCTGGTGTGAGATGGGGGAGTTCAGAGACGTTTGAGCTTCGCTACTGCGGGGACGTGGTGCGAGACGTTTGCGAGACGTACTAGCGGCGCAGTATATGTATATCCTTATGAGGAAATGTGTGGTGCGGAAGTAGCTGTGTGCTACTAGCGCATTGATTGTTGTCTGGTGTGGTGTACTGACACGTGTTTGTTTCATGCTAGAGCTAGGCCTACATAGTCGTATGTACTTGAGTCGATGGTTTGCGGTTTAGCATCTCATATCTCACTGAGTGACTCTGTGTTGCTCACCCTCTTTTCTTCTCCTTTCGTGAGACTGACCAGCAGGAGTGATAGCTATCGGATTGGTGTTTTGGGAGTTTTATTTCTTTCTTTTCACTTCGATTTTATGCTCTTATCTTTACTAGAGTGTTTTCCAGGCTACCGGATTTTTCCTATAATATTAATTTAATTTAATTTATATATTTTATCTTAAAACGTAAAATATAATATAAACTGGATCTGGTTATAGAATTATAAAAATAAATTAAAATTTAAAACCATTTGAAATCATTTGTTGTGTTTTATTGGAATTTAATATAAGATATTATTTAAAATTAATAAAAAGTTAACTAAATCATTAGTTAAGATCTATATATTCTTTATCTTGGTTATTTATTTTTATGTAAAAAAATTGTAAACTAATAATTAGTAGTAGTACTGTATAAATTTTGTTTGGTTTAACAATTATTAAGTTTTCATTTTTGTATTTTTCTTTAAAAGAACCTACCACCGACTTGTATACCATTTTTTTATTTGCTGCCTTCAATTTATCGTTTTAATCCAAAAAAAAATTGTCAACATTTTTAAGCAAAATTTAACATTTATTCTTTGTTATTTCATTTCTGTTTTCTTTTAAGTGTTTTGTGATAGAAAGAAATTTTGCTTTATGGTTTTAAATATTTTTAGTTATAAAGTTATAGAAGGTTTACTTTCTTACCGTTGTTGATGTAATATAAATTTAACAGTTCCTTATTTTAATAATTGAAGTAATTAGATTTTACTTTGTACATAGCTTTTTTTTTTGTTTGTTGGGTAGTGTTTGTGTGTTCGGTCTTCCCTTTTTTGACCCTTTTTCGCAAGGCCGAATCTGCTTTTTCAAACATGGTCTTGAATGATCTCTCGAAAACAGGTATGAGTGAGGACTTCATACCCAACTTTAAAGCTTTCTGAAATTTATGATAGAAAGAAATTAGGTTACTATTTATTTGTTTAAAAAAAAAATCTGAAGACCACTTAACTTAAATCCGATTAAACACACTGCATAGACGTTTTGGGTGCTTTAAAAATGATTTTATGAAACAAAAACGGTTAAAGAATTTGAGAATTCTAACTGCTACTGTTTGATCCTGCTCTACAATCTGAATTGCAAACCGAGAGATTGCATTTTTATTATTATTCTCACATTTGCCTCCACTTCTTTTGTGTTCCATGACCTTTGTCTACATGATGCCTTGATAGTGTTGTGTACAAACTCAATACTAAATTTTACTTTAGTCATACACATTCTAAAAAAAAAAAGAGTATACACTCTAGAAAGCCTGAGAAATATCTTATGTATATAAGTGATACAGTTTTTAATCATTTAAGCATGGAGTATCAATCAAAGTGGAGACTTATTACACTCTGGTCAACACAGCATTTTCGACAGAACGTGTGTGGCTACTGAGCTACTCTCCCTTTTTAGCCCACTGAATGACCTGCAAACAGGGTAAATAAAGATAATGCAACATAAGGCTTACGAAATGACGTATGTGGAAATGGGTGCTCGACAATGCTTTTTCGTGTTTTGCCATGAACTAAACAGAACCATAACCTGTATAATGTCCAGCATTCCTCTTTGTAAGTCTGAGTCCCTCAATTCACATAAACAACAAAACGTAAATGATCGTGGTTGATGTTCCTCAGAATAGTAAATCTAACAATAGTTTTAATTCTGACAGAAGCTAATGTCACATCCCCATGTAGCTGTTGTAAATTACTTATAAAGATAGTCATAAACCGAAACGATGCAATACCAGAACTTCAGTAAGTGCACTGTTACCTGCCAAACGGACTGACTTTATTAGTTCTTTCCTGGTTGCCTCAACAGCTAACTTTTCACATGTAGCTTTGTTGAGGATTTTCTGAATCTTTCCCAACCGTTACACTCCATTTGTGTTCAGAAAATTTTAACTTTAAAGCAAGCCCATCCAGAGAAGCTCTCTGAAATCAAACAGAAATGAGTTGCTGTGATTCATCAAATCCAATCAACTTGAAGTTTCAAAGAGACAGCTATTATACACATGTACATCTCTGAGTCGAATTCTACAAAACTATAACCGCTTGAGACATCTTTCACATTCCTTGCAAACTTTTTTTTGACATCAATAGATTAATTATATGGCTTAAAATTATCTACTTATATGGCTTAAAATTAAAAAAAAAAACTAAAACAGAGTCATGGTTAAAAGCAAATCGTTCATCCATGTGTTAGCAATGATAAAAGAGCTTACGTTCACACTCAGAATCTTTCCTTGGTTCACCAGGTCTATTAAATACTTGTTCAAACTCTCATGATCTCATTAGTATCTCGAAGCCCAGATCCATAACATGAATGACATTTGACTAAAATATAATACACTCCCAAGAATTCTCTTTCGAATCCGACCCTGTTCCACCACCGCCACGACCAGGATTAACCCGAAGGGAAACTCCATCTCCTGGAGGCTGCCAGAGATCCGGTGGGTCTCCTTGAGAGCACAAAAGAGCAGACTTTACACCGTTCACGTTCTCCGCAACCTCAATTCGTAGCGTAACACCTCTCTCTCCTCCCGTAGGCTTGAGAGAAGAGATCTTGTTACAGTGGTGGTTGGAGTCGCGGCGTGGAGACGGTTCAAGATGAAGTATTGAAAGTGAGAGAGGGTGAGTGAAGCGGTTTTTCTGGAGGTGTTTGACCTCAAAGCTGCGGCCATGGCGGGTTAACAGGAAAAAATTAACGTGAGGTAAAGTTAATCAGTAATCGATTAACATCATCTAGTTCAAGCTGAAATTTTTGGAGATGGGTATGCGAGAAACGAAGGGAAGATTGAAACTTTTGGAGATATAGTGATGTATGGTTTTGAGAGAAGGAAAGCTAGCCTTTTTATAGCCTTTTGGAGATATAGTGATCGAAGAGAAGAACACGATCGAATAGAAACTGGATCGTTACAGAAACTGAATCGCCCCTCTGCCGATTGAAGAGAAGAACACGAAGGTTCGCATAAGATGACGTGGATGAATGCTGCAATACTAATGGCTGATTTTCCACTCGGACGTGGACACTCTAAGAATCTCTTATATCGGGCTTTTAGTATTGTTTGACTTTCGAGATTTATTATACTATTTGGATTTATAGTTATTTATTGGATTTATGGAGTTTAGAGATGATTTATGCGAAGTAATAAATAGAGATTTCAGAATAATTTATTTATTATATATTTATTATATATTATTTTATTTTGAGAAATGTGGGTGTTACAATGGCTTTCATTCTGAACAGTGTGTATGGTTTTCGGCTTATGATCCTGGCAGTGAAAGCTGGATGAAGTGAAGCTCAGTTGGTATGCGCCTTTGGTGTTGAAACGTCCTTGGTACACGTACTGCACTCGAACATAAGGAGATCAAGGGTCTCGACAAAGTTCGGAACCAGCTTGAATATAATCTCTGTGTCAATTATTATCTATGTATCATGAGAACAAAATTAAGGATCTAAGAGAAGGTTCATTCTCGGTTATGAAATAAATTCGCTTCACTGTGGTGGAAATTACAATATTGGTTTATTTATTATATATTTATTATTTATTATTTTATTTTGAGAAATGTGGGTGTTACAATGGCTTTCATTCTGAGCAGTGTGTATGGTTTTCGCTTATGATCCTGGCGTGAAAGCTGGATGAAGTGAAGCTCAGTTGGTATGCGCCTTTGGTGTTGAAACGTCCTTGGTACACGTACTGCACTCAGAACATAAGGAGATCAAGGGTCTGGACAAAGTTCGGAACAAGCTTGAATATAATCTCTCTGTGTCAATTATTATCTATGTATCATGAGAACAAAATTAAGGATCTAAGAGAAAGTTCATTCTCGGTTATGAAATAAATTCGCTTCGTGGTGGAAATTACAATATTGGTTTATTTATTATATATTTATTATTTATTATTTTATTTTGAGAAATGTGGGTGTTACAATGGCTTTCATTCTGAACAGTGTGTATGGTTTTCGGCTTATGATCCTGGCAGTGAAAGCTGGATGAAGTGAAGCTCAGTTGGTATGCGCCTTTGGTGTTGAAACGTCCTTGGTACACGTACTGCACTCAGAACATAAGGAGATCAAGGGTCTGGACAAAGTTCGGAACCAGCTTGAATATAATCTCTCTGTGTCAATTATTATCTATGTATCATGAGAACAAAATTAAGGATCTAAGAGAAGGTTCTTTCTTGGTTATGAAATAAATTCGCTTCACTGTGGTGGAAATTACAATATTGGTTTAGATTGGATAGCATATGATCTTTTTAAGTGTTCATGGTTCATGGATAATAGTAGATCTTGATATTGTATGTAGGTGAAGTTAAAATTTCCATAAAGTTATAATCTTGTATTTCATGTTTGGTTAATATGAAATTGATGTTTGAGCAAAAGAAAATATATTTGTTTTATAAATGGTTAATAAAAAAAAGGTTAACAAAAAAAAATGATTTCTCCTATACATTATCTGTGAAATGATTTGACACATCTCATCACTATATTCAATTTTAACAAGAAAAGATGATATGGCTTACAAAAATATGACATGACTTATAAAAAGTATGACATGTCATTAACTTAATTGTAACATATACAATTTTTCTTATCTAAATTTATATTTTTTTGGTAAGATTTTTTAATAAGACAATGACTATTAATTCATATATCATCATTAATGATAATTTTATAAATTTATTTTTTGCAAAATTATGAAAATATATTAATAAATCATATATATCTATTTTTATATTCAAAATTATAAATATATTTATTTTAATATTCGAGTTTTAGAAATATTATTTAAAAAACTATTTCATTAATTTGATAATCATCATTATATTTTTCAAGTTTTAGAAATATTATTTAGTTTTATGTTTTTAAATTATATATATAACAAAATTTTCCCTTAATTTTATAGAATTTGATTTAATATATTTTAACCAAAATAAAAATATTTCCAACATTATAATTTAAAATATATACATAAATATTATTAAATATAAATTTAAAGAAAAATTTATTTATTGTATCTTAATTTTACATATAACTAAAATTTAAAAATTATTTTAAACATAATTTAAATTTTAAAATTTTTATTTAACTCTGGCAGAAACTCCTCTTCCCTGGTCTCCACGCATTTGTCTCTGATTCTGTATCCATTTTTTGGCCGGGGACTCGACGGCCAACCATCGTGAAACACACAGAGATTGGTAAAATTGTTTCAGTCATTGTGAGCATACACACATAGAGAGAGAGAGAGATGGGTGTGGATTACTACAATATACTGAAGGTGAATCACAACGCGACGGAGGATGATCTCAAAAAAGCTTACAAGCGTCTCGCCATGATCTGGCATCCCGACAAGAACCCATCCGCGCGGCGAGACGAAGCGGAGGCCAAATTCAAACGGATCTCCGAGGCCTACGACGTCCTCTCCGATCCTCAGAAGCGTCAGATCTACGATCTTTACGGCGAGGAAGGCCTCAAATCCGGAAAAATACCCGATTCCAACGAGGCTTCCTCTTCTTCTTACTCCTCCTCGAGGACGCCGCACTTCTACCACCACCAGCACAGGCAGCATCCGCCTAACGCCGCGTCGTTCCGTTTCAATCCGAGAGATGCGGATGATATCTACGCCGAGATCTTTGGATCTGAAGGCGGAGGAGGAGGCGCGGGTGTGAGAGGGCACAGAACGTTTAGGGATGGCAGTTTCAGGAACGGTCATTTCAACGCTGGTGGTGCCAATGGTCATAGCAGTGAGATGAGGAAAGCTCCAGCTGTGGAGAATCCATTGCCTTGTAGTTTGGAGGATTTATACAAAGGTGTGAAGAAGAAGATGCGGTTATCAAGAAATGTCTACGATGTTTCTGGGTATGTATGCTTCCTTCTCATCCAAACCTACAAGCTTTCCCTTCATGCATTGCTTTTGTTCATGACTAGGACTAGTTGGTGTAGGATCTGATGCTTGGTTTGGCTTATAGAAAGCTTATACCTTTAATACAATGAGAAAAAGATGATGGCTTTCACGTTTCTGGCTCATCTTGTTTCTTATATTTTGGGTATTACCCGCTTGTTGATGTCCAATGTCTGCATATATAGAATGAGTAAGTTTGTTTACCATTGATTGGACTGTAAGAAGATGAATGTATGCATTGCATGTTAGCCTTTTCCGGTAGGGGCTAGTACTTGTTATGACTCTTGTGTTGTTTGGTTTTGCAGTAAAATGAGGGTGGTTGATGAGATATTGCCCATAGAGATAAAACCCGGGTGGAAGAAAGGGACAAAGCTCACTTTCCCTAAGAAAGGCAACGAAGAGCCTGGAATCATACCAGCAGATATCATCTTCGTGGTTGAAGAGAAGCCACATCCTGTTTACAAGAGAGACGGAAACGACCTTGTGCTCAGTCAGGAGATCACTCTACTTGAAGCACTAACGGGTAAGACCCTTGATCTGATCACGCTTGATGGAAGGAATCTCATGATCCCACTAACCGATATCATCAACCCCGATCACGAGGTTGTTGTTCCGAACGAAGGGATGCCAATCTCTAAAGAACCTGGAAACAAAGGTAACCTGAGGTTGAAGCTTAACGTGAGATATCCGTCGAAGCTGACAGCAGAACAGAAATCCGAGCTGAAGAGAGTTCTTGGTGGGGTCTCATGAAGAAGAAGTCTGATGGTGATGAAACGTAGATAGCAAAAGTAGAGGAGATGATAGATTGTGAATGGTAGGATGGATGGATTCTTCTAAGGGGGGCTTGGATTTGAAAGCCGAAGAACAAACACAAGCTTTGCTTTTGTTTTTTTTACTTCACTTGTTTGGAATTAGACATTTTTCTTCCTTTTTCCTAAATTTTATTTATTTGATTTGGTTGGAGGCTTTTTATGTGAGTGTACTCCAGATATAGGAGAAATACTTTGTTATCTATTTTTCTTACTAATAAAATTCAAATGCTCCTCGCCACTATTATTAACTTAGGTCTGGTAAGCTTAGAGTAGAGATCTAAGCAGAGTTATGGATTATCACTGGCAAAGCAGAACGAAAATGAGTCTCTGTATCAGACAGGCAGTTGGAAGGTGGTGAGGGTAGTTACTACTCAAGACTGAAGGCTATGCCTCTAAGACCATATCTACCAATCCATACACAAGCCAAGACATATCAGTCTAAACCATTGAGTATGCAATCAGATTTGATCTAAGATTAGACTTTTATATGGGCAGGAAAGACGGACACAAACCCTTGTTCAATCATCTTACACTCAAATGTACAGTTTTGTGACCATTGACCAAGATATTTGATTCACTCCTTCCTTCCTCTCTTCTTACAAACAGTTATACTGCAATGAAAAGAAGTATAGGATCCGAAAACGTCATTTCAAGGAGGAAATTAACCTATTGGATAAAAAAAAGGAGGAAATTAACCTGTTGATAAAAAAATTAATAATTAGTTGGTTTTGCAGTTCAGAAAAAAATAATTTGCATCAAACACTACGGCGTTTATACCACATCATTGTCATCGCGCACAATAAATCTTTGTGAATAACCCACGTGCAGAACAGACGGTTCAACGAAACCTAACCACCTAATGTTAACCATTGACAGCCATAAACCGAACCGGTCTATAATCACAATGTAAATCTCAGTCGCTAAATTCTCCTTTCCACAGAGAGAGAGAGAGAGAGAGAGAGAGAGAGAGAGAGTCTTCTTCTACTCTCCGTCTCTTCTACCTCACCAATCCTCTCCGTCGCTCCTCCGCTGTATAATTGACTGTAACTATATTTTTGATTTGACCATATTTGAGCATTTGGTGGGGACGCGTATACATATCTCTCTGTGGTATCCTTCTTCATGCGGATTCAATTAGGTTTGAGCTGAATCGGGGATGGGTCAGAAGAAGAAACCCCCGGCGCCTCGTTCCAAACAACCGCTGTCTCCTCCTTCTTCCACGGCAGCGGCAGAGGTTTCCGCTTTAACCTTAAATGACAGCGGCTTCGCTGGACCTTCCGATCAGGCCGAGCCAACTGATTTAGCTGCTATCAAGCTCGAATGCGAGAAGGAACTGACGTCATTCCGGTGTGGGAGCTACAACAAGGCGATTCGGCTCATGAAGGAATCATGCTCTCACCACCAACACTCACTCTGCCCTAATTCACCGTATGCAGGGAACTATGTGCGTTATGGTTGCTTCTGTCTACGAGGATCACACTACGAAGCAGATGTATCTCCGTAGTGCAGTTGAATCTGCTAGAAAAGCTGTGGAGCTATCACCAAGCTCTATTGAGTTCGGCCATTTCTATGCTAACCTGCTTTACGAGGTTGCTAACAATGCGAGAGAGTACGAGGAGGTCGTGCGAGAGTCTCATCGAGCTCTCTTCATTGAGAATCCAATCGATCCTGCTAAAGGCAGTCTTCAGGTTGAGGCTCAGCACAAGATATTGACACCTGAGGCTCGTATTGCTAATGTGCAGGAGGAGCTTAGGTCATTGATACACAAATCTAATCTTGGTTCGTTGTCTACTTGGGTGAAACACCTTGGAAATGGTGAAGAGAAACTTCGATTTTCCCCTTCAGGAGGATGGCTGAGGACCCTATTGAGAGTAACTTGATTCAGAGCAAGAGGCCGAATGAGATTAAGAAAGCTACCAAGACTCCTGAAGAGAGGAGGAAGGAGATTGAAGTGAGGGTGGCTCCAGCTAGGTTGTTGCAGCAGAAGTCAGATTTTTCCTCATCGGATAATGTTAACAACAAGGGATCAGATCCAATACTAGGCTTGGGTCAAAGAAGCGGAGAGAGGAGAAAGCATGGAAATGCAAGGAAAAACGGCTCCACACAAGAGATAAGGGATATTGTTAGGTCTTATTGGGAGTCTACGAGAAAAGAAGCGAAGAAAGATTTGCTTAGAGACAAGGTCAGTGATCTTAAGAGCCACTTTAGTGCTTCAAAGGATAGCAATGCAAATGATATAATAAGTGAAGCTTTGTCCTTTTGTGAGGCTAATAAGACCTGGAGGTTCTGGGTTTGCCACCGGTGTAGTGAGAAGTTCATGGATTCCGAGGCTCATATGTAGCATATTGGACAGGAGCACATATGCAAATGGTTTTGCCTGAAAGTCTCAACATTGAAAGGATTGAAATGCTTCTTTGTTCCCCATGGAAACCATTGGATCTCCCTGCTGCGGCGAAAATGCTTTGCAGCCAGCAAACAACCCAAACTACTGAATTTAATGAGTTTCACCCTGGAGATTATATGGAAGATGGTGACTGCTACTTCCAGGATGCATGGAATGATACTTCACCGGAGAAAGAAAAGCTTGGAGATGCTTGCAATGGTTGTGATGAGAATGAGTATGCAAAGGATAAGGTGTCAAATCCATTTCATCTCCTGATGAATGGCCGATATCTGATGATCCTGAACGTACAAAGCTCCTTGTAAAAATCCGTGTAGCCTTTGAGCTACTTATCAGGCACAATTATTTATCTGCCAGCCATTACAATAAGGTGTTACAATTTACTGTGGATGAACTGCAAAATATACCGTCGGGTTCACAATTGGTAAATCGTGGTTTGGGTCAGTCACCTACATGCATTCGCTTCTTGAAAGCTACCCAGCTCAGCAAAATTCTTAAATTCCTGCAAGACTTGTCACAGACTTTTGGGCTGAGTCGATATTCAGAACAAAGTAACCCCAAAGATGAAGTTAATAATTTTGGTGACCTGAGTCTTGAAGTTACAGAGGAGATTCGTCTTGATGGCGAAGATTCATGTCTTCTTCTGGATGAGAAATTGCTTGGCACTGAGTGAATCCAAGAGAAGTATATGGGCTCAGCATTCGACAATGGAGCTATAGCAAGTTCTGGGGATATAGCTAATGGCAAAAATGTGTCTTCTGTTACGGATAGATTTCTTTCATGGATCTTCACAGGACCCTCTAGCGAGGAAGGAACAAATTGTGTCGTGGATGCGCACAAAGAAAAAGAAGACAAATAAAGGAGTCGAAATCATGGAGATTCTTGAGAAGGAGTTCTGTCACTTGCAGAACCTCTGCGAGAAAAAACGCGAGCACTTAAGCTACGAGGGTGCACTGCAGACCGTTGAGGACCTTTGTCTTGAAGAAGGCCGGAAGAGAGAGACTTCAGCAGAGTTTACCCGTGAAAGCTATGAATCTGTGCTGAGAAGACGAAGACAAGAGCTAAATGAGAGTGGCAATGAATTTTTTATCAGTAAGAGGCTATAGCAAATGTTTTGAAAGACGCTGACTCTCTTAACCACAATCAATTTGGATATGAAGAATCATATGCCTACACGGGTTCTCAGCTACGTGATCTGGAATCTGGGGAAGCTGATGAGTGGGGAATGAAAGATTCCTTTAGTGAGGCTGACAGTTTTATAGAGATTACCATCCAGAAACAAAAGGAGCAGTTATCTGCAGAGGTAACCTTTCTTATCGTTACGCCGTACGACTGAGACTAATTAATAAATGACCTTTTCCTAACAAATACTATGTATGTGTGCTATAACAGCTTAACAGAATCGATGCGCAAACGATGCGCAGTGCTACTGGGGTGCAGCAATCATAGGTAAAGCTTGGACCTGTTTCCTCCAATGACTATCAGATAGAACTGGTACCGTTGGTCAAGTCCTACATGCGGGTAAGTACCTGACTCAATAAACTTAGTTACTTTTTCTTCCCTTTGGATGCAGTGTTCTTTTCATGTTCTCATTGGCTTTTGATATCTCTCTCTGAGTCTCTCCAGGCACATTTGGAGGCATTGGCAGAGAAATATGCCACTGAGAAGGCCAATGCTGCAAGCGAAGCATTCCTCATTGAGCTCGCTCTTGATTCTAAGAAGGAGGCCCGAGGAAGAAATAATAATTCGAAACACACACAGGAAAAGTCCAAGGATAAGAAAAAGAATAAAGAAACGAAGAAACTTAAGGTTCGAACAAATTTATTGTTCAACGTTGTAACTAGGTTTATTGTTTTGCTATAGGCTTCTATTGGGAACGAATATCACTTCAACGTTGATTCAATTGAACACAGGTGAAGATTTGCTCTGTACATTTTTTTAGAATAGATGTCAATAACCTGGAAATTCTCGTTCTGAAAATATCAGTGGTGGATAATTTGTCTAAAGTACTTGATGGTTTCTTGTTCCAGCCTCCCTCCGCTTGCATCTTCTGGTGATCCCTCTGAGGCTGACATTGTTCCTGAAGTTGAAAATGAAGCTAAGGAGAAGCATATTGCAGAACAGCAAAAGAAATGCAGCTCGTTAGTTCCAGTGAATATTGCAGAGGCAGTGTATGATGTTTGCAGAGATAATGTCGTTGATGATTTAGAGTTGCAAGAACAAATAAGTCAGGTAACGGTTGAGTGACAAGGTTGTCGAGTCGCTGATCATCACTTCAAATTAATATTGCGTTTGTTTGATTTACCAGGAAAACTTAGCTCAAAGAAATGGATTACCTCATGACTTGGATGGAAACCGAGTGAATGCAAATGGTGTTTTCCGTCAAAAAATCATTGTGCAATATCTGATGCTGCAGTGGTTCAGGATGTGAAATCCCAAAAAGGTTACCACTGGTCTTTGAGTTTGGATATATGTCTCTAATGACCTTTCTGAGACACATATACTGCATTCTGTGTCTTGCAGTAGTGACTATTGGTGTAGCTACTCAAGTTGGTGCTGTCCAATCTGATCAACGCACCGGGAGAAGGGGTAGACGGCAGAAAGCTTCGAAAAATTTAGTTGGACCTTCTGAGAGTATAAATAGTGAATCTCATAGGTCAGACACTGACAAGGAGAGAAAATCTAAAACTCTATGCAGCAATGGTGGTAAGTCTTTTAGTTTTCCATTTTAATTCATCTCCATGTCTCATGATTTCATAGAATAATAATTGTTACATGGATCTTATATAGTTTTCCTCTGCTTACTGATTTTTTGAACTTGTAACTTCTATCGTTCTTGGTACTTATAATTATAGTTCAGAGTTAGAGTTGTTAAAACTGGTGCCGCTGGAACTACTATATCTTGATTTTTGCTTTTCTGTCAACTAGGAATGGCAGTATTTAGATTGATTTCTAGGAATTCTTTTCTAACATCATTTATCTTTCAATCGAAATCATATCTTGGTGATGAAGATGCGGGGACAAAGACATTAAGACAACTGCAAGCTGAAGAAGATGAAGAAGAAAATTTTCAAGCTGACCTTAAAAAGGCAGTGCGTCAAAGCCTCGGTATGTTTTCAACCATCCCCGCCTACATATCATTTCTCTTTATCAACCATTGGAATTGTTTGCAAATGTTTGTTGGAGTCTGTTATCTGACGGAATATACCACGTCTCTCCATTTCAGGACACATGCTTTTATCTTATTATTGCATGCGTATCTCTTTTATGTCAAGCTACCTTATCTTTTCTTTCCATTTTCATCATATTTGTTCTGTTATCATTTTAGGGGTGACAAAGCTCCTTTTATGAAGCCTCTGACACCAGAATATTTTGTTTCAACCCAGATGCGTACTAAGGAGGTAGAGATGTGACGTCTTGTCCAAGGACAGCTTTGGAAGTAAACATTGATGGGGTCTCTGATGTCACAAAGGAGTTATTTGGCACAGGCCTTCGGAATGAAGTTGGGGAATACAATTGCTTTTTGAATGTTATCATACAGGTAACATTCATTCTCATAAAATAGCTATCAATGTCTAATATCTAGCTTATAAGAATTCTATTTGCTGAATGGTATTTTGTTTTGATATCAGTCTCTATGGAATCTGGGGATGTTTCGGGCTAAGTTCTTGCGGAGTTCAACACTAGAGCACCATCATGTGGGGGATCCTTGCATTGTATGCTCCTTGTACGAAATTTTTACTGCTTTAAGCGCTGCTTCGAGAGAAGTACGAAAAGAACCTTTGACTCCTTCATCTCTCAGGATTGCATTAAGTAACTTGTATCCAGATAGCAGTTTCTTTCAAGTGGTTTATCCTAATATCAAGGAGCCTAAGCTTGGGCGTCTTATGGTGGACAGGCTCAGATGAACGATCCTTCAGAAGTATTGGCTGTGATTTTCGACTGCCTACATCGCTCATTTTCTCAAAGCTCTAGCGTGTCTGACACAGAATCTTCGGAGAGCAACTGTACTGGTTCATGGGACTGTGCCAACCGCACATGCATTGCCCATTCTATGTTTGGAATGAATATTTTTGACCAACTGAATTGCTTCAGCTGTGGACTGGAGTCCAGGCATATGAATTACACTTCCTTTTTCCATAACATCAATGCTAGTTCCCTGAGGACCATGAAGGTATCATATGAGTGTTCATTAGGTTACTTGCGCTGAGAATTCATTTGACGAACTTTTAAATCTTGTCGAGATGAACCACCAACTATCCTGTGACTCTGAAGCTGGCGGGTGTGGAAAACCTAACCATATCCACCATATTCTCACCACTCCACCAAATGTTTTTACTACAGGTAAATATTTTTTTAAGGATTCTGGTGAATGCTATCCTTTTCAGCTCACTGATATTTTTTGTGGTAATATTCTAACCATTTTTGGGGTTGGAAGTTTTAGGGTGGCAAAACACATGTGAGAGTGTAGAAGACATAGCAGCGACGATTGCAGCCTTAAATACTGAGATAGACATCAGCGTCATATACCGTGGTCTGGACCCTAAGAGCACATATAGCTTAGCCTCTGTGGTACGTGTTTCTTCTTCCTCCCTGTAACATTACGAGAAGGATGTTTTCGAACTTGAAACCGAGTTTACTTTGTGTTTTCCTTCTGGCCTTTCCATAAGCCATTGTTGTTTTCTTGTGCTTATTTTTTTTTCTGAAACTCCAGGTTTGCTATTATGGACAGCATTATCATTGCTTTTCATATAGTCATGAGCACGATCGGTGGATCATGTACGATGACAAAACCGTGAAGGTAAGTAAGATTATTGAAATACACTCGACTCTTGAGGCAGATCACATTTATCACCCATTTTTCTATGTAAATATCTTCAGGTGATCGGTAGCTGGAGTGATGTACTTTCTATGTGCGAGAGAGGACACTTGCAACCACAGGTTCTGCTCTACGAGAAATGTTAAATCAGAAAGAATAAAAGGAAGAAAAAAGCCAGAGCAAGTGGGGAAATGTGTTGCCACAGTTGAGGATGTCTCCCAAGTACATACTACAAAGTAAGTATTTTTATTTTGACAATCGGAGCGAAAACACGAAGAGGAAGAAATGTAATTTACTCATCAGTGGTTCTAAGAGGATGGGAAAAAAGATTTTGTTATAAAAATTAAGCACAAGTGTTCTCATTGAAAGAAGTCTTTACAAAATCTAAATGTAGTTTTCTTGGTTATAATCTTCTATATATATATATATATATATATAAAAGAATGTTTTCCTCTCTCCTCACTGTGCCACGTCACAAAGTCGCTTCTTGAGAAGATGACACGTGTCCAGCTGAGTAAACCGCACCGTATCACTTAAACGTTTACCATCATGGGCTTCGTTCGTTTGTCGTGTGATTGGGCTGTGAAATTAGAAAGTGTTTTCGGCCTGCTTAGAAGGAGTGTCCTCTAACCTAATACAGCTGCAGCTAAGAAACAAAATTCTCCTAAAATTGTCGAGCCTGCTTCTTCCATTGACCTTCTGCAAAAATTGGAGCCAACGACATCTAAAGTTCTTTGAGTTCTCATTAAGTCCATTAATGGAGTCTCGGGAGAGTAATTCAAGACGAATCATGTTGACGATTCACTTAATCGAGATATATTGGTGTCGTTTCGTCTCCATTTCTTATACATGTACTGTTACGAGATTAATTGATTCACCGTCATTAACACCTTTCTTACTCCTTCGCTTCACTGCCACCATGATTACTCCTTCAATGCTTCTTCCCTCCTCTCAAGGTGGCGTGGTGCATCTGCTATAAAAAGGTTAGCATACATATAGAAAACGCCATCCTCACCAATCTAAGTAACACTTGAAATTTTTTTCCAGTAGAATGGCAAACTCGACGCTCCAAGCAGTGGTTAATCGAGGAGGTGCCATCACAGGCAAGATCATCTTTGGATGGGTCTGATGACTGAGGAACTCAAGCGGATATTAAGAAGCCTTAACGAGATCGAAAGGAGCCGTCCCCATGTTGGACGGTGATCAGCGTGTCAATATTGCGTAGATGGTGATTTGGGCGGCGGCTCGGCGTTTTGAGTCGGAAACTGCGGATGTACAAGCTCGTGCTGGTTCCTCTGAAAGCAGTCTCCCTTCTTCCTATGCGCAACTCTCCACCTTCCGGTAAAATCAGCTACCAGACTTTTGATCTCTGTTTTGATAATAGTTCAAAAGTCAAACCTTTTATATTTGTTGTATTTGTTTTTCCTTTCGATTTGGTTGTTCTTTTTTTTTTCTTTGTTTTTGTTACCCCTTATTGTTTCTACTTAAGCTTTATGTGTTAGTACTGGCGTTGTTTTATATTTTGGGTGATCTGAAGGGAAGATTCCCGTCAGACTTTCAAGAAAGAGCACCCCAAGAACACATTTGTTGTTGTTGTGATTGATTCTTTTCATCTTAGAAATTTTTTGATAATCAGGATGGAGTGTAGCTGGAGACAAGTGGAAATCAACGTCATATGTTGTGTGTCTAATACATGTGTTTGACAATAATGAAAGGATGTTAATCAAAGACCAAAACCATGAGATCCAAGTAAGGTTCGGCCATATCTCTGGATATACAGATCATTCTAAACAAATCTTATTATGTTAAAGGATTTGTGCCCGATATTCTAATTTTTTCAGATCTCTTTGTGCAAAAGGATGCATTACAAAAACTTTCAACTATAAGGAAGCTTCGCTTTGGATAGCATTCTGTGATCTCTCACATTTATCTTATGTTTTTTGATGATTTCTATATTTAATTGCTTATTCAAAAAAAAAAAAACTTGGTCTTTAGAATATCTTTGTCCATTCCTACGCTAAAGCTCTCACTTCAGTGATTCTTTAGGTTTATTGGTGATCTTAAGATCTTTTTAGTGGGTAAAGAATGTGATGCTAATACCATAATACATGTTCTTGATACTTTCTATGCAGAAGTAAAGACACGCATGATCGAAAAAGGAACGCCAGATAATCGACCGTCGGATGTTGCAGTGAAACTGCAGAAGAAGATGGAACGGACGGTTGAAATTCTCAAAATTGGAGATTTCACCAGCGGACACGGTGTAGAAGAAGGGTACTACCATGAACCACTGTACGCAGAATGAATATCCCCTACAACCTTTGATCACATGACCCGCCACTGTTGTGTTAATTATCTTTTGTTCGTTTGGTCTTTTTATCCTCTAAACCGTATAAACATCAGAAGAAACAAGTTTGTATATACATAAATTCATAATCCATGACGTACACTACACATGATTTTATATAGTTGGACGTTATCTGTGTCATTTTGGGGATGCGATGTTGTAATTTTAAATAGTTTATTGACTATGTTTTTATAATCCATGACATCCAAATCCTTTATTGACTATGTTGTAAAACGTATCCCACAAAGAAATATATTAATAATCACAATATAATACACCAATGTGGTGTTGGAATGAAGAAGGAAGAAGCAGTAGCTGAGAGTGATCAAGGCGTCCATGTGCAAAGATAGTGCAAAAGAAATGATCACAGAGAATGCACAAGAAAGATCATGAAGTGTGCAATGTCCGGGTCAGCCTTGAATCACTAAAAGGAGAATGTGCAAAGTCAGGATCAAGATCAAGAATGTTCAAAGTGAGGGTTTGATAAGTTGGTGCAAAGTCAGGGAATTCCTGTCTACAAAAGACCAAGAAAAATCATCAAGAAAAGAATATATCTGTTTGGCGCCAAAGGAGATCAGTTTGAATTCAAACTGAGATCACATGTCAACTTGACCAAAGAGCTGTTAGGACCTGTCATTGTCTCTCATTCGGGCGTGCTCAGTCTGTCCAGCCAGCCTTCTCGATTTCCCACAATATTATTTGTTTACTCATTCCTGTTTTATTAGTTGTTTAATGTGTTTGTTTGTCTTGTAACTTTGGCTATAAAGCCATTCATCATGTATCACGAAATTGTAAGTGAGAGGGAGTTCCCTTTCTTCTTCACCATTCTCTGGTCTCATTTCAATCTCTCTAACTCTGGTTTCTCTATTCTCACAAACAGTCTCATAATTCTCTCTTAAACTCTCCAGAATCTCTCATACTCTTTGAAGTGAAAGTTAACTCTCTCCTTCACCAATTCTCTCATTCTCTGGTTACTTTACTCTTCATACTCTCTATTCTCTTGTTACCCACGAGCTCAGTCTCACTCACACTCTCAAACACTCTTATTCTCTGTTTGCATACAATCTGTCCAGCAAACTCATTCTCTCTGTTTCTCAGTCTTTCTCTTGTTCTGTCTCAACCAGACTCTCACATACACTCACACACCTTAATCTATCTATTCTCACATGGTATCAGAGCTTTAAGCTCCTGAAAACCAGAAACACTTCCGCAAATCATTTCTGTTCAAATCTCTCTTTAAAACTCTGTTTCTGTTCATCCTTGTATCCTCTGGTCCAAAGCTTTTACAAAGGGAAGAAGCTCACCAGAACTCAAGATAAAGGAGTACTTTTGTTTCTGGAACTCAAGAAGGCTTAAGCTCAGTCCAGCAAGCCTCACCAGTGTTCAGTTTCAAGCTCAGCTTCTTGCAAACCAGTGGGTGCTCTCTATTATCCATTGGTCCAAAAATCTCCAAGATGAAGAAGACAGGAGTTGGGGCGATTCCAGTGAAGCTCAAATGTCCAAACAATCATCTATGGGTCATAATTATGAAGAAAAACCCAGGAGGCAGTGATGTTTGGAGCCATATCTCAAATGAAGCTCAATGGCAAATCTGCAAAAGTTCTGCTCATGGTGATGAATGGCGACCAGAAGCTCTTTCTCTATCCAAGGAAGCTGGAGGAGAGGAGGCCACAATACATTCTCAGTAAGCCCCCATGGGCTGGAGGTTCAAGAAACCAGCTCAGGTTTCTTGTTTGTAAGCATGACCTCCTTTCTTTTGTATGAGCATTGTGTCAACTTGTTGGATTTATCTATCCTCTGTCTTAGGAAAGTTATTAAACTTGCTTAAGTTGTCTAGATGAATCTCTGGTTTGTTTGGTATTCTTGGGACAGGTTCAAGTTGCTAGAGTTGTTGAACCTAGTTTCTGTCCCATGATACTTATGATGTTTGTGTTATCTCTGGTCTAAGTGAGTTGCTTAGTATCAGCTGTCTTGTTGCATTGCTAAAGGTCTAGGAGAGTTTCCTGATCTTGTACTGCATTC
Source organism: Brassica nigra (assembly GCA_016432835.1). NCBI lineage: Eukaryota > Viridiplantae > Streptophyta > Magnoliopsida > Brassicales > Brassicaceae > Brassica > Brassica nigra. Next base: position 32,016,098 of record CM028242.1, read on the forward strand.
ATGTGTTGCATAAAGAGATTGATGAGTTGTCTAGTCTCTGTGCTTGTCATTAAAATTGGTAAAATAGCCTAATTGCCTTGTTATTGATGAGTTATCATAGCAGTTAGTGATGTTTATGTGCATGGAGTTGAACTGAATGAGTTGTTTAGATTCTTCTGTCCATTGCATTTTTCTCAAAACATTGGGATCAGACTTGGTGAGTTATCAAGGGCTGATCCTAGTGTGTGTGGTCTGATTCTTGCTGGAGTTTGAGTGATGTTTCAGGTACACAAGTGTTGTTCTCTGTCCATCATCAAATCAAGACAAAGAAGAAGATTTTGCCCATGCTGTTCAGAGCCTACACATGGTGTATATTCCTGACCATGGAGAGATTGTTGGAGAAGAGGTCAGATGGTAATAAGTCTTGGTTGAGCCAGAACACGGCTGTCCTTTGAAGATACCTCAAGGAGGATTGATGGAGAGGCAGACCAGACGTTGACCAACCATACACCAGGCTGGATCTTCTCATACCTTGTGTGTAGAACCGGTTGAATTAAGCGCAGCCTGTGTGGGTGTTGAGCTCCTGGTTCAAGAGACACACAAGGAAGAATGGTGGTGTAAGGCATTGGAACAGAGACCAAGGGTGGATCAGTTGTCTTAAGCGCAGGTGTTGGGACTGTTGTGCTCCTGGTTCAAGTTCAGTATTGCTCACTTCCAAGCTTGGTCCTTCACATATACTCTCTGGATCAAGCTTGAGGAGGGTAATGGTGAGCACTCCTGAAGGTTCAAGTCGTCCATTGCCTCACCAGAGATCAGAAATGGAGTTCACTCGATCATAATTGGAGTTTGCAAGTGGTGGAGTTCACTCTTGCATTACTTATTGCTACCGGATCAAAGAAGCCATCTAGAACCCATTACAACCATGTGATTGAGCGTGTGATTGAGCTTCCATGATCTGGACTGTGTCTTACCTGATGCCAAGAGGGTGGAAAGGAAGTACACTCAAGAGAAAAGACCACCATTCAAGCCAAGAGGGCAGTGGTTTCAAGGCATTGGTGATCATTGGCTCTCATCTTCCAAGCTTGACCATATACTCTCATTCTCAGGTCAAGCTTGAGGAGGGGTGTTAAATGAGAAGCCAATGTCCATTCTTCAAGCCATTGCAAGGATTCAAGAAGACTCCAACCAGCATGTGATACTTGGCTTAGCAACAACAAGGCTGTCCATCTAGTGTGCCTTAAGAGAAGGTGCTAAAGAGGCTGATCAGAAGGTTGTAAAGTCTCCCCACCAAGTTGGAGACTCAAGAAGACAATGCAGTGGCTGCTGTGAAAAGGAATGGAGTGAGAGATTCAAGTCCACAAGCCAAGAAGGCAGACACTCCTCACCAACATTCCACAAATATGCAAGGGAGTAACCAGTTCAATCTTTGAGTTTAAGTTTGAATGGTTTATGCCTTGAGAATTGATGCAAGTATTTATGCATTGTTTGAATCAGGTACTTGGATCTCATAACGGAGAGTATGGTCGTGGATCAAACCCTTTGATGATGGCAGGAGGTCAGAAGAAAGGGGGAGACAAAGAACCAGCCACATGGAGAGTTCCAAGCAGCTTTGAGTGTGAAGCAAGGAAGGCATTGGTGCCTGACTTGCCATTGAAGTCAGGCCATGATCCAGAGTCTAAGGATTCCACCATGAGTTATCTGAAACTCCTTAGACTCACTGGCCAATCCCTAGGCATTGTTGAACTCCACTCTTTTCCCTAAGTGTTGGTTTTATCCCATGAGGTTTTCCACACTTAGGTTTTAATGAGGGAGCTTCTTCAGTGTTCCAAGCTTGTCCAAGGGTCTCCTATGTTCAAGCTTGAGGGGGAGTGTTGGAATGAAGAAGGAAGAAGCAGTAGCTGAGAGTGATCAAGGCATCCATGTGCAAAGATAGTGCAAAAAATGATCACAGAGAATGCACAAGAAAGATCATGAAGTGTGCAATGTCGGGTCAGCCTTGAATCACTAAAAGGAGAATGTGCAAAGTCAGGATCAAGATCAAGAATGTTCAAAGTGAGGGTTTGATAAGTTGGTGCAAAGTCGGGAATTCCTGTCTACAAAGACCAAGAAAAATCATCAAGAAAAGAATATATCTGTTTGGCCAAAGGAGATCAGTTTGAATTCAAACTGAGATCACATGTCAACTTGACCAAAGAGCTGTTAGGACCTGTCATTGTCTCTCATTCTGGACGTGCTCAGTCTGTCCTAGCCAGCCTGCCCTTCTGATTTCCCCACAATATTATTTGTTTACTCATTCCCTGTTTTATTAGTTGTTTAATGTGTTTGTTTGTCTTGTAACTTTGGCTATAAAGCCATTCATCATGTATCACGAAATTGTAAGCTGAGAGGGGAGTTTCTTCTTCACCATTCTCTGGTCTCATTTCAATCTCTAACTCTGGTTTCTCTATTCTCACAAACAGTCTCATAATTCTCTCTTAAACTCTCCAGAATCTCTCATACTCTTTGAAGTGAAAGTTAACTCTCTCCTTCACCAATTCTCTCATTCTCTGGTTACTTTACTCTTCATACTCTCTATTCTCTTGTTACCCACGAGCTCAGTCTCACTCACACTCTCAAACACTCTTATTCTCTGTTTGCATACAATCTGTCCAGCAAACTCATTCTCTCTGTTCTCAGTCTTTCTCTTGTTCTGTCTCAACCAGACTCTCACATACACTCACACACCTTAATCTATCTATTCTCACATGTGGATTCTAAAATACACCAAGTATATAAGCAAAAGATTAGATTTAGAGTAAGGTTACAACTATAGGTTATATATTTCTATGTCAAAAATATGCGAGATGATATGTCACTAGAAGTTAAATAAAAACAAACTCTAAACAAAAAGTAGTCATATTTATTCAAAATAAAAGTAGTCATATTTTATAAAATTTCATTAATTATTTATGTTATGATCTCTAAAACAAATAGTCAAATAAATAAACAAATTTTTCATGACAAAAGTAGAATATTAATTTTATATTTAGTTGAAAAGAATTAAACATTTTAAAATAATTTTGATTGTTTGTACATTTGTTTACCCGTCCGTAGGCGGGTTTTACCCTTGTATCTTTATATATAAAGAATAGTTTGCTCTCTCCTCCTTAAGACATATCAGATTCCACATAGGAAATTTGAGCTACTTTGCATTGACACGTGTCACTGAATATTTAAACTCAGCGTTTTATTTTAACTCAGAAAGATCGTGATGGACTTTCGACGTTAATGCGTGATGGGCTGTGGATGTGGTCCCTGTGTACGGCCCGGGTGGATGGGGTTCATCTTCATCTTTCTCGATGACGTCTACGTTTCTATGTTTCAGCGAGTCACTGATGAGGCGGTGTAAATTTTCGACGATGCATTTAATCAAAAAGGCATTTACGCTGCGTTAAACACCACCGACCCACACTTCCCACTACGTCTTATTCAATACACCCTCACCTTACTCCATCTAGATTTATAAATAAGTGTGTTTGGTTCTGTTAGATTCATCAGTTTCTCTTTTTCAATCATTATAGTCCCCGTAAAATCTCTCACCAGGAATGACTGACTCATTGATTTTGCTAGCCGGATTGAAAGCTGGATGTTGCTTCAACACCGAAGTCCGATTGTTGAAGCTCCTCCTTGACGAGAAGGTAATTCCGGTGGACATTAGCTGTTTCTTAGTGTTTTTACGAGAAAGGCTGCGAGCTTATGGGTTGTTGATCTTTTGCAGGCCACAATGATTCAAGGTTCCGTCCACGCCACTGCCTCAACACCTTCCGCGTAGCACTGTTAACTTCAAGCTGTCGGACTCCGATCTCTCTATAGGCTTCAATGAAACCGTCTTGCTGCGATAACCTAACCGGCCAATCCAATACCCATGTAGCTGCTCAAGTTCCGCAATGAACATCAATACTCATCTTCCTGGGTACTCTCTCGGCCACTGCTAATTATTGTTTGCAGACTTTTTGGGTGAAGTGACTGTGACTGAGATCAGAAGCACACTGAATGAAGACTCACAGAGCAAAGTAAGTGTGATGGCGACCATTAAAATTCAGAGGTTAGTCTTGCTGTCCTAGGAAAACATTGCTGTCTTGCTGTTATGAACGATTAAATCTTTAAATTGTATGTGCTAACCCAGCCTCCATAAGAAAATCACTCCGTTCCTAAATATAAGATGTTGAGAAGAATTTTTATGTTTCAATATGTAAGATGTTCTCATATTTCTAGGTAACTTTAACTTTATCAAAAACTGTGTAACCAATCAAATTTAATCATTCTATTTTGTAATTGGCTAACTAGTTATTAATTTATAGTTTTCATAATAATCTTTAGATAAAAAGTAATTTTCTTAATAAACGTGTTTTATCTAAAACATCTTATATTTAGGAACGGAGGGAGTATAATATTTCAAAAATCAACAAAATTCTAATGATTACTGAGAATAGATATAAAATAAAAATGGGAATGTACAATTGTAAACACAATTTAGTCAAACTCAAGGACCATAATATCTTAGCCACATAATATCTCATCCTCGACAATTATGTATGATAAAATATTTTTCAAAATATTATTTTATACCTATAAATTAAACAAGCCCAATCTTTAAACCCACAAAACAAATATTCTGTATCATTCATTAATAAGTGTCTAAAACTGATATCATTTGTTTTTATGATACTATTTATGTAATATAATATGAAATTTTTATAGTGTATCATATACATTTTTTTCAAATTCAAACCTAAAACACAAACCATAAAATCATACAAAAATAATAACTTAGATCACAAGTAAAATATATCCCTACGGGCCGACCCTAGTATCCCTTATATACTAAATCACAAGTCACTTGTCCAATAATATTATGACACATGTAAATTGTTTTACAAATAAAAGCTAATTAGTTATTTACATAAAAATTAAAAATCTGAGTCTATCGCAAAATTTAAATAACCGTAAAAGAAACTGTTTCCAATCAGAAATACTCCACGATCTCAAATTTCTTTAAATTGTAAAATATTAGATCCCTAAATTTTATCTGGTATAGTAGCTTATTTCATAAAACCGTTTCATCTAAAACTTATTTCTTCTCACTACAACAAAACATAGAGTTAACTACTAAGATTTACTACTACCAAATTGTCGTCGTAATGTTACGACTATGTTAATTCGATTGTACTTCTATTCCAAAAATCGTCGTAATGGCGAAGTAAAGTTACGTCGAACTAAAATCGACGTAACAAGGGGGGCCTATTACGTCGATTATACAACGCTTACTACGGGTCGTAGTAAAACTGAAGTTATATTACAACTATCTAACATCCACAATTTCCCATCTATTTAGGAACTATGTTACGGCTATCCACAAGAAAATGGTTGACAACGTGTTAATTGTTTTTGTGTGTGGTTGGTGAATAAAGATAGTTAAGTAGTAGTAAATTTTTCATATGTAGTATATTCGTAGGAAAATCTCCACCTACCAAATCTTAAAATTTCCTATAAATATGCTTTATTCTCCTTCTTTCTAAAGATGCAAAAAACAAAAACAGAAAAAATAAATTCCAAAAATGTCTCATAACGGCAATATCTATGAAGTTCGGAGTTGGATGTACGCACATAAAAACTCTGTAGGAGTTGTGACAGATGAATTTATCAATGGGGCGGAGATATTCATGTACCAAGCTGGAAACACACCTCTCACGCAGGAAACTGGTAAAATGTTTTGTCCTTGTCGTAAATGCCAAAACACCAAATTTGTTCGTAGTGAAACAGTTTGGAAACATATAGTAAATAGAGGATTTACCCCGCATTACTACATATGGTTTCATCATGGAGAAGGTGATAGTAGGAATGAAGCTAGTAGTAGTACTCACTTTGAAGTTGGTGGTAATAGGGAAGAACCGAGTCATTTGCATCCTGAAAGTAGTTACCTTGAGGATCATGTCGTAGATCATGATAGGATGCATGATATGATTACCGAAGCATTTCGTGAAACAACAACAGTTGCTGTAGAAGTAGACAATGTAGAGGTAGAGGTAGAGGAACCAAACTTGGACGCAAAAAGGTTCTATCAAATGTTAGAGGCAGCTAATCAACCAATTTATGAAGATTGTAGAGAAGGTCTTTCTAAATTGTCATTGGCAGCTAGGATGATGAATACCATAACTGATCATAACTTACCTCAAGTTTGTATGGATGCATGGACTGAGTTGTTTAAAGAGTATTTGCCTCAAGATAATTTGTCCGCTGAATCTTATTATGAGATTCAGAAATTGGTTAGCAGTCTTGGCTTACCTTCAGAGCAGATTGATGTTTGTATAGACAAGTGTAAGATCTACTGGAGGAAAGATGCGGAGTTGTTGGAGTGTAAGTTTTGCAAGAAGCCACGATATAAACCGCAAGGGCGTGGACGAAAAAGGGTACCGTACCAGCGGATGTGGTACTTACCTATTACAGATAGGCTGAAGAGATTATATCAATCTGAAAAGACTGCAGCAGCAATGAGATGGCATGCCGAACATACTCAGAAGGAAGGCGAAATCAATCATCCGTCAGATGCAAAAGCGTGGAAACACTTGAATTCGGTTCACAAAGATTTTGCAAGTAACACTCGCAATGTTTATCTTGGACTATGCACAGATGGATTTAGTCCGTTTGGAATGTCCGGAAGACAGTACTCACTTTGGCCAGTCATCCTAACACCATACAACCTTCCACGAGATGTGTATGGAAGAGAATTTCTTTTCATGAGTATATTGATACCTGGGCCCAAGCATCCGAAGCGATCCCTCGATATTTTCTTACAGCCTTTGATAGAAGAATTGAAGGAGTTGTGGTCAACAGGGGTGCAGACGTATGATTGTTCAACGAGAACAAATTTTACTATGCGAGCAGTTCTTTTGTGGACCATCAGTGACTTTCCTGCATACGGGATGTTATCAGGTTGGACAACGCATGGGAGGCTAGCTTGTCCTTATTGTATGGGAAGCACAGACGCATTTCAGCTTAAGAATGGTAGGAAGACGTCATGGTTTGATTGTCATCGGAGATTTCTTCCCATTATCCATCCGTACCGAAGGAACAAGACATTGTTTCGGTCAAAAAGGGTTGTACGAGACACCGCTCCACCATATTTATCTGGAGAAGATACCGAGAAGGATATTGATTATTATGGTGCACAAGAAACAGTTAAGAGAGGGGGTAATTGGCATATTCCTGCAAATATGGCTGATGGTTATGGGACACAGCATAATTGGCACAAAAAGAGTATATTTTGGGAACTCCCATACTGGAAAGATCTACTTTTGCGACACAATCTTGATGTGATGCATATTGAGAAAAACTTCTTCGACAACATCATCAATACATTATTGAACGTCCCTGGAAAGACAAAAGATAACAAGAGCTCAAGGTTGGACTTGCCTGCATTATGTTCTAAGAAAGAACTGCATATTAAAAGCAATGGGCAAATGCCGGTTCCCATTTTCAGATTGTCAGCAGAAGCAAAGGCAGCGTTGTTCAAGTGGGTGGCATCAGATGTCAAGTTCTCTGATGGGTATGTGTCAAATCTATCAAGATGTGCTGAGAAAGGGCAAAAGTTTTCAGGAATGAAAAGTCATGACTGTCATGTTGTTATGCAACGACTACTACCATTTGCATTGGCGGAGTTGCTTCCAAAGAATATTCATGAAGCACTTGCAGGTAACATAAATTACTAAAATTTTTAATTTATTGTTATATTAAATAATCCTACAAATTATATAATTTGTGGAATATAATTATATTTTCAGGGATTGGAGCTTTTTTCGGGATCTTAGCACACGTACCTTAACAGAAGATGTCATCAGACAACTTGATGAGAATATCCCGATCTTAATGTGCAATATGGAGAAAATATTTCCTCCGTCATTTTGGCGTCATGGAACATTTACTTATCCACCTCCCGTATGAGGCATTGCTTCGTGGAACAGTTCATAACGGATGGATATATCCTTATAAGCGATCCATGAAACATTTGAAAAGAAAGCAAAAAATCTTGCAAGGGTGGAAGGTTCAATAGTGGCGGGGAGTTTGTCTGAGGAAACTTCCCACTTCACGTCATACTATTTTGGATCACAAGTCCGTACACGAAAAAGGGCTCCAAGCAGATATGATGATGGAGGTGTTATGCCGACATATGTCTTACAGTGTTCTGGCGTATCAGATTGGGCGTCTTGCTGGAAAACTCAAAGAAGTTTGGTGGTCGAGTACAGAAGACGATCATAGTGCCCATACATATATACTCCTTAATTGCAAGGAGATGCAATCATTTGAAAGGTAAATAAATAATTTATTTACTTTTTATTTTATTTGTTTCTATACTAACTTAATATAATCTTTTGGAAATCACTGAGTTTGTTGAACAGGTTGAAGAAGCTTTACCAGAATATCGCCAAATGATCTGAACAAAAGGAAAGATCAACACTTTGTCCAGTGGTTAAAAACACAGGTATAAATCATGATTAATATAATTATTATAATATAACGTAAATATTAATGAATTCAATTATATATATGCAGGTTGATTACAATGATCCATTCTATCCAACGTGGTTTCACGAACTGATACAAGGTCCGGTCTCTAAGGTCACCACAGCCCCTATGTATTTTACACGAGGCTACACATTTCACACTTACGAATATGGAGTCAACGAGCAGCGATGAACTATGGAATATATGTGAAAGGTGAAACAGATTTCTATGGGATCTTAAAAGAGATCATCGAAGTGGAATTCCCCGGTTTAGTGAAGATGAAATGCGTCCTCTTCAAATGTGACTGGTTCGACCCTACTATCAATAGAGGTGTTCGGTATAACAAGTTTGGAGTTGTAGATATTAATGCAGCACGGAGATAAAACAAATTTGAACCCTACATATTGGCATCTCAAGCGGAGCAAGTCTGTTTTATTTCATATCCAAGGATCAGACAATCTGGAACTTCTTGGTTAGCAGCTATAAAGTTACACCTCGAGGTCGAGTAATCGGTGATGGTCAACCTCCTTTGCAAGAAGAAGCTGTTAATGTTGTTGAAGTACCTAAGCAACCCGTTGATGAAATCTTACTAGTTGATCCATAAAACTTGATTCTGAAGATCCTTGAAAGATATAATGGGCGAAGGCAACGAAGATGAATTTCAAGAAGACGATGATACTAGTGATATTGAATCAAGTGATGGTTCTTCAGACGATGAGTGAATCTCATTATGCCTTTCATTATGCCATATATATGGTTTTAATCATGTACTAGTTAAACTTTTGATTTAATAAAAAATATCGTTTGATGATGTTGTTTATAAGTGTAAGTGTGATATATAAGTTTAGAAATTTTGGGGTTTAAACTATTGGGGTTTAGGGTTTGGGGTTTGGGGTTTGGGGTTTAGGGTAACAAACAAGAGACCCTAAATCGTCGTAATTAACAAGCGCGGGTCGAGTCAACTTCGTTGTAAACTACTTTCGACCCTGATTCGTTGTAACACAACATCTATATTACTACGAATTCTCGAAATACTGGCCGTCGATCCTAAATCGTCGTAATACCTAAAACGCGGGTCGAGTCAACTTCGTTGTAAAGGCCATTCGACCCTGTATCGTGGTAATTTAACAACCACATTACTACGATTTACAAAACAAGGATCGATCTGTATAGTAGTTATTTTACTTCTACGTTACGACGATCTACATATATATATATACACACCAAATCCCCACCATAATCTCACACCAAAAACAAATCTCTTAAGATAAATAAAGATTGCAAATCGGTCATCAAAACCATTCTTATCAACTCGGTATAGCTTTCTTTGGTTTGAGGAGCCAAGCAAAGGCTATACGGATTGATAAGGATTGTTCTTGTGACCGTATACATTCAAAACCTAAAAAAACATTGCTTTCAAAAAAACTATACGGGAGTGCAGTTACTAGAACAGTTCTTATCAACCCTACATAGCTTTTCCTCAGTTCATGAAACGAGAAAAGTTTATGTCGGGTCGATAACAATTGTTCTGGTTACAATGTGTACTCCTTTAGATTTTTTTTTTTCAAAAATAACATTTACTTCTAAGTTACTACGATCAAAACAAGGGTCGAGTCAAAATAGACGTAATATGCCTACTCAATTACGACGATTTTAAACGCGGGTCGAGTCAATCTAGTCGTAATAGGCCTACTAAATTACGACGATCCAAAACGCGGGTCGAGTCAACCTAGTCGTAATGGGCCTACTAAATTACGACGATCCAAAACGCGGGTCGAGTCAAAATCGTCGTAATGTCCCTACTACATTACGACGATCACAAAATTCCTATATATAGAAACCACAATCGACCTCACGTTTGCCTTCTCTCTAACCTCTCTGCCTTCTCTCCGATTTTTTTTTTTTAGTTTAGGTGGTTTAGCTTAGGGATGGAATTAGATTAGGTGGTTAGTTTAGGAATAGATAAAATTATATTTAGGTAATTAAACGTATTATATTTATTTAGATGCACATTATATATATATATTTTTGTTTTTTTTAATAATTGATTTTTTGAACAGGTTGATTGAGTACACATGTCTACTCCTCGCGGTAGAAAACGACTTAGGAGACCCACCTATGAGAGTACATTTCTCGTGGAAAGACTGATCATTCTTACCTCATGCGCAACCCGATCGGAAACAGTTCACGAGAGCCAATCTCGAGCGATCACCAGATCGTCTGCTCCTCTTCCACCATGGGTGCCTCCTGCACCGTATGTCCCTCCACCGCATGGTCAGCCACCTCCGGCTGCTGCTCCACCTCCTCCGGCTGCTGCTCCACCTCCTCGGCTGCTGCTCCACCTCCTCCGGTGCTGCTCCACCTCCTCCGGCTGCTGCTCCGCCTCAGGCTGCTGCTCCACCACCTCAGGGTGCTCCGGGATATGTCCATCCTGATTTGATGGTGCCGCCGGATGCACCGTCACGCTAGATTTACTGTTGAGGATTTGCTTCAGATGCCGGGCCGCGAAGGTTTACCGTCATCGATCCCGATCGTCCACCAAACACATACTGGTAATTAAGTTTAATATATTATTATTTCCATAAGTTATAAATTATATATGTATATATATATATATCTAATTACATTATTTGTCTTTTGCAGGTTTGTACGGACAACCGTCTTGGGGGTCCGTTTCAGATACCATCAAGTCATATTTTCTGAACCGCATCCAGGCTGAGTCTTACGCGGATCACATTGAAGAACTTGGTTCAAGTGTTTTGCGGTTAGTTTTCATATTTTAATTTATAATTTGTATTTTATTTTCTATAATAATTATTTATTATATTTATTAATTAATATTTTCCAGCAAAATGGAATTGGTCTATTGCCGTCCAACGAGAAAGTGAAGAAGTTCACCGAGAAGGCGATGGATCGCCTTAAAACACCGTTGGCGTGGGAGGATAAGTGGAGGTTGAGGGTGATGCTGCGAAACCCATATTCATCAGCGGGCGGTATGGACAGGCCTTAAGGCCTATTGGATGTTGCCTCGGATCATTATGACGGCCAACAACGCTCGGCAGCCGACAAACACCAGATCAGAAGGCAATTTACGTTGCCTCATACATCGGGCAGATTCCACACGCCAGTTGCCTTACAGATGGTAATTTTTTTATTATTAATAAATTTTTTGAATAAAATTAATTATATTAAATTTCTAAATTTTTCTGTGTGAAGATGGAGAACCTCCATCTTTGTCCAAGCTTTACAAAAAACTCACACCCATAAAGATGGGGCGTTTGTGGATGCTCGGGCTGAAAAGATCCACAACGACGTTCAGTCTCGAATCCAAGAGGTCGAGACTCAGCTGTCCCAAGAAAATCCGATTTGCCACTGTTCAGGTTGTCAGCGGTAGAACGGGACAAAATATTGAACAGGTAATATATATTTATATATATATATATATATATATATATATTTATAGTATAATTTAATTAAATAATTATTTTAAATATATTTTACTAATAAAATTAATTAATTTATTACAGTTACCCCAAAGAGGGGCGAGTCGTCGGAATTGGCTCGGTTAACGATGTTCCGAGGGAGAGCAGGTTATGTTTCGGAAGAGACGAAGAGAATGCTCAGCTCGGGCAGCTTCTAATGCATTAGCAGAGAAGGACTCGGATGATGGGCATGGCGTGAATGTTCGATTTGATGGTAGTCGGACCGAGGTATGGGCAGATGTGGAGTCAAGTCCGTCCTACCATAGTCACACAACGCATCGGAGGAGAGCAGGCGGATCTAGAGCGACGGACCGAGAACCATAGTGCCTCGCCGGAAGACCTTAATCTTTAGGTTTTTGTAATTTTATTTTGAATTTAAAATATTTTAATATATTATTATTATTTTGTTTATATTTCTGGTTATTAAAATAATTATATATTTCATTTTTATTATTGAACAAAAAACAATTTTAAATATAAAACTTTTACAAATCGAGGTTAATTAGTAGTAAATATTCTAAAAGAAATCGAGGTTAACTTCGTAGTAAAATGTTCGAAAGAAATCAATGTAAATTCGTAGTAAAAATAGATGTAATGCAGTCGTATAATTTACTACCAATGTACTTCGACATTCGAGGGTAATTCGTTGTAAATATAGCTTCTATCTTACCTCGATATTAACGGCTACTTTACGTCTGCATTACTTCGATATATTTTACTTCTATTTTACTTCGATTTTTCTATTACTTCCAGGTTACGACGATTTGTCTATTACTTCCACGTTACGACGATTTGGTCTTTACGTCGATTTGACCTCGATTGTCATTCGTCGTACTTTTCCTTCGATTTTACGTCGATTTTTCCATTACGACGAGTTAGTAACTACGATTCGTAATTCGTAGTTAAGTCGTCGTAATAGTGGTTTAACTACAATTTAACCACGATATATGCAGTAGTTATAGTCAACATTTGTTGTAGTGTCTCCCTCTCTCTTTTTTTCTGAGTCGTTTATCTCTTCGTAATTTTGTGGGTTTTGATTGCCGCATCATATAGCTTGTTGCTTCCTTTTATTCAAATTCATTTTTTTCTTCTTAAAGTAAGAGTTTCTTATTCTTTTTGTTCAGTTTGAAATTGTTCTAATGGAATATTTAAAGGAAGAAAAAGGGAATGAGGTTGCACAGATAGATTAAAAAATCTGACAATGAAATACTAAAGTAAGTATTTTATCACTTTTCTTTCATTTAACTGTGGAAAGTTTCAATGTTATTGAGTATTTTTTTTATAATTTTTTGGTTTATAATGGATATAGTACAAAAGAGAGACTGCTCATCTTTGCTATTGAGAACGTGATGGCAGTCGATGGTGTTGTGTCGACAAAATTAAGGTAATATTGTAAATAGGAGCAATTTAGCTTATTTTGTAAATTGTTATGATTTTCTTGATATATTGTCCACAATTTATGACTTTATGCATATATAAATGAACACTCTCAGCATCTCTCGACACTCAGGGATAGAAGGAAACAATCTATATGGGTTTTAGTACATTTGCAATACATGTTAAAATTATATGTTAATTTCATATCAATTAAGGATTTTTACCCGTACGCAGTACGGGACTGAACACTAGTATATATATAATAGTGTTTTTTTCTTTTCTGGTAGTGACACGTCACTAAGTCATTCGACGACAGGACGACACGTGTACGTTCTATCCACATCGTTTCATTAACTTCATGTGTTTTTTTTCCTGTGTGATGATGTGTTGTTGGGCTCAAATCTTATTATATTTCTGACTGTATTTATACAGCCTGATAGCCCAATAGACTAATCATAAATGTGTTTTACGCGCAATATGGATTTTAGGGTTCGTCTATTTTCTTCCTACTGCGGCTCCCTTCTCTGTTCTTCTGCTCTTCATATGTATCATTGAAACGCTTATATTTATCTCTTCTTCGTGTTTAATCCCGTATTAATTAGAACAACCACGATCTAGCCTTGGATGGGATATTTCTTCGGCAAATCGGTAAGAGTATAAAAAGGTCAGCATTCTTCCTCTCGAAACCATCTTCTGTTTCTTTTTAATATACTTATTTAGATCGCTGACTCGAGAGTGTTTTTCTCCGATTTGAAGTCCGGTAGGTGCTCCTCCACTGTTGAGGTTCGATTGCTCCGGATAGAGTTGTAAAATTATTTTCATTACATAACTCCCTGATGCATATTTGCAGTGATGTGGCTGTGACTTTGAATTTATTTGACTTCCAAGCTGTTCCTTTCCAAAAAAAACTTGAAGACATGCGTGGTGACCCAATGGTGATCGTTGCTACAACTATTTAGAAAAATTGATCAAAGTTTCGTTATGTTGGTTGTTTGTTCCTTAATTCAACGTCTGGAACACATGTTTATTTCGACCCAGGAAACAAATGCAGGGGAAACCTTTTTCTATAGGTAAGTTAATTGGTTATTATATATGTACACGCATTCATAAAACTAAAACAGAGTGGAAATTGTATATTAATATAGGTTCCAGAGACACTGGTCTTCCATCGGCCGCACCACTGCTGAGAGGATACGCAAAAGTTGAGTCTCTGACAATAGCTGAGCTCACTAATTTTATCATCACTGCTCTATCTAAGGTAAAGTTGTTGACATGAAGAAATAATTAGCAGCAAATGTAAGAAGTGTTGAGAGGAAGTAAGGAGAAATAAGTATGTTTAGAGTAAACAAAGGATTGACACGAAGCGGCTGAGTTACATGAGGCGGCATGCCGGCTGAGTTATATAACATGAGGCGGCTGAATTACATGAGGCGGCTGAGTTATAATGTGAGGCGGCTGAGTTACATGAGGTGGCTGAATTATAGTGACGGAAAGTGTTGACTTTAAGGTGTGAACACAGATCTAGATCTGGATTAAAATTTGATGGAGCCTCTAGAACAACTTATTATCCAGCATACCTTTCTATCTCACTTTAATCTTATGTTTCTATATATACCTTGTATGTGTAGACAATTAATTCTAAGGAAAATTATTCTCTCCTTCTCTTTCTCTTACATTTAAATCTCTCTCTCTCTCTCTCTCTCTCTTGTTCTTCATGTTCTTCATTTTCCAGAAACTAAACATCTACTACTTCTCATTTTCTCACATGGTATCAGAGCTTTAAGCTCCTTTCATTCCGCAATCTCTGTTTATTTTCTTTAAGTTTTTGTGTTCTTCACCCTTATCCATTGGGTAAAAGAATTCCAACCATGGATCTGGAGAAGGAGAGACTTATTTCAGTGACCCTTGAGGGTCCAAACTATCTTTTATGGTCAAGAGTGGCCAGAATTACCTTGGAAAGTCATGGACTTTGGGACAGCCATATCATGAAGGCTGAAGCTTCAAAGAGGATGACTCAAGAGGATAGTCAGGCTACTTGCCTGAAGAATGAAGACAAGTGGTTTCAAGAAGACTAGCAAGCTCTTGGAATCATACATAACTCTCTGTCAAAACCAATCTTGGAGGCTTTTCTCCACTTTGATACTGCTAATAATCTATGGCAGAATCTTCAAACTGTTTATAGAAAATTATGGGAGACTCTTCAAATGGTTTATGAGCAAGACAAGTTTTTCAGCTTTCTCCTAAGACTGGATTCACCCTACAACAATCTGATAAATTATTTCCTTAGAGAAAGGAAAATTTCAGATTTAGAGGATGTTTGTTCCCTAAGAAGCCAGTCAAATATATTTAAGCTTAAGGAGTTTGAGCATCCAGCGATTCGAGGAAAAACCATGTATTCATCTTTCAGTGGCAACTCCAGTGAGGATAGTGCAGCTAAAATCGATGGTCCAGCGACCATGAGTGACCTTCATTCCTTTATCGAAGCCTTTATATCATCCAAGAAGGCTGGTACTCACTCTCTTGACTCTAAACCTATAAATATAGATTCAGGAGCAAGCCATCACATGATTAGTGATAGGAACTTGATTAGTGATGTCCAGCCTGCCTCTGGGAATGTTTGTATAGCAAATGGTGATAAGGTTAAGATAGAAGGGATAGGAAACCTTAGGTTGTTTGATAGGGAATCAACTGCTTTGTATATGCCTCAGTTTACATCTAATCTGTTATCTGTGAGGAAGGCTACTGTTGATCTTAGTTGTCAGGTTGTCTTCAGACCAGTTGAATTTCAAGACTTAAAGACAGGCCAGGTGATTGGAAAAGGGCATACTCACAATGAACTCTATCACCTTCAGAAGATAGAGGTGTCCTGAACATCTCCCGTTGGTTCTCAGTGTCTGGCCAGTACATCTAATGGGATTGAGAGCACCATATAGCATGCTAGACTGGGACCTCCTCATACTAGAGCCTTAAATCTGATGCTCCCTGGTGTGATCTACATGAATGATGATTGTGAAGCTTGTATATTGGGGAAGCATTGTAGGACTATATTTCCAAAGTCTGGCACCATCTATGAGAAATTTTTTGACCTGGTTCACTCTGATGTATGGACTGCTCCATGTGTATCGAGGGAGAATCACAAATACTTTGTCACCTTTATTGATGAGAAGTTCAAATACACTTGGGTGACACTGATTTCGTCTAAAGACAGGGTGTTAGAGGCTTTCAAGAATTTTCAGGCCCATGTCTCCACTCACTTTAATGCCAAGGTGAAAATTCTCAGGTCAGATAATGGTGGAGAGTACACAAGTCTGGTATTTAAGCAATACCTTGCTCAACATGGGATTATTCACCAGACAAGCTGTCCTTACACTCCTCAACATAATGGAGTTGCTGAAAGGAAGAACAGGCACTTGATGGAAGTAGCAAGATCAATGATGTTTCACACCAATGTTCCAAAAAGGTTTTGGAGTGATGCTGTGGTGTGTGCTAGCTATCTGATCAATAGGACTCCAACTAAAATCCTTAATGACATGTCTCCATTTGAGGTTCTTAACCAGACCAAGCCATATTTGGACCACTTACGCGTGTTTGGGTGTCTCTTCTTTTTGCTGATACCAGGACAGCAGAGGAACAAGCTT
The DNA here is from genome assembly GCA_016432835.1 of Brassica nigra. Lineage (NCBI taxonomy): Eukaryota > Viridiplantae > Streptophyta > Magnoliopsida > Brassicales > Brassicaceae > Brassica > Brassica nigra. Next base: position 32,033,115 of record CM028242.1, read on the forward strand.
GATGCTAAAAGCTCAAAGGCTATGTTCATTGGCTATTCTCCAACACAAAAAGGGTATAAGTGCTATGATCCAGTATCAAGAAGGGTTTTAATCTCAAAGGATGTTAAGTTTGTGGAATCTAAGGAGTACTATGAGGAGAAGAGTTGGGAAAGCCTTCAAGATCTCTCACAAGGACCTTCAGATAGGGCAAACAACTTGAGAATCATTCTGGAGAGTCTTGGCATCAGCCAGCCTCAGAGCAGTGAGGTGCCAAGGACTTCTCCCTCACCACCAGCTGCTGGAAACAATGAAGAAACATTACTAGTTGTTGAAACAGTCTATCCTGATCCTGAGGGGGGCAATGAAACTGAATCACAGCCGCAAGGAGGAAATGATTCAGCAAGCACACATGATCAAGATGGAACTGAATCTGATCAACCAAATGAAGATCAGTTTAATGGAGATCAAGGACAGGAAGATGCAGTGAGAGAAGATCAACAGATTCAATCATTGAGAAGGAGTACAAGAGAGAGAAACCATCTAAGTGGGTCGACACTAAAGTGTACTTCAATAGCAATGCAATGGCTCACCCTATCCATGCAACATGTTCGTTTGTGAGTTATCCTCAAGAGAATGTAGTCTTCATTAGCAATCTGGATCAAGAGTATGTTCCAAAGACTTATGAAGAAGCCATGGAGCATGAAGAGTGGAGAGAGTCAGTTGGAGATGAAGTTGGTGCCATGATCAAAAATGATACTTGGTATGAATCTGAGCTTCCAAAGGAAAGAAAGCTGTTACAAGCCGCTTGCTCTTCACCATAAAGTATCTTGCCAATGGAAAACAAGAAAGGAAGAAGACAAGGCTGGTTGCAAGAGAATACACTCAAGTCTATGGAGAAGACTATATGGATACCTTTGCACCAGCAGCTAAACTCCACACCATAAGGATTCTACTCTCCTTGGCAGTGAACCTGGAATGGGATTTATGGCAGATGGATGTCAAGAATGCTTTTCTTCAAGGAGAGCTGGAGGATGAGGTTTACATGAGGCCACCTCCGGGTATGGAAGATATGGTCAAGCCAGGGAATGTCCTAAGATTGAAGAAAGCAATCTATGGATTAAAACAGTCACCAAGAGCTTGGTATCATAAATTGAGTACAACTCTCAATGGAAGAGGCTTCATCAAATCTGAAACTGATCATACTCTGTTCACTCTCACCACTCAACAAGGCATTGTGGTCATTCTGATTTATGTGGATGATATTATTATCACAGGAAGTGATAAGGAAGGTATCATCTTAACCAAAGCCTTTCTTAAAGCTTCTTTTGATATCAAAGACTTGGGTGAACTAAAGTACTTTCTAGGGATTGAGATATGTCGTTCTAAGGAAGAGCTGTTCTTAAACCAAAGAAAGTACACACTTGATCTATTGAGTGAGGCAGGTGATCTAGGAGGAAAGAAAGCTAAGACTCCACTGGAAGATGGTTACAAAGTGCTGCGCAAGGGGGAGTTTGAGGACAAACCATGTGGAGATGTGAAGCTGTATAGGAAGATGGTTGGAAAACTCATCTATCTAACCATTACAAGACCAGATATTTGCTTTGCTGTGAACCAAGTCAGTCAGCAGATGCAGGCTCCAAGGATTCACCAGTGGAACATGGTTGAGAGGATCTTAAGGAACCTAAGAGAGGCACCAGGACAAGGAGTTTGGATGGGATGCAATAGGAGCACAGAAATTGTTGGATATTGTGATGCTGATTGGGCAGGAGATAGAGTTGATAGGAGATCAACTACTGGGTATTGCACATTCATTGGAGGCAATCTGGTGACTTGGAAAAGCAAGAAGCAGAAGATTGTGTCATGTTCAAGTGCTGAGGCAGAATATAGAGCCATGAGGAAGCTTACAAGTGAGTTAACTTGGATCAAAGGACTGCTTAAAGACTTGGGAATTGAGACTACAACTCCAATAACTATGCACTGTGATAATCAAGCTGCCATACACATTGCCATCAACTCAGTCTTCCATGAAAGGACTAAACACATTGAAGTAGATTGCCACAAGGTAAGACAAGCTGTGGAACATATGATCATCTTACCTTGCTACACAAGAAGTGAAGATCGGTTGGCTGACATCTTTACCAAGGCAGCAAGCACTAAGGTCTGTGAGTTCATTCATTCAAAGCTTGGACTCGTGGATCTCTCATCACACTGATCCTCTTTGCCATGAGGTGTTCTACTCTTTTTTCCTTAGCTTGGTTTTTATCCCAAGTGGTTTTTCCATGTTAAGGTTTTAATGAGGGAATACTTCATGGTTGTCCAAGCTTGACCAGTCCCTATGGTCAAGCTTGAAGGGGAGTGTTGACATGAAGAAATAATTAGCAGCAAATGTAAGAAGCGTTGAGAGGAAGCAAAGAGAAACAAGTATGTTCAGAGTAAGCAAAGGATTGACACGAAGCGGCTGAGTTACATGAGGCGGCATGCCGGCTGAGTTATAACATGAGGCGGCTGAGTTACATGAGACGGCTGAATTATAATGTGAGGCGGCTGAGTTACATGAGGCGGCTGAGTTATAGTGAGGGAAAGTGTTGACTTTAAGGTGTGAACACAGATCTAGATCTGGATTAAAATCTGATGGAGCCTCTAGAACAACTTATTATCCAGCATACCTTTCTATCTCACTTTAATCTTATGTTTCTACATATACCTTGTATGTGTAGACAATTAATTCTAAGAAAAATTATTCTCTCCTTCTCTTTCTCTTACATTTAAATCTCTCTTTGTTCTTCATGTTCTTCATTTTCCAAAAACTAAACATCTACTACTTCTCATTTTCTCACAAAAATAAATATCACTGTATTTCTGTAGATTTCAGTGGTCAGAATCTGTCTGTGATCCTGATATCTAACATGCAGGATATTGTCTTCATATGCACTGGGAGAGTTACTCACGTCTACATCGGCAAAAGGGTGTTGTTACGTTGCTTGCTCCAGATGCAGCAAAAAACTGCCGCGCACTGTCTCCGCCTTTTTTTTTTTTACCGTCTCCGCCTTTGCATGTGTGCGATGCGACAATACTACTGTTGGAGCCCTCCGGTATGTGAGATCATTTAGTGTATAGATATGTTTCTCTCCGTATACATACATCCATGTATAAATATTTTTTTCTTTGAACTAAGCTTTTTTCTCAGCTATCGAGTAGAGATGACCATTGCTGATGATACTGCTGGAGCGAATTACATAACCTCAGAGCAATTGAAGCTGGCCAAATGTTGGTAAGATACAAGTCTGTCTCCTAGGGGCTTTTCTATCATCTTCAAAGTTCTAACACTTACGACATTTACACTAACAAACAGGCTGAGGAAGGTGTGCACCCTGAGGACTCTTAGATGCCTCAACTTTTCCAGATATGGAAGGAAAGTCATACACTTTCCAAGTCAGGGTGAGCAACCTATAACTTCACAGCAAACCATCAGACATTCACTGTCTCACGCATCATTGATGAACGTGACCGTGTGCCACTTCCTGGCTTCGTCGAGAATGTAAGTATAATGGTTATTGTGTTGATATATAGTATTTGCCTCTGTATATATTTATGACCATCCTATTGTATCAGGGAGGCAACGATGATGGTGGGGACGACATGCGAGGTGGCAATCCAGTTCCTGCTAAGGTTGAAACTAGAGGGAGCAGTGGTGGAGCAGACTCATCTTCCAAAGTGGTCAAGAAAGCGCGTATGGCTTAAGTTGAATAACAATATTCAGTACTCTATATTTATATAATCATTAATAATGCATCGATATTCCTTTCATGTGTTGGCTTTTTTACTACTTTTGTCTTTCCCCAACTTATGGGTATTGTATGTTTGATTCAGACGATCTTTATTAATGCATAAATAAAAATCCATTTCTATTACTACGTGTTATTTGATGGATTACCTCAAGAGGTGAATAGAAGACTACGATTCATTTAGACCAAAAAAAAAAAGCTTTTACGATTTCTTTTTTATAGGACCAGCACAGTCAAGTCTTATATTATAGAACACCATATGTATCACATGCGTCCACATGCCAACTAAAAACCTATAATTTCGTCTGGAGTTTGTATATTGTGTTCACCGAAAAAAGAAGGCTTTGTATGTTATGTTCAGACTAACATTTTCTGTTTAACAAGTAAATAATAAAGACTACGGTTCAAATTTTTGACCTCATATTCTATCAATTGTTAAAATATTTTATGATACAATTTTTTTTCTCATTTTTAAACTTATGATACAAGTTATTACCCTTAAAAGCTATAAGAGGTGATTACAAAATGAACTATCTATGATATACTCATATCCGCATAGAATAATTACCAATTAAAAAAATAATATATAAACACACTCGGTCAAGCCAACGTCCAATCTAAGTACAACCTTACTTATAGTAACAAAAAAATGGCTTCCCATCAGTCCATCACCGTGCTACTAAAGAAACCAAAGACACTACTCCATCAATCCAAACACTACAAAAAAAGTCTATATTGATAGCATATTGTTATAGCACGTTTTACTGAACTGTTATCGTAGATGATTTAAAATTTTCGGTATTATATGATAGCACTAGATAAACGCTATGATAGAGAAAAACCTAAAATAGCACTTAATTAATGCTATTCTGAAAATGAAGTGAGCGGGAAGATAAAATCCCCGATACCGCCAATACTTATAGATGTAAGCACCAAATATATTATTTAAAAGGGTTCAATAATACTATCAGAGACATATAATAGCATTTTTATAATGCTAAGAAAAACTATTTGAACCTCTAAACCCCAAACATGTATTTCAACCCTAAACTCTAAATACAACCCCTAAAACTATATTTTCATATTTTAACTTCAAATCTTCAAATTAAACTCATAATTTTATCTTCTTAATTGTAAACTGTAATTTACTAAACACATATTTCTTTATCTTGATTGAAACTCTATATCCTAAATCAAAATTTCAAACATAAAATATACATTCAATACTCTAAGTATAAACTTCAAATCTAAATTATTACAAATTTAATTACAAATCTTATATCTTATCTTCAAATCTATTATTTTCAAATTTAATCCAAAATACTGAACTTTTAACCCTAAATCCCATATTCCAACATCCAAACCTTAAAACACAAAACCAAACTTTACTCTTAAACATAATTTATAAAATCTAATATTTTAAACTTTTCGACTTTAGAATCAAACATACAAATTTATAAACGAATTACAAATCAGATTGAATTATAAATCAGATTTCAGTATATACCAATTTTTAAAATGATGACCAAAACCATAATCTTGATATCAATCTAATATTTTCAAATTTAAACATCAATTCTTAAAATAAGTATCAATTTATTATGTTCAAAACAATAAAACTCTTAGTTTAAATTATAAACTACAAAATATAAAATTTTATATAAGATATAACTAAAAAAAATTACTTACAAAACAAATTATCAAATACTAGAGAACAAAACAAAAGAAAAATAGAAAAAGAAAGATAAATTTTCTGACCAATAAGATTGAGATACATGGATCACATTTATTAGCCATTGGATTAACCTAGATTTAAAGGTTGAGATTTATTCATCTTATTTTTTTATTTTTCCTCCTCTCCCTCTGTTTCTCTCCACGACAGATCTATCTCCTCTCTTCTCTTTTTTTTTTTCTCGATTCACTCATCTTCTCCTTCACTCTCATATCTCATATCATCATATCTCATATCTCTTGTTTCTCCCATCTCTGTCCCACTGTGTCTCCTCCTCGTCTCACCACCACCGCGTCTCCTCCTCCTCTCACCACCACCGCGTCTCCTCCTCTGCTCATTACCACCGCCGTCGCCTTCCCACCCCCACCACGGCCTCTCTCTCTCTCTCTATTTGTGTATCTCGTTCTCTATGTTGCTCTATTATGAATCTGATTTTTTTTTGTTTTTAGTAAAGCTAAGTGGAGGAGGGTTCATGGTGTCTCTATTTCTCTGTCTCTATGTCTCTCTCTGTTGAATTTTTTTTTGTTCTTGGTAAAGGTGGTCGTGAGCCGAGTCTGTGGTCGTGAGCAGCAATAAGCAGAGACATGAGCAGAGTCGCTGAGTTAGTAGATACATGGGATGAAGGAAGATGAAGGTGGTGAAGGGAGATGAAGGTGGTGGCTGAGTTAGAAAGTTAGAAGTTAGAAAGTTAGAAGTTAGAAAGATAGGGGTTTTTTTTTTTAGGTTTAGTGTAAACCGAGTTAGTGGTTTGATTTTATTTTTAGTTTCTGGTTTAGTTTTGTAAACCGGAATATATTTGTAATCCAGTTTTAATTATAAATAAAAAAATTTATTTTAAATTATAAACAATATTGATTTAATTTCCAATTATTTTTTTTATTGTAATTATTTTTTTATCGTATAAAGACCTATCATGGTACGAAATTTATGTTATAATTAAGTTAAATAATATCATTCAAATTTTGCTATTGTATCTGTATATTTCGTAGCATTCATAAAATGTTATCGTAGAGGGGGTACCTATGATGACTGCCGTATACATAGCATTTATGAATTCGCTATCAAACATCTAATATAGCATATAACCCGCGCTATCATTGTCCATATTTCTTGTAGTGAAACTTCGGCTGTGATAACCCAACATCACACAGCCTCAAACTTGACACACTCAGACGATGCCGCTTCAGGAGCCGAATCACCAACGACTATCCAAAGTCTTGACCTCAGCTACTTATTTGAAAAACCTCTCGATGCAGTGGAGAATTTCCAGGAACTAATGGAGTTATGTTTTTTTTTTTCTTTTGAGAAAGTAATGGAGTTATGTTTGGGAGAGAACAACCCTCAAGCTCACTATATCCAGGGAATGCATGATTATTTCCACAACAACAACACTAAGAAACGTTTGGATCACCTACGAAGATCCGCTGACGTAATGTGTGACAATGGTACGTACCTATATGGCCTACTAATGTCTCCAGGAGCAACATGGATGAATAGTTAGCAAAAAAAAAAAATTGATGAAGGAAAACAATATTTGGCATCTCTTGGATGGGAGAGAAATAAGATGAAAGTTGATAACTGCTGGAAAAAATAATGAAATCACTCAAGCATTTCGAAATTCAAATGAAGAAGCGTTATGTCCGCAATATGCTCCTTCTCAAACCCGCAGCGGCAAGGAGGTGTCACATCAAAAACATGAACAAACGATGCAAGCGTTGCTTTCACTACAAGCAACTTATGAAATTTGTGTACTATATATAAGCGTGGGGTTCATGAGACAAACCCATGCAGTGCTATAATTCCTCATTTTCCTTTCAGTTTTATTTTTGTTTTCCCTTGAATTTTTGTTTTAATTTGAATTATGAATTCATATTGCAAATTTTTCCCAATATCAATTACTTCTAATAATAAAAACCTTCATTCTTAAAAACGAAATATTAAATGCACCACATGAATAATTATTAAAAACTTCCGATCCAGCAATATGAAAACTAATTTGATAGTAAATTTTAAACAAAAAATATATAAATACATAGTTTTTACACTTTTTATATTTTAAAAAGACAAACTTTGTTTACAGACACATATCGTTCAAGAAACTGATAGTATTTACCAAATTGAGCATTTGGGTATTCATAACTTACATTTTTTTATTTAAATATGGTGGTCGTTACAAAAATTTACATTAAACAAAATATCAATTTTAATATATTACCATAATTTTAGAAGAAACTAATATCGTTAAAAATACACAGTGTAGTTTCTAAAAAAAATATCACTCATAAATTTATCAACATTCTAACTCCATCATAGATAACAAACTCATTTCAAAAATATCGAAAAAAAAACCTACGTAAACCATCACGTTTCAAGAAGATGACAATATTTAACCTAAAACCTCAGCTATCTAAGTACATAATTACATTAAAATACAATACAGAAACTACATTCCTTCCATAAGAAAACACAATAAACGCAGCACTTTATAAACTTACCTTTGACTAAGAAACCACACCTGCAACATCACCTCCACAAAGGATCTATGACGTTTTTTTTTTGTCGAAAAAAGACGTTTAATACAAGTTAAAGAGATATATCCATTAAGACAGCTGCTCTATAACTGCTCTTGGTTATCTAACCGATATAACTACCGACGTCATGGAACACATGCTCACATACCATGATATCAATATTAACTGTTCATCAAGTAACATTAAAAAGTGCTAACAACTAAGTCTACTCCATTGTCTCAGAATTCATCAATTATGAAGGCACAAACCTACATATTATAGTTAATCTAACTGATTACAATCCTCATGCTATCCACAAAATTGATGTTGACATAGTTATCACCGACCTCTTTGAACTTTGCACCATATGCATTGATAATATTGTAAGAGAAGATGTTGTCAACTCATTTTCATGCAACCATATTTTTCACAACCAGGGCATAGTTGATTGGTTTAGATCAAATTTAAGCTGTCCAACCTATTGAGATACAATAATGTAATGTTAACGTTTTCCATGTACATGAATGATAATTCAACGTCATGATAAAAATTTCAATAATCTATACTATTCATCAGTTAAACAAAAAAAAAACACTATTATCATATGTATAAACAACCGTATATTTAAACCCCAAACCAACAAAACAAAATACATATCTTTCATAACATAATATACACATCTCGTGCATAGCACGAGCCGACTCTAGTGTCATATAAATGTCTGCAGTCTTCTTTTTCTCTTTTTCTTTTGGTTGGACATCTCGATAGATCATCTATGACTACATGAAATATACTTTCTCCTGTTCTTGCAAGATATATGTTCTAGAGTTTTTATGTATATTAAAATATTAAAATATTTATAATCAAATTTATTATTTATTTGTATTTTACATTTTCATATCAATCAAAAATATTTTAAATGTTTTTAATTAATATTTTTATATAGTTTACAACTTACTGATATCAATAAATAAGTTTACTTGTATATTCTAAAAAATATAAAATTAATCTTTATGGAATAAGAAAAAAAGCTTAGAAAATCTATCTTATGAGAGTGGAAGAAGCGAAAGACAAAAAAAAAATACTGCATAAACTCAAATTAAATAAATTAACCTGTACCATGCTTAACTACTTTTTTATTTGCTTAACTACTTCTACATGAATGTATTTCAAAATCAAATTAGTAAATTTTGGCCAATGGATTCATGTGGGATAAGTATAGGTTGGAGAGCTCCAAAAGTATGTAGGATAAGTGTAGGTTGGGATAATTATGATTTATCAACATATGTTATCTATGAGGACATATGTATTTATACGGTCAAAATAATCACTATCACCATTTGATAAATTCATCTTTTTTTATGAGTGGGCCGATTTTGTCAACTATAAAATAGTGGTCTCTCCTTTGCTTTGTAACATAGGATAACAACAATAATTATCAAAGCTCTCTACTTCATCCTCTCACTCATGTACTTTCTTTCTTTATAACAAAACTATTTAAGATATATATAAATAGATATATAGATATAGATACATATATCCCTCAGTATAGATTATTCATAACACATTATCAACATAAACGTTCTTAGACCAACAAGATAAATTTTAATTTATGTTTTTCAATCTATTTAATTTATTTGTATCTTATTATTATTCTAGAGTGATAGGTTAGCCTTTTTATATTTCATCATTGACTTCCCCGATTAATCGTTATGGTAGGTTTTACCTTCATGATCAGAAGAACACGTAGTAGGTTTGGCTTCCGTGAATAAAAAAGAGAAAAAATGTCAAAATGGTAGATTATGTTTCCTAGGATCTTGAAAAAAAAGAAAAAGGTCAAAATGGTAGACTATGTATCCTCAGACCTTGTAAAACCTCAGACCTTGTAAAAAAAAGATCAAGACTATGTCTCTTTGGATCATGTGATAGGCTCAGCCTCCAGTATTATTTAATTTTTATTCTTTAAATTTCTGCATTTAATTTATACTTTTAAATTATGCATTTAAATTCCGGTATTTATTATATTTCATATCATTTTCTATGAATACGGTTATCATGTCGAATTTGAAAAAAACTCAAAATAACTACCCTTGATATTACTGAGAATTATATGGTATATACAGTAGGTGCAAAGATGCACATAAGAGAAAAAAGCTTTTAGAAATCATCGATAAATTGAGGGAAAAAAGATAAAGCCATGATATTTTATACCATTCTAATGATGGTTTATAAGATTAGATGCATCATGAGAAAAGATCATGAAGATCTTTGAGAAATTAAGTCCTTGAAAGAAAGAATTCACCAAATAGTTGGAGTTGATGTAAATCCTCTGTGTAAACCGAACTCATGATAATAAACCATCATGTTCATCCTACTAGTAAAAGACGAGGGTGTAGACGCGGTAAAAATCGCTAACGTGGTCGTGGAAGAAGACGAGGAAGAAGATTCCGTCCATATGATGAAAAAATAAATAGAACTTCCACAAAAATGAAAGTGGCCGGGTGATAAAAGGCAAACCGAAAAGGTTTGCTATAGATACGGAAAGAAAGAACATTGGGTACGTATTTAGCCGATCTATATCAAGAATTAAAAAGAAAAAGAGAAATAAAGTGTAATAACTTCATGGCTTATGAATCTAGACCATCTTTTCATGGCTTGAATAATAATAGTCATCTTGATATTTCAGATTTTCTGGTTGATCCAGAAAAAAAAAAATGAAAATAGCAATGTGACATGAGAGTTATGTTTCTGAAGAAGATTTTGAGATTCAGGATGGAGATAGAAATTGTAAGTATAATATCTGGTCATGAAAAAATTATAGGGAGAATTGCCAAGTGTGACTCAAAACTTGGAGTCAAACCCAAAAGAATACCCCAACTTGGGTCAAAGGCAAAAGTAACCTAAAAGGCTATTGAAATTACAACTATCCCCTTGTGAACAAACAAAAAAACGGTATTTTTTTTACGTTTCTACCCCTCGAAAGTCGTCTGGACAGTTATTCTTAAACATAATTTAAAAATTTTGTAAAAAATATTTTGATAAGTGAAAAATGAGAATTATGTAATTAACATATGTATTAAGAGATATAAATTAAGATATAACAAATTTCAATTGTTTTCAGCATAGATGAGTGAAAGTAGTGAGTCATGATATTCTTTAGTTTAACTTTCATCAACATATGTTGTAGTATTGTATATGTTCTTAGGGTTAGATTTCGAAAGCATTAAAACCATTTTGAAAAATTTTAAAATTACATAAGCGTGTTCATTTCTGTGTATAGTAAACACTATTGAAGTATAATTTGATTTTATAACGTGGTTAGTTAGTTAATTTAGTCATTTTAGTTTAGGGGTTCATTTTAGGTCTGGGACGACTTAATATTTAGTCTTCGTAAGCAGACGACTAAATATTTAGTCTTCTGATGTACATTATGAGCCAGAATAAGTCGTCTAAACCGGACCAAACCTTAAATTTTACCAACGTACTTTTAAAGCTAACCGGATTATTTACCCAATATATAAGGTGATTTTTTTTATTCATTTTTAAATTTAGAAACCCTAACCTAACAGTTCTCTCTCACCGGCGATATCAAAGGCGATTTGAATTCCCACTATTTCCGAACAAACCATCGTCCTCAACGTCGGCTATCTATCTCACTTCATTCTCACCGTTCTCGCCGCCGCTTCTTCTAACCCTAGCGCCGCCGCTTCCTCTAAACCCTAGCGCCGCGCTTCCACTATTTCGAACAAACCGTCGCCCTCTCCACCGTGCTCACCAACACTATCTCACCGCCGCTTCCTCTAAACACTAGCGCCGCCGCTTCTTCTAAACCCTAGCGCCGCCGCTTCTTCTCTGTAAACCGTAGCGCCATTTCTCTGTAAACCCTAACGCCGGTAAGTCATCAATCTCGAGGAAAAGATGAACATAAAATGTTGTCTCTATCAATTTACTCATTCTCACCGTTTCCGCGTTTATTTTTCAGATCTATAACCGCAATGACGAGTACTCCTTCTGCTACTAATCAGGTCCGCTTAATTTTTCTACTGGAAGACTTGTAATTTAAGTCGTCTGGAAAGTCTTCCAACTGGACGACTTAGTAGACGACCTAAATATAAGTCGTCCAGTTGGAAGACTTTCCAGACGACTTAAATATAAGTCGTCTACTAAGTCGTCGTTGACGACTTTCGCACGACTTATATCTAAGTCGTCTACTAAGTCGTCTGGAGTTACAATTAAAGTGATTGATTTAGCTTGTGTTCTGACTTTTCTGTGTGTTCTTGTTAGATTTAGCTTGTTTAGCTTATCTCTATTGTTGTCTTTGATTATTTTGCAGACAAAAAGGATGGATATTCCAGAACTCCCCCGTAGGTTATACACATTAGGGGAAGAGCCAGAAGCCCACAATAGCATTTCGTATCATACGGATAATAACAAGTTGCATACTGCTCTTAGGGAAGCTCTTACTGATGAAGAATTTGAAGAGCTCAAGGAGTCGAGTTTGGGAGTTTTCATCAAGTTCAAGGAGCAGGGATTTGGTTGGGCTTCAATGCTGGTTCACTACATGCTCAGTTTCAAGCTGGACATTAAGAAGAAGTATGAGATGTGGTCTCGTTGGTCCAGAACCTTTGAGGTTTTCACTGTTAGAGTTTGAAAACCTCACTGGTCTAAACTGCGAGTACATCGAGGACCTTGAGACACCAAAATGTGAAGTTACCAAAGAGATGGTTTCTTTCGGCGATCTGGGAGTTCATCCGAAGCTGGGCCAACTACTGATCAGATAATAGCAGCACTGAAGAGATGCGAGGATTGGTCCACGGAAGATCGCAAGCGGCTCGCGTACCTTTCCATCTTCACTGGATTCATTGAAGGGAGAAAGTTTTCAACCGCTACACGATCTAGTCGGCAAGGCTAGTAATGGATTTAGAACGGTTTGAGAATTATCCATGGGGAGAGTCGTTTAAGGTGCTGATGGACTCTTTGTGGAACAAAGATATTACTGGCTGTTACACCGTGGATGGGTTTATACAAGTTCTTCAGGTCTGGGTGTACACAGCTATGCCAGTGGGTGCTAGTATTGGTGGTCCCGAGGAAACAGTCCGTCTCCACCGATACTGGCTTACGGGCAGCAGAGGCCGCGATCAATGAAAGAAGCTATCTTGAGACAGGTATCTACTTAATTAAGTCGTGCGGAAGGTCTTCCAGCTGGGCGACTTAGTAGACGACTATATATAAGTCGTGCGGAAGGTCTTCCAGCTGGACGACTTAGTAGACGACTATATATAAGTCGCCGGGCGTCTTCGGTTGGACGACCTTCCGACGACTTATAATTAAGTCGTCTATTTAGTCTTTTTTTCAAATATCTAACTCGATTCTTCTATTTACTGCAGACCCGCGTGATCAACTTTGTTGAGAAGGACATTAGTGAAATGTGGCCAAAATGGGACTCTGAGGTTGAGGACGTGCCCGCGGAGAACATCATTAAAGTCATGTATGATCGGAGACCGTGGAAGTGGACCAAGGATTGCTGGGAAGTCACTGGTACTAAGAAAACCAAAGAGATAGAGATGGTTGTGGTGGAGGAGGAGGAAGACAATCCAAGACCTCTGAAGAAAGCTCGTAAAGGGGCTCCTAAAGAGGCTCCTACAGAGGCTGTTAAAGAGGCTCGTAAAGAGGCTCCTACAGAGGCTCCTACAGAGGCTAGTGAAGAGGCTAGAGAAGAGGCTAGTTGGGTGACTAGAGAGGAGTTGGAAAATATGTTCAAGGACGTAGTTGACAGCATGAAAGAAGTCGTCCAGAACAATTATAAGTCGTCCAGAACAATTATAAGTCGTCCAGAACAATTATAAGTCGTCCAGAACAATTATAAGTCGTCCAGAACAATGACGTAACAAAGATCTACATTTTGGAACCCGGGCGGGACGCACGGGTCAAAATCTAGTAATATGTTATATCTCAAGTTAATCATAAAAGTTGACACACACACACGCAATAATTGAAAATACACTGGACGACTTAGTAGAAGGTAGTCTAAAAATAAAATACACTGGACGACTTAGTAGAAGGTCGTCTAAAAATAAAATACACTGGACGACTTAGTAGAAGGTAGTCTAAAAATAAAATACACTGGACGACTTAGTAGAAGGTCTTCTGGACGACTTACTTGAAGGTTATCTGGTAGACGAAACACTGGACGACTTATATATAAGTCGTCTGGACGGGTAATCAAGACTGGACGACTTAAATTTAGGTCGTCTGGACAACTAATCAACTGGTTGTGTACATTGTGGTTTCGTATGGCCAGTTTCCTTGCAGTTTGAGCATCTCCTTGCCCTGTGTTTCTTCCTGGGTTTGTGTCCTCTCATCCTAGATAGCTCCAACCAAGATTGCCATCTTGATTTCTTCTGTCTCCCCGGACCACGCTTTACGTCTGGAGGAAAGCATTCTCGTTCCTCAATATGTTGTGACACGATAGGATATATATTCTCTGAGTATCCTGCATACAAATAATTCTTTGAGTACACTGGACATACAAGTGTGGAGATATGCAAACGAATATGTGTTCCAGCAGCTATAGCATGAGAGCAAGGTATTTTCTCCACTCCATAGACACCACAATCACACTTTGCATGTTCCAAATCAACCACACAGTCCATTTTGCCACCTTTGACAAAGAATCGCCATCCATCAATTGGTTGGACCGTCATCGATCCGCTATCTCTGTTGAACAGCAAGCAAGTATTCAACACCCGGCTATGTTGAGTTGTGAGACTCAATGCATCTTGTCTCCTTTTCAATACCATTTTCCTAACTTCGCCTTATGAACTCCAGCAGAACGGAATCGAAATCCTCTTGCTCGCTTCAGTGCGGAATTAATAGATTCAGCGATGTTGCTTGTTTTTATGTTGTACCTGTTCCCCTTACAATAAACCCTTGACCATAGGCTGGCGTCGGCATTCTCCAAATACGTTGCAAGTTCGGGTTTGCACTCCATATCTCAGCCATGTACCGGTCAAAATCGTAAACCGTGTGAGCATAAGCAGCCCTTTCACCAAGTACATGAGATGTTTCCCTTTAAACTTTTTGACAATGTTATCTTGAAGGTGATAATAACATATTCCTCGAGTTGCCCAAGGAAACACCTTATCACACACACTTTTAATGGCGCGTGCGGTCGGAGACTATCACAAGTGGCTTGTCATGAGATATACAACTAGCCAATTTTGTGAAAACCATTCCCAAGAAGGTTCATCTTCAGCATCCACGATCCCAAAGCCAATGGGAATATCTGAAAATTGCCATCTTGTGCGGCTGCAACTAACATAACACCTCCATACTTTCCACTTAGGTGAGTTCCATCCACCACAATGACCCTTCTCGATACTTAAAACCTTTGAAGCTCCAAAAGAGAAATAGATACTTAAATCTTTTCATAGAATCAAGTTCTATAGCCGTGATAGAATCAGATTTGCAATGGAGATTTGCTCGAGATATGATGCCAGGCGAATACCCTTCTTCGCTGATCCTCTCACCAATGTTTGTGCATATAACAGTGCTCTGTATGAAGTGGTGTAATCAAGCTCCATGCCAAACATGTTCCTCATCGCATCAGTGATATGCTGCGGGTTATCCCATCAATGATTCCAACACGATCAATGAAAAGACTACCAACATACTTGGTACAGTGTCTCCGCTGCGATTCGGTCTCCCACTGAGCATAAATGTTTTTCCACATACTTTGTTACCCAAAACGTGTTTGTCCCATGTTTCACACTCGCTCTGATCTTCCATCCACAACCGCTAACCCGACATGTTGCCACAAGGAGAGTTTTCGTTGATTTGTATATTCTGAAAGAAACCTACCCTCACTGCTGCCAACCGCAGCTCAAAGCAGTGCATCCTTGCTAACAAAACTCTGGTTGACATAGATACTGGTACCATCCGATTTTCCTCCTTCAATAGCATTTGTCTTAGCATATGTCTTTTCGATTTCTTCAAAACAAATATTATCATCATCTTCCTCGTCCTCATCTTGAACCTTTCCATAAAGACTGTAATCCCCACCATTCTGATCCGTTTCACCAACAATAGAGTTATCAGCATCCTCCTCCCCATTTTCCTCCTCCCCATCTTGATTTTCATCTTCAACAAAATCATTATCACCAACATCTTCTTCCCATTCATCAGCTTCATCATTATCACCAACATCTTCTTCCCATTCACCAGCTTCATCATCACCAACATCTTCTTCCCATTCACCAGCTTCATCATTATCCCTTTTCTCTGAAACCGTTTCCACCTTGCTGCGGCGATACACAAAGACATACTCTATCGTTTTGAGTATCTCGAGCAAGTTCGAACTTGTCTATCACTTGTAACATGAATGGGAGGACTGCCGGAGCCATCATCATTTCTGCTGGTAATGAGTAGCTAATCTCCACAGTCCACTGTTCTCATGTCCAGGTTATAATCTTCTTGAGCCATTGCAACAAGTTCAGCATGTGTTGAATCTTCATTCAATAAAACAATTTTGCTCCTTTGAGATCATCAACCACAAAATCCCAGCGGCAATCTCTCAACAACCATTCTCCATAAACTGCATGTAACTGACAAATCATCGCAAATATTCAAAATAAAACACATTAGTAAATATAGAAAATGAAGAAGTTCAATAAACATTGCCGCGACTTGAAATAAGTCGTCGAAGACTTAAAGGTAAGTCGCCTAAAGAGGTCACTTTGCAATTTAAAATTAAATGGGACGACTTAATTCTAAGTCGTCCGGCTTTGTTTGTTAAAAAAACTCCAGCGACTTATATATAAGTCGTCTACGAACGGGCTAGTTTTGCATTTGACCAACTCGTGTCAGATCTTTGACTATTTCGGGCGACTTATAATTCAGTCGTCTCGGAAAGTTAAAATTTCAATATTTTATTCAAACTAGGCGACTTACGTGTAAGTCGTCTTAGGTTAGTTTTGTAATTGAAAAATAAAACTTGAAATTTAACTTTCTCGGGCGACTTAATTGAAAGTCGTCAACTAAACGACCTAATTTAAGGTCGCCCGGATAAGCAAGGTTTGACCAGAAAATTGGGAAAAGTTCTGGACGACTTTGCTTTCCCGGACGACTTTAAATTAAGTCTTCTGGGGACGACTTTATATTATGTCGTCGGTAAAAGTTAAACGATGAAGTTTTATTTTTCAATTACAAAACTAACCTAAGGCGACTTACACGTAAGTCGTCTAGTTTAATAAAATATTGAAATTTTAACTTTCCCAGAGACGACTGAATTATAAGTCGTCCAGAAATAGTCAAAGATCTGACACGATTCGGTCAAATGCAAAACTAGCCCGTTTCTCGTAGACGACTTATATATAAGTCGTCTGGAGTTTTTAACAAACAAAGCGGACGACTTAGTTTAAGTCGTCCGTTTGACTGAAGACTTATCAAGAAGTCTTCTACATACAGATGACTTACTAGTAAGTCTTCTACGCTAACAGATCTTGAAAAAATTCAAATTCATACCTTAAACTAGGTGAGATGACTTCGTTTGCACACAAGGTCTTCTCCAACCACCCAGAACCTCAAACGAAAGCAACCGTAAGTCAAAACGAAAGAAATATGGCTCTATCAACCATAAAATATTTTGAATCAAAAGCTTGAGTTTTTTGGATGAATATGGAGAGAAAGTGAAAGAAATGTTGTTTTTAGTTCATAACAATTGAAACAGAGAGAGTGTAAAGAGATTTACGTGCATTAAAAGGCATTAAAAGCTCCAAACAGTTAGTACAAGGTTGTTGAACTATTCATGGTAGTGGCACTGTTGTAAATAATTGAAGAAAATGAGGTTGAGACAGTAAAGAAGCCATTTTCGAAAAAAAAAAAATTAATGGCATTTTCGTAGATAAAATGCAGGTGTGGGGTGAAAATCTCAAAAAAAAATGAATCAAAAGAAAAAGTTAGTTTTCTGTTTGACTCCAAGTTTTGAGTTACTTTTGCAAAAAGCCCAAAATTATATTGGCTCTAGAAGAGCTTATGATGAAAAAGACATGTATAAAAAATGGCAGAAATATAAATGGTAATAAACCTGAAGTTTACTAATATATAGCCATCTCCAATAATGTTATAAACATTCCAATAGTATTATAAACATTCCAATAATGTTATAAACATTATTGTGAAATGTTGGAAAAATAAAAGTTTTTCACATATAGCATGTCTTACAAAAAATAAAGAAAACCATCACGGGAGATGAATTATCAAATAAGTTTATTAAATGTGATTTCTTTAAGCAGACCCAAATCAGGATGTCATTCAAAAAGATTTGAAATATAATTCATCCCAAAATGGGAAAAATGAATATGTTATTGGTTCTATAGTGGGATTCATTACGAGATAGATGGAGATGAAGTGTCATCATCTCGAAGCGGAGAAATTAAAGAATCACAGTGTGAGTGGAACATCCAGAATATTATGTTAGCACTCGAAAAAGAACTTGATAAAGTAATCCAAGTATGATGAAAAAAATCTCCATGATTGATATAAACATGAAGCTATGCATGTAATGAAGACATATACAATCCAGAGGAATAAAGTATCGGAATAATGAGAGATATGCTTGCAAGCTTGGTAGAAGCATATAAGCAGCTAATGAATGAGATATGAGAAATGGATTATCATGAAAAGTTATGTATCGTCATGAATATGAAACCAAAGTTCATAGGATAATCCATTTACAAAATGACTGCCAGACATTTTGATGAAATAATGAAATCTCATATTCCAGCTGAAAATTCTCCAATAAGAATATGTGTTATGAAAGGACGATATATAAGTATATGGCACGTAAAAACATGATAGACTGTTTTGGTTTCAAAGAATCCTCGAAAAGAGCAAAAATATGAATAGAGGATGAATCTTATAAAGTGACCATTGATATGGTTAATATTATAATCAGGTACCTGAGTAGATCATTGATGATGATAAATAGATCTCGATTAATCATATAATTACAGGTAAAAAAATAAAAATGGAACCAAAGATAAAATAGAATGCAACCAACAAATGAGAAAGCGCGCTATATAAATGGGGATCATGAATCTACCTTTGTGTATGAGTGTAGAAAGAAATGATTGGCAAAAAGTGAAATGAGGCAATCAAGTTGATATAAAGCTCGTTAGAAAAACGAGAAATATTTAGGACCAGAAGTCCAAGCATCGAAAAGGTGTATATTTCTCCAGAAATGAAATGAAAAATGACCTTGAAATATGAAAAATGGCTTGTTCCAAAGTCACCGGAGAAAAGCTAAAATAAATACAGCATATTGATCTATCTAGCAGGACATAAAGACTTCAGTTGCATCTTAATATTTAATAATCCCTAAAGGATTAGTGATGTGTTCCTAGGAATTATATAAAAATCTGGAAGACTTATAACAAGCGATATATAAGAAAAATTTTGGGATGAAAGTTTTTGTGAAAGGAAAAGATTGAGATATTCTCAAAATTTAAACACCTATTGGAAGAGATGTTATTTCAAAAGATCTCGGTGAGATCTTATATAAATAAATACTTTGGAGATACTAATGATAATAAAACATATGTGAACTTATGTATCTTTCACGTCGTATTTCATTAAATATAGTTCTAGCTACTAATTTATTTGTAAGATACAACTCATCTCTTATTCATGGACACTAAAACAGAATTAAGAATGTATCCGTTCTCTCCAAGGTACATTTTGATTTGGGATTTGTTTATCCTTGAAACTCCGAATTTGGTATGGTTTTGCAGATATATGTTATTTACAAAGTCGAATGTAAACCAGATATGGTTTTACAACTGGTGAAACCACGATTACATGGCGTTCCGAGAAACAATCATTGGTTTCGACTTCTCCGAAGCATGTTAAAATGTATAACTTAGATTAATGAGTCATCATATACAAGAAACAAATAGAATAATTAACAAGAAAAATCTGGTGAAAATATTTGAGAACAACTCGCCGTGTGTCGCTCAACTCAGAGAAAGCTATATCAAAAGTGACAAAACAAAGCACATCCCTCCAAAAAATTTCTCGTACATACTAGAGCTCAAGAAAAATTAAAAAGTGTACATCGAATATGTACGGTCACGCGACAATCTGACTTACTTGTTCACCAAGGCTTTTTCCACTACAACATACCGAAAACACGTATATAGTATCGGATGCAGCGTTTGCTGGACCTAAGAAGAAAAAATTATGTCTATTATTCTCAGGAAGAGATTACGTCACTATACTCTTTTTCTCTCGTCATGATTCAATGACTATATTTTTGGCGAAGTAATACGGAATACAAGATGAATCATCAAAGAGGAGTGTTATCAAACGATGATTCAATTATCAACAGATTTCATCATATGAGGACAGATGTCTTTATTTGGTCAAAATAGTCACCGTCACCACTTGATAAATTTGTCTTTTTCTTCTATGTATTGCCAACTTTGTTAGCTTTGAATAGTGCTATTCCCTTTACTTTATAACATAGGACAACAATAATAATTATCAAAGCTCTCTATTTCATCCAGTCACTCACGTAATCTCTTTCTTTCTTTATAACAAAACTATATAAGATATATATATATATATATATAATATATATATATATATATATATATAGAATCACCATATATTATTCATAACATCAATGCATTTTTCAGAGGATTTGCCATCAAAACCCAAGTTGAAGAACAAATATCCGTCTCATCTTTTTTCGAATTTAGTGCTATTTATGCTATCTCAGCAAATCCCATGTCCAGTTCCCAATTTTACTATAACCACATCTTACATTTAGCAATCCATATATTAATAACCAATTAATCGATTAAACCAAGTCACAAATTTTAAAAATACTGAGACGTTTAATGAATTAAAAACGGGAGAAAATACAGTTGGATTCAATAGCCAAAATAAATAATTGAAAAGTTTAATTAAACTACACAAAACAAATGACTTAAAAACAAAACCAGAAGGAGAACTAAGATGATCACAAACAGCATCAATTCATTCAGATATATAACCACTCATCTGGCTCACTTGAAATGGGTAGACAAATAGATGACTACCCATTTTAATATTAGAAAAGTAAGTCTTAAAGAAATAGTGGGAAAAATATTTTTGAATAGATATCTATGGTAGTTTTCTCGAATTGGACTAATATTATTGATAATGAATATGATGAACACAAAGAACAAAGCACAAGACAATACATCTCGAAGAAAGTATTGTAGGTCTCTAGTGAGTAAATCAAAAGCGTATATATAGTAATAGTCTTGGTTTGTTCTTTATATTGCTCAGCTCGCTCCAACTACTCAGTGTATCTAGGGTGCACGTGCTGTATCTTGCTCTGGAGATCTAGGCCTCTTATGTAATCGCTTGACCATGAAGTGACTGGGTATTAGTTGTTATCTGTAGACTCGAGCTTGTTACCCCAAGCTGCAAGGTAGCCCTTTGGGCCGGAATAGTTGGACTTTGCTGATGGATCATGTCTTCACTGCGAATTTAACCAACCTTTACTGAGTTGGATTTATGTGATAAATCATTCCCTAACAGTTGCCTCCATCCAGTAGGTGAAACATTTTCATTTTAATGAGCAAAGACTTAACAAAATGTGCTCGTACCTAAACCATTAGATTGATAATCATTATCTTCAATCCCTTGGCCTAAATTTTAAACCGCTGAAACGTCATTTCCCATGATTATCATTTTTGAACGTCTTGAGAATCCAAACAACACCGATTGTTACCGTGGAGAAGATCTTGCTTCTCCCGATTTCATTGCTCTTTTTTTCTCGAGGAGGAGATCTTATCTTCTAAGAGACGTGAGAGTGATGTTACAGCTATAAATGTGAATCCATGGTTCCTTCATTTTCTCGTAGAGTATTCTCATGAAAAGGTATGAATATGCTCTTATTTAAGAGAGCACTCATCGTCACATCCTTATTCCATCGTCTCTCTTCTAAGGATAGCTTGTTTCGAATTTGCGGTATCATTTTATTTTATATCTATTTCATCTCTTTTGTTTCAATGGAATGTCAACAATTACAAAGATAGACCTGTTTGGTCCTCATCCTAAATCACTCATGATTGAGAAAGATTTGGGTTTTTATTTCGGTAAAGACATCATCGGTGATGAAACTGCTGCTACTGGAGAAGACGGATTCTACGGAGACAGATAAATCAGGGGTTCTGTTGTGCACACATGAGAGGACCAAAAGGGGTCACCAAGTCGAATCGGGAGAGCTTTGTTGCGGTTTTGTATGGAATGAGTCATGAGGGAGGGTCGAAGTGTAAAGTTTTGGCTATGGTGGCGAATGCGGTGCATGAGCTAATAGTGGTGGAGAGGAGTGATAAATTTTATAATCTTCAAAATAGATGTTTTACTTTGAGCCTTCTTAAAAGATATCCATCACGATTTATTCTTATCTAAAATACTTCAAAAACCGGTTTTTTTGAATGTATAAGACATTTCAAATCTCATATCCGGCTAAGATTCACGTTGAACATAAAAAAGACATAGAGTCGTCATCTTTGCGTTGGAAACAACCAGATAGAAGAACAAATAACCAGATATTCAACATATGTATTTTGAATATTTCAAATTAAAAATGCACTATCTCACACGAGTAAATACATACATTTACAGGATATCTACAAACCCGTCTTATAAATATTTAACCAGATTACTTACCGTATATCCGGTAATATTAACCAACTAATGTATAAAATTCTGACTATAAAAAACCATTGCTATATAATTTTTTTTTTCACCGATTATATTTTATTTATCCAAATAAAGTATGAAATCTTTTTTTCATATACAGGTTTAGTATAAAGAATATAGTCAACCACATATAACTGGTTATGATTTAGATAACCGGAAACAAAATCAAATATACGGATATTTGATGTTTGTATCATGAATACTACAAACTAAAAAAATTTCATGTTACTCAATTATTAAAAATACTTTAACAAGATGATTAAAAACTTGTCTGACATATATTTAACCAGATTTTATATTGTATATTCAGTAATATTACTTCATAACCAAGTAACTGATGTTTACAAATTGATATTAATTGATATCTCTAAACCAAATCTTTTAAAAAAACTGGGCCTAATAAAAATATTCTCAACCGCCCACATTGTTTACTTAGATGTTAACCCTAAACGCTGCACCACCACCACTACGATTTCCACCTTGCACCACCTTAACAGAGAGTTGAATCCGGTGGTGGCAACGAGTGCTACGGTGAGCACGACAATACCTTATAGTCATGACAGTGTCTCGTCACGTCTGAGAAGAGAAGTGTCTCGTCACGTCTGAGAAGAGAAGTGTCTCGTCACGTCTGAGAAGAGAAGGACTTGTCATGGAGGCCAAATGTCAAGGCTGAAAAGGAAAGACTCGTCACAGCGGCTGAATGTCACGGCTGTGTAAGGTCTGATGAAGAGGAATAGTTCAAAGCTATATACCGGAGAGATGGAGTAGGGGAAAGAGAGAAGAAAAAATTTATGTGTTAGAAAAGTAGGAGAAAAGAAACAAAAAAATTAAATAAACAAAATGTTCGCAAATATTTAGATTTTGTTTAATTATTATTAATAAATTAACACAAAACACTGTTAAAATCTTCCTCTACACGCCTCTGAGACCCTGCAAACCTCACTTGACATCCCTACATATTCTCGATAAACCTAACAAAAAAAAGTTTCTCAACAAGGTTACCACGCATTAACATCCCATAATCGATTACTTAATTATGAAAATACTATAACCAGATACTTAATTATAAATGTTTCATGGTTATTCACCTAAATTGACCAAGAATATATATGTTCTCGTTTTAGCCTAACTAGAACTACGAAAACCAATTAGTTCAACTAAAAACAATTGTTGCAATTCAATATGCTTAAAAATAAATAATCAATTTGGTATGACTTATTATTATATCCAAAACTAGATTTTATACTTGCGTCACGCACGAGTCTGTATAAATAATTTAATTTAATTTAATTTATTTTAAATATATTAATTTTAAAATAAGAAAAAAAATTTATTCATATACATTTTATCTTTTTTTTTAAATTGTTTTTAAACCGATTTTTTCTGTTTTTTTCTTACTTATATTTATGTTTGTTTATAAAATGACACTCTTTAAAATATAAAATTAACTGTATATTTAAAATTACAGGTATAATAATTTTAAAATAATTCCATTCTTATTAAAACCTTTCTTAAAATCACCAAAAACCAAAGAAGAAGTAGAAGCAATCTTTGTATTAATCTTTTTTTCTTTACTATCTCTTTCTCAGAGTAAGTTTGATGTAAAATCTAGGATTGTGATTGGAGACATAAAAGCGGTGCCTTTTTGGACGCGTTATTTGGAAAATCATAGGTATGTCACCAATCAGCAAAATTGTAAAAACATTTGCATCAAATAAAAAGAGAAAATAAAAACCGCTTGCGGAATTCAAAGCAAGTAACCAGCGGATCAATGAATTAAACACTGAGCAACAACATTTTCTTTAAAAAAAATATTTTTTTGTTTGAACACAAACCCATTATTCTAAATTTAGGAAAAATTGTCGAATCTGACTCACAACTTGATTTATATCACAAAAGTAAACCCAAACTTGAATCAAATGCAAAAGTAACCTAAAAGGCTTTTGAAATTACAACAAGCCTCTTGTGAACAAACAAAAAAACAGAATTTTTTTTACGTTTCTAACCCCCGCAAGTCTTCTGTCCAGCCGACTTATTTTTTACGTTTCTAACCCCATGAGTCTTGTCCAGACTTACCAAGAAGTCGGGTATAGTTCTTCTTAAAAATAATTTAAAATTTTTGTAAAAAATATATTGATGAGTGAAAAATATAAATCATGTAACTAACATAGGTTTCAAGTGATATAAATTAAGATGTAACAAAATTGAATTGTTTTCAACAAAATGAGTGAAAGTAGTGAGTCATGATATTCTTTGGTTTAGGTTTCACTAACATATGTTGAAGTGTTGTATGTGTTCTTAGGGTTAGATTTTGGAAAGCATAAATGTTGTTTTTGAAAAATTTAAAATTTACCTAAGTGTGTTTATTTCTGTGTATAGTAAACACTATTTAAGTTTAATTTGATTTTATAACGTGTTTAGTTAGTTAATTTAGTCAATTTAGTTTAGGGGTTAAATTTAGGGTCTGGGACGACTTACCAGTAAGTCGTCTGGTGATTATATTTACGGTATTTAAGGTATAGTATTCAAAAGAAGACTTACTAGTAAGTCTTCCAAACCGGACCGAACCTTTAATTTTACCAATGTACTTTAACTTTAACCGGATTATTTACTGGACATATATAAGATGAATTTTTTTTTATTCACTTTTTCGCGAAATCAGAAAATCCTAAAGCCGTTTCTCCCAAAGGAATTTCGAAAGCGATTTCCGTCGATTCTCTCTAATCCGTCGTTCTCACCGCCAGTTCTCTGTAAACCCTACCGTCGTTTCTCTGTAAACCCTAGCGCCGTTTATCTGTAAACCCTAGCGCCATTTCTTGTCTCGTTCTCACCGTCGGTTCTCTGTAAACCCTACCGCCGGTTAGTTATATCTCTATCAATTTATGACTTAAGGTGTATCTATAGTCGTTCTCACCGCGCTTCTTCTTTTCACGTCTATTTTTGCAGATCTATAACCGCTATGTCGAAGGCGACTACAGCTTCTCCGAATTTTCAGTTCGGCTTTAAAATGTTGTACTGGAAGTCTTGGAAGACTTGCCAGACGACTTAAATATAAGTCTTTCAGCTGGAAGACTTTCCAGACGACTTAAATATAAGTCTTTCAGCTGGAAGACTTGCCAGACAACTTAATTATAAGTCGTCTGGAAAGTCTTCCAGACTTATAATTAAAATGTTATACTTGATGGTTGTGTGTTTGAGATGGTTGTCTTTGATTGTTTTGCAGAAAAAAAGAATGGATATTCCAGAACTCCCTCGGAGGATACATACATTAGGGGAAGAGCCCCCCGCACTGAATAGCATTTTGTATCATACAGATTGTACGAAGTTGCATACTGCTTTAAAGAATGCTCTTCATGATGACGAATATGAAGAGCTGAAGGATTCGAAGTTGGGAGTTTTCATCAAGTTCAAAGAGCTGGGATTTGGTTGGGCTTCAAGGCTGGTTCACTACATGCTCGGTCTCCAGCTCAACATAAAGAAGAAGCATGAGCTGTGGTTTCTCGTTGCTCCACAACCTGTGAGGTTTTCACTGTTAGAGTTTGAAAACCTCACAGGTCTAAACTGCGAGTACATCGAGAACCTTGAGAGACCGAACTGTGTTGTTACAAACGAGTTGGCTTCTTTCTGGGAGAAGTTGGGAGTTGATATCAAAGCTGGGCCATCTACGGAGCAGATAATAACAGCATTAGGGAGATGCGAAGGGTGGTCTCGGGATGATCGGATGCGGCTCGGGTACCTTGCCATCTTCACTGGATACATTGAAGGGAGAAAGGGCTCAACCCCTACACGGGCTAGTCTGGCAAGGCTAGTGATGGAGTTAGAACGGTTTGAGAATTATCCATGGGGGAGAGTCGCGTTTAAGGTGCTTATGGACTCTGTGAAGGGCAAAGATATTACAGGTTGTTACACTATTGACGGGTTAGTACAACCTCTCCAGGTGTGGGTGTACACAGCTCTGCCGGAATTGGGTGCTAAATATGGTAATCCCATACCAAACAGACCTTCTCCACCGGTACTGGCTTACATGGGTGGCAGAGGACGCAGATGCTTTAGAGATGCTATCTGCAGACAGGTATTTAAACTTCAATCCAAAAGACTTCGCAGAAGACTTATAATTAAGTCGTCTGGAAAGTCTTCCAGCTGGACGACTTAGTGGAAGACTTATAATTAACTCGTCTGGATAGTCTTCCAGCTGGACGACTTAGTAGAAGACTTATAATTAAGTCGTCTGGATAGTCTTTCCAGACGATTTAATTATAAGTCTTCTACTAAGTCGTCCAGCTGGAAGTCTTTCCAGACGACTTAATTATAAGTCTTCTACTAAGTCGTCCAGCTGGAAGACTTTCCAGACGACTTAATTATAAGTCTTCTGCGAAGTCTTTTCTTTCCATCTTTCTTAATCCGTCAAATATTAAAGTTCATATCTTCTATTTACTGCAGACTACGGTGATCAACTTTGTTGAGAAGAAGGACATTGGTGAAATGTTTCCACAATGGGACTCTGATGTTGAGGACCAGGCCGCGGAGAACATAATTAAAGTCATGTTTAATCAGAGACCGTGGAAGTGGACCATGGATTGCTGGGAAGTCACCGGTACTTGGGTCAAGAGCTTGCCGGCGGTTCTGAGTCCAGCGAAGAAAGAGATAGTTGTGGTGAAGGAAGACAATCCAAGACCTCGGAAGAAAGCTCGTAAAGAGGCACCTGTCGAGGCTACTACTGTGCCTCCTACGGAGGCACCTGCCGAGGCACATGAAGAGGCTAGTGAAGAGGTTCCTACAGAGGCGACTACGACTGTTGGTGGGATGACCAAAGAGGATCTTCAAAGATGCTTCAAGGACCTAGCTGATGGCATGAGGGAAGGGTTTGGGATGTGCCTTAAGGAGTTCAAGCATCTGTCGGATAGGGTGGAAACTTTGGAGAAGGTGGTTGGTATCACCAAAAAAAGGAAAAGGACATCATCCGATGATCTTCAGAACACTACCTCTCCGCCTAAACCGACGCACGAACCCGGGGTTAGTACCTCTCCCAACACCTCTCAGAAGATATTGAGTAGAAAAAGTCGTAAGAAAAAGAAGTGAAAGTTAGATTGACATTGTTTCTTGTATGTCAGAACATGTGTGCTTGTATATGGATTTTGTTTCATGTTTGAAATGGAGCTTTGTTTCCTGTATATGGATTTTGTTTCATGTTTGAAATTGAGCTTTGGTTAATATTGTTTGAAATGGATCTTTGTTTTGGTTAATATTGTATAAACACATCTTGTACATTGCAGAGTGAAAGTGTTAATGGGGCGAACGCGGGAAAGAAGAGCTTGCCAGAGGAACAAGCTCCTCAAATGTCCGGAGATGCTAGTTCCTCGAAAGAGCTTGATTCCTCGAAAGAGCTTGATTCCTCGAAAGAGGTTGATTCCTCGAAAGAGCTTAGTCTAGTGATACATTCATTGACCAAGGATATAGCTCCGGCACCGAGCATGCCGGAGGAACAACCTACAGAACCGAGCATGGTTCTTTTGGAGCAACATGTACCCACGGTGGAGGATGTACAGCAGGGGGAAGTTAGATATCAGCAAAAAGAGGAAAGCTGCTTTGGCAGTTTGCAAAGCAAGGAATGAGCGAACAAGGCGACTTGCTGTCTCACAACAATCTCCTTATGCGGCAAACAGCACGGCCAAAGTGATCATTCCAAACAACCCAAAGCTTTTCCCAGGCTATAATCCTTTTGCACCAATTGACAAGAGGAAGTTAAAGGAGCTCGCTGATTGGTTAAAAACTGATCCGTAAGTGATTGCTTTTCCCATAATAGCTTGCTCTAGTCTACAAAAACTGATTGCTTTTCTACATTTTGTGTTTGCAGTGATTATAGAACACTTCTCGACAAGAAACCACGTAAAAGTCCAACTTGGTGGTATAACACCCTCCGGACCTCCGTATCCTGGCTGGAAGACTGTGTAAGTCTTCTGCTATGAGTTATGTCTGTAGAAGACTTACGGGCGACTTACGTAAGTCGCCCGTAAGTCTCTACTAAGGCTTACCGGACGACTTACCTGTAAACCGTCTGGTAAGTCTTCTATGTAGAAGACTTACCAGTAATTCGTCTGATATCTTCTGCATTGTATTATTTTATATGCAACATATGAATGCTTGGATTAATGTGCTGAGGAAGAGGTACGATGCTAGGCCACACCACTTCAGGAGCGAGAGACTTTGCTTCCATGATCATCTCTTTTCTCAGCAATGGAGAACCAGCTACAAGGATTTTAAGAGCTCGGAGCCCGATCGCAACGGTTTAGGAAGAAGACTGCCTGGTGGGGCGTGGAATTATTATTCAGGCACTATACCATCATTTTGCCAATCGAAGAAGTGTTGGGGGCGGATATTGATGATATCTACGCGCCAGTGAACTAAAACGATGCTCATTGGATTGCTATGATGATATCGATCCCTAAGAGGCATATAATCGTCTGGGACAGCATTATATCCAGTATCTCCCAAGAACAACTCGATGAGGTAATGGAGCCTTTTCTCCACATGGTCCCGTATCTGCTTGTTGAGTGCGCTTCCTCCGACGAACAGCGTGCCCAATACACCCTGGAGCCATTCACATATGAGAGACAGACCAATATACCTCAGGCCCGTTCTGGTGATTGTGGTGTGTACGCTCTAAAGTACATTGAATGTCATGCTCTTGGGATGACATTTAATAAAAAAGACTTTGCTAAGCCCAACGGAAAGTCTATCAGGGATAGGATGGCGGTGGATATATTTAACGAGCTTCCTGACCAGCATATGAAAGATAACCAGGACAATGATGAAAACCTGGAAACGTATGAGGGGTGATAAACAAGCTACGTTAGATTATTTTGTATGATAGAATAGGCTGATGTATGTATTAAGATTAGGTTAATTGTAAGTCTTCTGGAAAGACGACTTATATTTAAGTCGTATGTGCATTAACCTTTTCGAACATTTCAGATAATATAAAAGAAATTCTTTAATTTGTTTGGTAGTGCAGTTTGACAAAAAAGTTGACAATAATCTTTTCATAACACAGACAAATTCATAAGACAAATTCATAAGACAAATGCATAAGACAAATTCATAACTTGACAAAGATTAGGTTAATTGTAAGTCGTCTGGAAAGTCTTCCAGCTGGAAGACTTTCCAGACGACTTAATTATAAGTCGTCTGGAAAGTCTTCCGGCTGGAAGACTTTCCAGATGACTTATAATTGAGTCGACTTTCCAGAAGACTTATAGTTAAGTCGTCTGGAAAGTCTTCCAGCTGGAAAACTTTCCAGACAACTTATAATTTCTGTGCATTAACCTTTTCGAATCTTTCGGAAATTTGACAAAGAAGTTGACACAGATAAGTTCATAACACAAGTTCATAACACAAATTCTTAATACACAAATTCATAAGACAATTTCATAAGACAAATTCATAAGTTGACAAAGACCCCACTACATAAATTCATAAGACAAATTCATACGACAAATTCATAAGTTGACAAAGACTCCACTACATAAATTCATAAGACAAATTCATAAGTTGACACAGAAGGTCTTCTGGACGACTTACTTGAAGGTCTTTTGGAAGACTAAACACTGGACGACTAACTTGAAGGTCTTATGGAAGACTAACTTGAAGGTCTTTTGGACGACTAAATACTGGACGACTAACTTGAAGGTCTTCTAGACGACTTACTAGAAGGCCGCCCACGTTATTTCTTACATTGTGGTTTCGTATGGCCAGTTTCTTTGCAGTTTGAGCATCTATAAACCCTGTGTTTCTTCCGGGGTTTGCGTCCTTTCAACCTGGATAGCTCCAACCAAGATTGCCATCTTGATTTCTTTAGTCTCCCCGGACCACGCTTTACATCCGGAGGAAAGCATGTGCGTTCCTCAACATGTTGTCCAACGCAAGGATATATATTCTCTGAGTATCCTGCAAACAGATAATTCTTTGAGTACACTGGACATACAAGTGTGGAGATATGCAACCTAGCATATGCTCCAGCCTCCAGCAGCTATAGCATGAGAGCAAGGTATTTTCTCCACTGCATAGACACCACAATCACACTTTCCATGTTCTAAATCAACCACACAGTCCATTTTGCCACCTTTCACAAAGAATTTCCATCCATCAATTGGTTGGACCCTCATCGTATCCGCTATCTCCTCTCGAACAGCAAGCAAGTATTCAACACCCCGACTATGTTCAGTTTGGAGACTCAAAGCATCTTCTCTCCTTTTCCAAAACCACCTTCCTAGCTTCTCCCTTATGAACTCCAACAGGAACTGAATCGGAAATCCTCTAGCTCGCTTCAGTGCGGAATTAATAGATTCAGCAATGTTGCTTGTTTTGATGTTGTACTTGTCCCCCTTACAATAGACCCTTGTCCATAGGCTGACGTCAGCATTCACCAAATACGTTGCAAGGTCCGGGTTTGCACTCTATATCTCAGCCATGTAGCGGTCAAAATCTGAAACTGTATGAGCATAAGCAGCACCTTTCATCAAGTACAAGAGATGTTTCCCTTTATACTTTTTGACAATGTTATCTTGAAGGTGATAATAACATATTCCTCGGGTTGCCCAAGGAAACACCTTATCACACGCACTTTTAATGGCCGTGTGCCGGTCAGAGACTATCACAAGAGGCTTGTCATCAGATACACAACTAGCCAATTTTGTGAAAAATCATTCCCAAGAAGGTTGATCTTCAGCATCTACGATCCCAAAAGCCAATGGAAATATCTGAAAATTCCCATCTTGTGCGGCTGCAACTAACATAACACCTCCATACTTCCCACTTAGGTGAGTCCCATCCACCACAATGACCCTTCTCTGATACTTAAAACCTTTAATAAAAGCTCCAAAAGAGAGAAATAGGTACTTAAATCTATTCTCAGAATCAAGTTCTATAGCCGTGATAGAATCGGGATTTGCTAGGGATATTTGCTCGAGATATGATGGCAGACGCGAATACCCATCTTCTGCTGATCCTCTCACCAATGTTTGTGCATATAACAGTGCTCTGTATGAAGTGGTGTAATCAAGCTCCATGCCAAACATATTCTTCATTGCATCAGTGATATGCTGCGGATTCAACCCATCAATGATTCCAACACGATCAATGAAAAGCCTACCAACATACTTCGGAGTACAGTGTCTCCGCTGAGCGGTTCGGTCTCCAGTTGAGCATGTATGTTTTTCCACATACTTTGTTACCCAAAACATGTTAGTCTCATGTTTCACACTCGCTCTGATCTTCCATCCACAACTACTAATCCGATATCTAGCCACAAAGAGAGTTTTCGTTGACTTGTATATTCCAAAGAAGAACCTACGCCCCACTGCTGTCAACCGCAGCTCTGAAAGCAGTGCATCCTTGCTAACAAAACTCTGGTTGACATAGATACCGTTACCATTCGATCTTCCTCCTTCAATAGCATATGTGTCTTTGAAATCTTCAAAACATATATCATCATCTTCTTTCTCATCCTCATCTTCAACCTTTCCATTAACACCGTAATCATCACCATTCTCGTCCGCTTCAGCAACAATAGAGAAATCAGCATCCTCCTCCCCATCATCATCCTCCCAATCATCCTCCTCCTCCCCATCATCCTCCTCCCCATCATGATTTTCATCTTCAACCAAATCATCATCATCTTCAAAACATTCTTCAGCTTCATTAGCTTCATAATATTCTTCCATTTCCTCTGAAACCGTTTCCACCTTGCTACGGTCCACCTTGCTACGGCTTGATACACAAATCCGTACTCCATGCATTTTGGCTATCTCGAGAAAGTTTCGAACTTGTCTATCACTTGTAACATGAATAGGAAGGGTGTCTGGAGCCATCTATTGCATCATTTCTGCTGGTAATGAGGATATCTCCACAGACTCTATGCTCATGTCGAGGTTATAATCTTCTTGAGCCATTGCAATAAGTCCAGCATGTGTCGAACCTTCACTCAGAAAAAATATTCTCGCTCCTTTGAAAATATCAACCACAAAATCCCAACAGCCATCTTTCAACAACCATTCTCCATACACTGCATGTAACTGACGCATCATCTGAAAAAATTCAAAATAAAACACATTAGTAAACATAGAGAAAATGAAAGTCTACTAAACATTGACGCAGACGACATACTAGTAAGTCATCTGTAAGACTTAGACGACTTATCAGTAAGTCGTCCGAACAGGTCATTTTTGCAATTGATTTTTAAATGGGAAGACTTACTTGTAAGTCGTCCAGCTTTGTTTGTTAAACAAAAAAAATCTAGACGACTTACCGTAAGTCGTCTAGGATAAATGGGTTAGTTTTGTATTTGACCGAATTGTGTCAGATATTTGACTTTTCCTGGACGACTTACTGGTAAGTCATCTATGGGAAAACAAAAAACTCAATATTTTATGAAAGCAAGACGACTTACAAGTAAGTCGTCTCAAGTTACTTTGCAATTCGAAAATAAAACTTAAATGTTTAACTTTTCCCAGACGACTTACTTGAAAGTCGTCCTATTGGACGACTTACGAGATAGTCGTCCCGAGATAAGCAAGGTTTGACCAGAATCTCAGAAAAAAAAAATCTGGACGACTTTGCTTATCCTGGACGACTTTCAAGTAAGTCGTCCTTCTGGACGACTTCCGAGTAAGTCGTCTGGGAAAAGTTAAATATTTAAGTTTTATTTTCCAATTGCAAAACTAACCCGAGACGACGTACAAGTAAGTCGTCTAGCTTAAATGAAATATTGAAATTTTTGTTCTCCCAGAGGCGACTTAGACCCGAAGACTTACCCGTAAGTCTTCTACAGCCAGACGACTTACGGGTAAGTCTTCTACGCGAACTGATCTGGAAAAAAAAATTCAATTTCATACCTTAAACTAGTGAGATGACTTCCTTAGCACACAAAAGTCTTCTCCAACCACCCAGAACCTCAAACGAAAGTAACCCACCAAGAATAGTATGCTTGAATGGCTCTATCAACCATAAAAAAATTTGAATCAAAAACTTGAGTTTTTTGGATGAATATGGAGACAAAGTAAAAGAGATGTTGTTTTTAGTTCATAACAATTGAGTAAGAGAGTGTAAATCGAGTTTAGGTGCATTAAGAGCTTCAAATTGGTTGTTCATGGTAGTTGGTGTATTGATGACAATGGCAATGTTGTAAATACATGAAGATGATGAGGTTGAAAGAGTAAAAAAGCCATTTACGAAAAAAATATATATTTTAATGGCATTTTCGTAAATAATGTGAACATGTGAGGTGAAAAAGGCAAAACAGAAAAAAAAAAAGAGGTTAGTTTTACGTTTGACTTTGAATTTTGACTTTGAGTTTTGAGTCAAATTTGTAAATAGCCCTTAAATTTAAATTAAAATATTGTGAATATGTATGTTATTGTTACTTAATGGACCGTGCATTTTCTTAATTTACGTTTTAAAAATTAGCATTGCGTTTTTAATTTGTAACTGTTCATTTTTAATTTACTTTTTAATGGAATGTGATTTAAATTTACTTTGTAATAATAATTATATTTACTTTACTTTTTAATAATAATTATATTTTAAAAATATGCATAAGACACAATAAAATATAATTCTGTAAATATGTTATGGAAAAATCAAAGTATTTGATACTATTCTTTTTGATAGTATTTTCTGTTATTTAACACTTTATTTGCAATGTTTTTGTTATGTATTTTGTTTCAAAAGAATTTTTGTAGTTAATTTATATTAAAAGAAAATATGTATAATTAGAATAATTATTCAAATTAATTTTATAGTTCACATTATAAAAATAAAAAAAATTATTACAGTATCAGTAAGTAAACAAATTAATTTTTTGATTTTAATATATTTATTTTATATTTATTACTACTTTTTGTCAAAACCACCTTTTCATTTAGTCATTGACTCAGAACTACATGAACCGCAGTTGCACTGTACTACACCTTAATTCTACACCGCTTATATTATCAAATCGCGGTTACCATTTGGACCATAACAAACTCTTGAAAATTTAGACAATTATTTATGGGAAAATTTTACAAATATATTTTGTTTGGTACACTTTTTCAACTTTACCATTAGTATGTGGACATTTTCATATATACACAATTCATTAATGACCAAATGACAAAAATAACCCTTACCTTATCTCCCTCAATTATCAATTCTCTTTCTCTCTCTCGCGAACCTTCTCCGTCTAGATCCTCCATCAAGCTCCGCCGTCGAGATTTCATCAAGTTTCATCGTCTTCTTCATCTAGCCTCGCCGTCGATGTCTTTATCCAGCCTCGTTGTTGTCGTCTTCATCAAGCCTCGCCGCCGTCGTCTTTGTCAAGATCCATCATCGTCTCCGTCAAAACCTCCACAATGTCAACTTCTGAACTAGGTTCACAACTGGTATGTCTATAATTTCTGTATTTTTTATTTGATTCGATTAATTCTGGGGAAATTTTGATTTTCTGCTTTGTCTTATCGAAGAATCGAACAACACTGCTTTAGAATTCTCATTTGAAAATGTCGATCTAAGAGAACACAATTTACGTAGTGAACATTGAGTATTTGAAAACTTAAATCTGGTTTTCAAGTCATTTTAGGAATTTCTTCCTTCTGTTATCCAAAAATAAGATAAGGTTGATTTGAACTTGTCATCTGAATGATTTCGGTTAAGAGAGAGATTTTCAAATGGTGAAAACTGCATATAAAGAAATTATAACCCCTTATAAATATGGGTTTCATGATATTGACGATTTATAAGATTTTATAAAGAAGTTTTTAAACAATATTTAAATCCGATAATTAAATTCGAGTTTGTTTTTCAGTTCGAAGCAATGAGTTTGAATTTTCCGATAGTTAAATCCGAGTTTCATTATTTGAACTTGTCATCTGAATGGTTTCGGTTAAGAGAGAGATTTTCAAATGGTGAAAACTGCATATAAAGAAATTATTTATAGAGGCTTATAAATCGAACAGAAGGTCGCCGGCGAAGCAGAGGAGGTTTATAGACTTCGCTCGTTTTCTGCTTGGATCATGATTTAGTTTGGCAGATTGGAAGTATTCGGCGGAGCAGTTCGTGAAGAAGTTCCCAGAGAAAATGTTCGTGCACCGTGAGTGTTCTGTAACCTATTAGGGATGAACATATGATGACGAAAGTTGTTGACTTTGAATAAAATTTGATATAGGTAGTGAGAGTAATAGTTCTACTTTGACGTTTGATGGTGTGGATATGATGGGTGAAAGGCTAGCTAATGAGGTGTGTTTTTCTTCTCTGCAACTTGAGTAAGCTCATTTTCTTGGTGATTGATGTTGATATCTATGTTTTGAAATATTTTTTTTGCAGGTTTTTTCTGTTGTTAAGAACAGAGGGGGTGGGTTAAAGAAGATCTCATTTGTGGCTCATTTGTTAGGAGGTCTAGTTGCAAGCTGTAGGGAAGCTGTATGAACATCATCTTGTTATAAAAGTTGTATAGGTTTAGAAATCAACTAAAAGAGTTCATAACCATTTAGAAAGGGTTATAAAACAATTAATAATTGTTTGTATAATAATTTATAAGGGTTTATAAAAAGAATTTATCAAGTTTATACACCATTATAAAGGATTATAAAACAACTTATAAAGGTATGTAAAATTATGTGTATGAGTCTATAAACTATTTATAAAGGCATATAAAACAAGTTATAAAATCTAGAAATCATTTATAAATGTGTATAAGAAAGTTATGAAAGTTTATAAATAATTTATAAGGGTATGTATACTATTAATAAGGGTTTATATAGGTGTATAAACCAATTATAAGGTCTATATTATTTATAAGAATATATAACTATTTATAAATGCTTATAAAATAATTTATAAGAGTATGTAAAATAATTTAAAAGGATGTGAATAATTAAGGGTTTATAAATCATTTATAAAGTTTTATAAAAACAATATTTAAATTTTATAAGGGTTTATAAATTATTTATAAAGAATCTATAAATCTATTATTATAAAACAGGTTTGATCTCTCCAGTATGCGTAGGGCCGCCAGCACAAATTCTTCTCACGTCGAGCTGACACGTGTCCACTAAGACTACACGCTGCGTTTCATTTATTATGTGTCAATACCGTTTGGGCTTAGGGTTATGTTCGTGGGCATTAGTTTACTTCATAAAGCTCATATTTAGAGTGTAAACAAATATACACGCTGTCGTTTGCTATTCTTTTGTTTCATCTTTTTTTCTTCTGCGCGGCTGCGATATCCGAGGAGACTATCGTTTCCAATCAAGATGTTTCAACTTCTTCCTAACTTCCTAGGAATCACCAGTTACAGATTCATCCTAATAAATATGTTCATTAATCTATCATCGACGATCTACATTAACTGCAGCTGTCGCTCTTGAAAAGCGGTGGAACTTCGAGTACAAAAAGGTTAGCATCCCTACTCTCAAAATCATCATATCAATCTATTGAAACAACGATTTGAAGTCTGGTAGATGTTCTCAGGTTTTCCTTTCCGATTTGAAGTCTGGTTGATGTTCTTCCACTGTTGAGGTTGGGTTGCTGTGTTTCTCGAGCCGAGGAATATTAGGCGCGGTTATGAGGTCATGTCTGTCGATATGCTTTTCCTTGATTCAAAGGTGAGTCCGGTCTGAATTCTGATAATAGTGATGTTGACTTTTTTCCGGTGACCGTTCGATAATAATTTTCATAGAGCATGTTGCTCGGTTTATTGATTACGGTGATTCTCATTTGCATTTTCAGGCGACTCTTGGTATAGCCAGGTTCCAACCTTTGGGCCCCATCTCACATAGGGGTTGATGTATTCCATTCTAACTCTCAGTGTTGTTCTCATCGAGTTGGTTCTAACACATGCTATCTTAATTTCATATCTAGGCTGGAGAGGGTGTGAACCCTGAAGATACTCAGGTCCCCCCCCCCTTTATTTTGGACATGGGAAGAAAAATGTTAACCTTTCAGGTCAGATTTGGTACATACAACTTCACTGCAAACCATCAGACTTTCACCATCACACATCCTTAAGGAACGTGAGCATGCGCTTTCCCTGATTTTATTGATAATGTAAGTTACATGGTTGTTTCATTAGGTCACTCTCATATACTGTAAATAAATATATATTTTGAATATGCTCAGGTGGCAACGATAATGATGGAGACGACAAGCCAGATGACAAGAAGGATCTTGCTAAGGTTGAGACTGGTGGTAGTAGTCAGCAGACAACACTGGATGCGGGAACAGTCCCAAATGGTAAAGCCAAAGATGCCGTCAGCGGAAGCAGCAACAGAAGATTATATGTTTGATCCTGGAAAGCCAGGAAAATCATCTCCATTAAAGGGATTTTACCCCCCCTCCTCCCCAAAAAAGCTTTTTCGAAACCAAAGCCAAGTCAAGAGTATGAGAGTATCGAAGTGTCTTACATGGTTACTGGTACTTTAAATTTTTTAATAATATTTCTGAGACTATTATAAATTCTCTTAGGCTAAGGTGTTTCTTCATAAAGTGCTTACAAATTTCTGGTTTCAGTCCGCTCAGCTATTTATAATTTCTTGGAACAAGATGGTTTTGTGGGGTTTTTTGTAGTTTGGTGATGGTGCTCTTAGTCCACAATTTAATGGGTTTCGATTGGACTAAAAGAGATTATAGGTAATTTGACTAATTTCTAAAACCAGGGTTTTATGAGCTGAAATCTCTATTCCTTTTATTCGTGGTATGATGCTAGGTAGGGTTGTAGGTCTTGGCATTGGGAATTGGTTTTTAAAGGAGACTGGTTGTGTAGGGAAATAACTCAAATAGTCGGAAGAGAAGCGTAGTGCACGTATTCACGCAGTATATATATGGGTCCTATGTAACTTTTTGAGTGATATATTATATGGATTTGGTGTTTCTTTGATGTCCCACGCTAATGTTTTTCTGAGATGCAGAGGGTCTTTTGCAATGAGACCTTTGGAAAAGGTCGGATTGTATAATACAACACTATAGGCTCATGGTCTATACTCATGAGGGTTCCTTCGAGTAAAGAAAATTTTTATTTGTCTTAGTCTATTTCTGGTCTCAAGTGGGGAATCAGTAACATTAATTTATGGAATAAGTTGGTTAAGAAAACAAAGAATGGCATTATCTTTGTTGGCTTGGATGGTCCCAAGTTATTATGTCTTCAGACTGGAATCTTGGCGTTGAAGGGCTTTCTGAGAAGGGCTAGAAGTCAGAATCATATACCCCATGTCCAGGGCTTAAGTATCATATATTTCTGTAAAAAAAGGACAAATGCTTTACACAGGGATTAGGTTTGGATGCCTGTCTGCTCTCAACTTTGGAGGAAGAGACCAATTTCCTCAAATAGTTTGCTCTCTATGTAATGGATAGTATGGTGTCTGGAAATATCTTTCTATTACCTCTGTCTGCACAGGTACATCAGGATAGTTTTGGACCCGTTTGGTTGTCAATGATCAGAGTTCTGCTCATGTCTTTGATGGTTTTTACGGGATATATGTGGCAAAGTATCTGCTGGAAAAGCATGAGAAAGAGTGTCAAATGTTTATGAGGTCTATCTGTTACAATGGCACAAATAGTGCTTCACGTAACTTGGTGTATGAGTATATTTTTCACTATTGTGGGATAAAGAGGTTGACTACCTTTGGTTATTATTGTATATTGCAAAATTAGTAAAAAAAAATTCATCACATACAAGTTTTTTACATACTTAGCAAAAACAAATACCAAATACAAAAAGTTTACATATTTAGCAAAAATAAATGCCAATACAAAAATTTACATAGGTTAAGGCAGCACCAAAAAGTAACAATTTATGTTTGTCCAATTCAAAACATATAACTTTATACAAACTTTACTAAAAATGAAAATTTTAGATTAAAAATATTTAGCTAATTCAGATTTTTGAATAATTCAGTTTATAATTTTTGATTAGAAATTTTCAGGTAATTTGAATTTTCGAGTAATCCAGTTTATAATTATATTTTTAGAAAATTTGGTTATTTAAAAATTAAATACAATTAATATTTGTAGATATATAATTTTATTTTAAAAGTTTGGATACCATTTGATTCTCAGTTCGGTTCTGATTCGATTTTTAGTTTTTTGGCTCGATAGATAGTAAATTTGTTTGGCTATTTATGCAATTTAGTTTGGTTTTGGTTTCGGTTTCGGGTTTTTCGATTTTTTAGTTACGGATAAACGCGGTCATACCTATACACTATTTTATATAGACACTCATATATAATTTTTTATTTAATTTCAAAAAATAAATCTGTGCTTTTAAAACGCAGGTCAAATTATATGTTACCCTAAATATGAAAAATATGCATGCTTTGCCTACAAGCGATACTTTACTCTTTACTTTTTCACATTTATTAATGATTAACATTTTTATAGTATTGTTTCTGGGAAACCTTCTTACCTATGCACTCTATAGGAAACAATGTTTCATTCCGTGGACTACAATAATATATAAACAAACACTAAAAATCTGAAATAATTACATTAATTAAAAAAATAAAAGCTTTTTATTAATTTATCAAACCTTTGATTTCTAATAAAAACAACATAAACAATAGTAAAAATTAAAATTATTTTAGTTTAGAGTAAACTGCATATTTTTACATGAATATGAAAATACAATATATTTTTTAGTTGATCTTTACTTGCTTAACAAAGATTAGTATAGACAAAGTTATTAATAACAACACAAATTACAACAATTGATGTTAAAACAAATATTTTGTATCATTTATTAATTAGTTCTCAAATTGATATCATTTGTTTTTCTTATACTATTTTTTGATGTAATATGATATTTTTTGTAGTACAAATCTCATGTAAATCTAAAACACGAACCACAAAATTATAAAAAAAATAATAATAATCTAGATCACAATAAAAGTACATCCCGCCCGTAGGGCGGGCCGACCCTAATCTATTATTATAAAATTGGGTTTTACTCACTCCTGGTGAAGACACATCAGCCTCCACATCAAAAATACGTTTAATCTAGAGCTGACACGTGTCTCAGAAGTGTGAAATTCGGCGTTTCATTTAATCCAGTTCAGAATGGGCTTTGGTCATTCGATGTGTTGAATTTTTAATTTAGAAACTATATCAGGCCCGGTTTGTTTGAGATTGCCGTCTTACCCTAAGACTGATGGATCGAAGAAACGAGCTTCATCTTTCTTCTTCGTGCGGCTAGGCGACGTCTTAGCTTCTCCTTGCCATCTGAAACAGTCCAATTTTGATCTGTAAGGCTGTGTGTGTTCCATATAAATATGTGAATATTTCTTTTCTTGAACTCATCTTCTGCTCTCTTCTCAATCTAAACAGACTCATCTTCTGCTCTCTTCTCAATCTAAACAGACTATATAAGTACCCTCCTGTGGAATGCATGGGTATCAATCTCGGAATTTCTATCACTCTGAAACGGATCAGGTTCCTCTTGCTAAGGCAGAAACTGAACTAGATTCCATCTTCAAGGAGCATGTGAGAATATGAACTTCTAGCAAAGTCAATTATCCAGTAATTTCGTATAGTTGTGTTATTAGTTGCTTTGTTCATACTAAGTTACTAACGAAATCATTGTATTTGGATATGTAGATTGGTTACCTAGAAGAATGGTCTCTTCTGGACAGAGATCATTCAAATTCTTTGTTAGGAGCAACTGACTCCTTGAAGCCAGCACTGTTCGTTTTCCAATTATTGGAAAAGATGTGGTGAGTGTTTGTTTTGGCTTACTTTGTATCATTTGAGTCTGTTTTAATGCTTTTCATGATTTTTTTTTATGTTGTTATGTGGATATTCTAGATCTCAAGCATACTGTTAGTTCTACTGTTGATGTCTGCGGTATGGCGTCTTCCATATTCTCGCTGATATTAAAGGTAAATTTCTTTTCTCAGGAAATATAGCAATCTTATGATGCACATCGTTGCACAAGAAACGGTCTTTTTCAAATAATGTGAAGGATTCTTATTAGTAGCAGCAGCTATGAAGGTTAAAGAGTATCTCTCTGCTCTCGGCCTTTCTCTTCCTTTTTGCATTTTATAAGTAAATCAATGCCTCTTCACAGGTTAAGGACTGTAGCATGAAGACGCACATAATACAACTAAGCCGGAAACTGACCTCACAACTCTAGAATCTGATGGGTTTTCCATGACTTTTGATTTCCTACACTTTGTTTCAAGTTTTTCAATTTTAGTTATTAATTCCATTTAGCACAAGTAGCCTGCTTAGCTTAGCTTTTAAAAACTTATCATACGAGCCTCATCAGATGCAAACATTTTTTTTTTGAACCACTAGATACAAACATATTTATATTCTAAAAGTAACGGGTTCACAAATATGGTATTAGTATTAGACAGCATTTCTCTGCAACAAAATAAGTTTAAAATTCAGAGATCGGTTGACTTACAAAGTTACATGTTAACATACCATTCAACAACGTAATTTCCCACTACAAAAAGGTTCACACACGATTCCCAGACGCAACTAATAACACCTTAACAGATTATCCAATGTACATGCCTAGGAAATACAGACAGTCTTCCAACGTCCAACCAAACGGATCCAGTAAAATACTTTAAATCTTCTAAATAGGGTTATATATCAATGTAGGTGTTCCTTCCAACTTTGATTTATCTTAATGTTAATGCAAGAAAATATATGAATATTTTTGAGTTACAAATGATACTACAGCCAAAAAAAGAAAATTTCTGAAACATATTAGAAATATTTGATTTCCATATATTTAATTTAGTTACAATTCTTAGCAGAATGATGATACTCTCGGCTATGTGTTTATTTCTGAATATCTAGAAGGTGAGTTCTACTCTTATTTGGATGATCTGTCAAATACATCTTATGTACAAGCTTATGTTTAAGAAAAATCTTTCAAAGAACCACAGATTGATTCTTCTCATCCTCACTGGCACATCTACGCAAGACATCAAAGATTTGTTAAATAGTGATTTTATAAATTATACCCAATACACTAGAAACTGGTTAAAGTGCATAAGAATAACAAAACAAAGACCTTTGGTTGAACACCTTAGAGAGCAGCCAGAGATAATGCGATCCCATCTTGCTGTCCAAGTGACCATAGTTAGGACTGGTGTGATCTTATTATTTTCGGTTCACGATCCTGACCCATAGATGTTGCATCATGTATGAATTCCCTCAAGAACATTATTAAGGCAAGCATTACTTTATGCTATAAAGTATAAACAGATTTTCTAAAGAGCAGGAGTGCACACAGATCATTTGGTTAGTGTATCACAAGGTAAGTTTACTAAGAACAAATTTTATGTAAAGCTCAAAAGTCAAAACAGACCATATCATGTGAAGCAAAAAGATAGAAGAGGTGTTTACTTATAATGAGTAAGTTCATTTATCTAAATCTAAATCATTGAATTATATCTATGATTTGTGAGTTTCAACATCATTTGAATCAGTAACTTTTAGAAAAAATAGTTTTATTTCCAAAATTCGAATGAAGTCAAAAATACACATACAAAATAAGAAATTAATCTTTATTTATCTTATATAATAAATATTTTTATTCTAAATACTATCATGATCAAAACAAATTTTTGATCTCTAACAAAATTAACAAAATAAATAGTGAGAATTACATTTGTAATTAAAATAATTTATATTTACAAATACTCATTCAAATATAAGATTTTTCCATATTATTTTTAATTTCTGTCACCAGAGTGGTTTCCCTAGTTTTTATAAAGGATATGTAAACATTTTGTTTGTTCATGACTTTATAAACAATATCTTTGTCTATAATCATTTGATATGGACTCCTTACTTACCCTCATACACCGAAAACACAACGAGAACATCATAACGACATGTTTATTTCCTTGAAAATCTGGATATAATGTGTTATTTTCCTAAATATTTTAATAAATATTTCATAAATTAAAAAATAAACCTCAATAAATTAGTTTATAAACCCTTATATAATTATTTATAAGAGTATATAAATTCATTAATAATAGTTTATAAAGGTCTATAAAACAATTTATAAGGGTTTATTAAATTATTTATAGAGATTTATAAAATCATTTTATTACCAAAAGCATCATGAATGTATGTGTAATTATAAAATTTATAAATCATCTCAGTAAATATTTGAATCATCTTATAAGGGTTTATAAGAGATTTTTCGTTTCTATTGATGAGTTTATGATGAGTTTATTCGAGTTGATAAATCAGAGGGGTTGTTGCAAAAGTAACTCACAACTCAAAGTCAAACACAAAACTAACCTCTCCTTCTTTGTTGGAAATGGTTAGCTATATTCAACCCTACTTGTTCACATTATTCACGAAAATGCCATTAATTTATGTTTTTTTTTTGAAAATGGCTCTTTTACTCTCTCAACCTCATCACCTTCACAAATTTACTTGATTGCCATTGCCATCAATACACCAACCACAACAAACTACCAATTTGGAGCTCTTAATGCCCCCCTTAATGCACCTAGTACGATTTACACTCTCTCTTTCTCAATTGTTATGAACTAAAAACAACTTCTCTCTCACTTTGC
This sequence comes from Brassica nigra, assembly GCA_016432835.1. Taxonomy (NCBI): domain Eukaryota; kingdom Viridiplantae; phylum Streptophyta; class Magnoliopsida; order Brassicales; family Brassicaceae; genus Brassica; species Brassica nigra. Next base: position 32,077,453 of record CM028242.1, read on the forward strand.
CTCAATATTCATCCAAAACTCAAGCTTTTGATTCAAAACTTTTATGGTTGATAGAGCTATTGAAGCATACTATTCAACGTGGGTTACTTTCGTTTGAGGTTCGGGTGGTTGGAGAAGACTCGTGTGCTAAGGAAGTCATCTCACTAGTTTAAGGTAAGAAATTGAATTTTTCCAGAATTACAGAAGACTTACCCGTAAGTCTTCTGGTCCAACGGACGACTTAACTAAAGTCGTCCGGCTTTGTTCTTTAAAAAAAAATCGTGAGAATACCCTAGACGACTTACCAGTAAGTCGTCTAGAATAAACGGGTTAATTTTGCATTTGACCGAATTGTGTCAGATATTTGACTTTTTCTGGACGACTTAATGGTAAGTCGTCCCAAGGAAAACAAAAATTTCAAATTTTATTAAATCTAGACGACTTAACTGCCGTCCTTGGTTACTTTTGCAATTGGAAAATAAAACTTAAATATTTAACTTATCTCAGACGACTTACGGGAAGTCACGGAAGACGACTTAGTTGAAAGTCTTCCAAGATAAGCAAAGTCGTCCAGATTTACTGGTAAGTCGTCCCAAGTCATCTGGTCAAACCTTGGTTATCTTGGACGACTTTCTCCTAAGTCATCTGGACGACTTTAATAAAAGTCGTCTGGTAAAGTTAACTAACCGTAGAAGACCTACAATTAAGTCGTCTAGCTTCAATTAAATATTGTAATTTTTGTTTACCCAGAGACGACTTACCCGTAAGTCGTCCAGGAAAAGTCAAATATCTGACACAATTAGTTCAAATGCAAACCTAACCCGTTTATCCTAGACGACTTCCTTGGACTTCTTTTAGGCGACTTACGACGACTTAATGGTAAGTCGTCCTAATTAAAATTCAATTGCAAAATGACCTGTTTGGACGACTTCTGTTTAGTTGTCTAGACAACTTATGTTTAGTCGCCTAGACGACTTCTGTTAGTCGCCTAGAAGACTTACTTTTAGTCGCCTAGACGACTTACTGTTTAGTCGTCTAGACGACTTCTGTTTAGTCGTCTGCCTTAATGTTTAGTCGCCTAGTCGTCACTTACTGTTTAGTCGTCTTCTATGTTTACTAATGTGTTTTATTTTGAATTTTTGCAGATGATCGCCGTTACATGCAGTGTATGGGGAATGGTTGTTAAAAGATTGCTGTTGGGATTTTGTGGTTGATAATGCAAAAGGAGCGAGAATGTTTTTTTGAGTGAAGGTTCGACGATGAACTTCTTGCAATGGCTCTAGAAGATTTTAACCGGACATGAGTACAGAATCTGTGGAGATAACCTACTCATTACCAGCAGAAATGATGATGGCTCCGACACCCTTCCTATTCATGTTACAAGTGATAGACAAGTTAGAAACTTGCTCGAGATAACCAAAGCATAGTGTACGGCTTTGTGTATCGCCGTAGCAAGGTGCAAATGGTTTCAGATGATGAAGCTGATGAATGTTTTGAAGAGGATGATGATAATTTGGTTGAAGATGAAAATCATGATGGGGAGGAGGATGATGGGGAGGATGATGGGCAGGATGACGATGGGGAGGAGGATGATGGGGAGGAGGATGGTGATATCTCTATTAAAACTGAAGCGGACAAGAATGGTGAGGATTACAGTGTTTATGGAAAGGTTGAAGATGAGGATGAAGAAGATGATATATGTTTTGAAGAATTAAAACAGGAAGGTGGAAGATCGAATGGTAACAATATCTATGTCAACCAGAGTTTTGGTAGCAAGGATGCACTGCTTTCAGAACTGAGGTTGACAGCAGTGAGGCTTAAGTTCACCTTCAGAATATACAAGTCAACGAAAACTCTCCTTGTGACAACATGTCCGGTTAGTGGTTGTGAATGGAAGGTCGAGCAAGTGTGAAACATGGGACAGAAACGTTTTGGGTAACAAAGTATGTGGAAAAACATACATGTTCAGTGGGAGATCGAATCGCTCAGCGGAGACACTCTAAAGTATGTTGGTAGGCTTTTCATTGATCGTGTTGGAATCATTGATGGGTTGAATCCGCAGCATATCACTATTGCAATGAAGAAGATGTTTAGCATGACTCTTGATTACACCACTTCATACAGAGCACTTTTATATGCACAAACATTGGTGAGAGGAACAGCAGAAGATGGGTATTCGTCTGCCATCATATCTCGAGCAAATCTCCTTAGCAAATCGATTCTATCACAGCTATAGAACTTGATTCTATGAATAGATTTAAGTATCTATTTCTCTCTGGAGCTTCTATCAAAGGTTTTAGATATCGAGAGAAGGGTCATTGTGGTGGATGGGACTCACCTAAGTGGGAAGTATGGAGGTGTTATGCTAGTTGCAACCGCACAAGATGGGAATTTTCAGATATTTCCATTGGCTTTGGGATCGTAGATGCTGAAGATGCACCTTCTTGGGAATGGTTTTCACAAAATTGGCTATTTGTGTATCGATGACCAGCCTCTAGTGATAGTCTCCGACCGGCACTTGGCCATTAAAATGCGTGTGACAAGGTGTTTCCTTGGGCAACCCGAGGAATATGTTATTATCACCTTCAAGAAAACATTGTCAAAAAATTTAAAGGAAACATCTCTTGTACTTGGTGAAAGGTGCTGCTTATGCTCATACGGTTTCAGATTTTGACCGGTACATGGATGAGATCTGAGTGCAAATCCGGACCTTGCAACATATTTGGAGGATGCCGACAGCCTATGGTCAAGGGTTCATTGCCAGGGGACAGGTACAACATAAAACAAGCAACATCGCTGAATCTATTAATTCCGCTGAAGCGAGCTAGAGGATTTCGATTCAGTTCCTGTTGGAGTTCATAAGGAGAAGCTAGGAAAGTGGTTTTGGAAAAGGAGAGATGCTTTGAGTCTCACTACTCAACATAGTCGGGTGTTGAACACTTGCTTGCTGTTCGATCGGAGATAGCAGATCGATGGCGGTACAACCAATTGGCGGATGGCAATTCTTTGTGAAAGGTGGCAGAATGGACTGTGTGGTTGATTTGGAACATGGGAAATGTGATTGTGGTGTCTATGCAGTGGAGAAAATACCTTGCTCTCATGCTATAGCTGCTGGAGAATCTGTCGGTTTGCATATCAACACACTTGTATCTCCTGTACTCAAAGGATTTTCTGTTTGCAGGATACTCGGAGAATATATATCCTTGTAATGGACAACAAGTTGAGGAGCATGCCTTCCTCGGAAGTAAAGCGTGGTCGGGAAGACAGAAGAAATCAAGATGGCAATCCTGGTTGGAGCTATCCAGATGAGAGGACGTAAACCAGAAGCAACACGAGCTTATAGATGCTCGTGTGCAAGGAACCTGGCCATACGAAACCACAATGTAAGAAAGACGAGGTTTAGTCTTCCGGCGACCTTCATTTAAGTCGAGAAGGTCGTCCATTTAGTCGTCGAGTTTTTATTCAAGAAGACCTTCAAGTTAGTCGTCCGGTGTTTAGTCTTCTAGACGACCTTCATTTAAGTCGTCGAAGGTCGTCCATTTAGTCGTCTAGAGTTGTTTTATTCAAGAAGACCTTCAAGTTAGTCGTCCAGTGTTTAGTCTTCTAGACGACCTTCATTTAAGTCGTCGAAGGTCGTCCATTTAGTCGTCTAGAGTTGTTTTATTCAAGAAGACCTTCAAGTTAGTCGTCCAGTGTTTAGTCTTCTAGACGACCTTCATTTAAGTCGTCGAAGGTCGTCCGTAAGGTCTTCATGGTCTTCATGTAATGAACTTATGTGTCAAAAATCTATTATTAGTGTTTTATATTAGTTGAGTTGAGATGGTTGTAGATTAAGCAGAGAGTATGAAACAAATGATAACAAAGGGAACTGCACATAAGATTACAAAAAGTTTACAAATACAAAAGGTTACTGCACAAAATATCAAGTTTATATACAAAAGGTTACAAATACATTGGCTACAGCCTGATCTATCTGTCATCACCATATGCACCATAGTTTTCATCGCCATCCCTGTTTTCCCACAGATGCACGTCAGGCAACTCTTCAAATATATCCACCGCCATCTTATCCCTAATAGCCTTCCCCTTGTTCTTAGCAAACTCTTTTTTACTAAATGGCATCCCAAGAGCATGACATTCAATGTACTTTAAAGCGTACACACCACAATCACCAGCTCTGGCCTGAGGTAAATCCTCTAGTCTCTCATAAGTGAATGGCGCCAGGCTGTATTCGGCACGTACCACGTCATTGGGAGCACACTCAACAAGCATATAAGGGATCATGTGGAGAAAAGGCTCCATCACCTCATCGAGTTTTTCTGGGGAGATACATGTACAGATGCTGTCAAAGACGACAATGTGCCTCTTAGGGATTTGGATCCACATAGCAATCCAATGACTGTCGTTGTAGTTCAGTGGCATAGACATCTGTGATATCAAGGCCCCAAATCCTGTTTGATCTGCAAAATGATGGTATAGTGCCATTATAATAATTCAACGCCCACCAGGTAGTCTTCTTCCTAAACCATTCCTATCGGGCTCGAATCCTTAAAATCCTTGTAGTTAAAACTCCAATGATGAGCAAAGAGATGATCAAGGAAGCATAACTTGTCGCTCCTGAAATGATGTGGGTTATCCGTGTACCTCTTCCTCAGCACATTCATCCAAGCATCAATATGCTGCATATAAGATATCGGGCGACTTAGCTAGTAACTGTAAGTTAGTGATGAAAGTCATCTACGAATCAGGCGACTTAAGGGTAAGTCGTGCATGCGATCATCTGACAGGCGACTTAAAGGTAAGTCGTGCGGACGATCATCTGAACGACGACTTATCGGGCGACTTATTGGTAAGTCATCGGTAAGTTGTCTCGTGACGACTGTCGCGACTTACAAGTAATTGAACTAAGTCATAGCAGAAGACTTACACAGTCAGCCATTCTAAGTCTCTCCGAGGGTCGATACCACCAAGTCGCGACAATTCGTGGTTTTTTTATGGTGTTCTATATTGACTGCAAACACAAAATGTTTAAAAGCGATCAGTTTTTGTAGACTAAAGCAAGCTATTATGGGAAAAGCAAACACTTACGGACACTCTTGCAACCAAGTAGCGAGCTCTTTCAATTTATCCTTGTTATTTGGTGCAAAGGATGATAGCACGGATCTCTGCTGCATGATGGCCCGGCCGTCGTGTTGCCATAAGGAGATTGCTGTGAAGCAGCAAGTTTCCTTCTTCGATCACTCTTTGCACGGCCAAGGATCATAGCAGCGTCCCTGTTTTCTTCAGGTCTAGCTTTCTCCTTCGCAAGGAACTACCATCTGTATGCACATCAGTCCCTTTCTCCTCCGGAAGGAACTACCATCTGTAGGCACACCAGTCCCTTGCTCCACGGGCAAGGAACTAGCAACTGTAGGCACAGCAGGCCCTTTCTCCTCCGGCAAGGTACTAGCAACTGCAGGCACAGCAGGCCCTTTCTCCTCCGGCAAGGTGCGAGCATCTGTAGGCACATCAGTCCCTTTCTCCCGCAGGAACTACCATCTGTATGCACACCAGTCCCTTTCTCCTCCGCAAGGAACTACCATCTGGAAGACTTTCACTCTGCAATGTACAAAATTATAAGTGTTCTACTACTTAATTATAAGTCGTCTAGAAAGTAATCCAGGGCGACTTAATAGGCGACTTACAAGTAAGTCGTTTGGAAACTTTCCGACTTATTTATAAGTCGTCTATTAAGTCGGATTACCTGAACTTAAATAAAGGTGATCAACTTTGTTTACTAACCCGGGTGCCTTTGTCCCTGTTGGTGTCCCTTTCCGTTTCCGTTTTGTGGTGAGACCAACCTTCTTCTCCAATGCTTCCACCCTTTAGAGATCCTTGATCTCTCGATGCACGCCCCAAACCCTTCCCTCATGGAATCAAGGATGACCTTGAACATGGCTTCAATTTCCTCTCTGGTCAACCCATCAGCAGTCGTAGTCACTTTTGAGCGAGCCTCTGCAGGTTCCTCTTCACTTTCGCCTCTGCGGTTCCTCATCACTTTCGCCTCTGCGGGTTCCTCTTCACTGCTTTGTTTAGGTGCCTCTTCAATAGCCTCTATTCTAGCTTTCTTCAGAGGTCTTGGTCTCTCATCCTTCACGGTATCTTTCTTCCTCGCTGGCTGTCTCTTGACTTGAGTACCAGTGACTTGCCAGCAATTCTTGGTCCACTTCCGTTTTCTTCACAAACATGACTTTAATAATGTTGTCCGGCGACATCCTCAACATCAGACTCCCATTTTGGAATCATTTCTTTAACGCTGGCCTTCTGAACAAAGTTGATCACCCTAGTCTGCAGTAAATAGAAGATAAGATGTAAAAAATAAGTGCGAGCGTTATAAGTCGTCTATTAAGTCGTCCAGCTGGATTACTTTCTAGACTTATAATTAAGTCGTCTGGAGCGTTATAAGTCGTCTATTAAGTCGTCCAGCTGGATTACGTCTGGTTTGAAGTAGATACCTGTCGAGGATAGCCTCTTTAAAGGCTCTGCGTCCCTTGCCACCCTTGAAAGCCAGTATCGGTGGAGACGGATTGTTTGGGAGAGGGTGACCATAAGTAGCACCCAATTCCGCGAGCTGTGTACACCGGACTGGAGGCTGCCGCAAACCCATTAATTGTGTAACAACCTGAAATATCTCTGCCCTTCACGAGTCCATCAACACCTTAAGCGACTCTCCCCATGGATAATTCTCGAACCGTTCTAGGTCCATCACTAGCCTAGCCAGACTAACCCGTGTAGGGGTTGAAAACTTTCTCCCTTCAATGTATCCAGTGAAGATGGCAAGATGCAGCGAGCCGCTGCGATCATCCGGAGACCACCCTGCGCATCTCTGAAGTGTTTCTATTATCTCGAGTAGTTGGCCCAGCTTCGACATGAACTCCCAACAACCCCGGAAAGAAGTCATCTCATTAGTAACAACACATTGAGGTCTCTCAAGGTCGTCAATGTACTCGCGGTTTAGCCTAGTGAGGTTTTCAAACTCTAACAGAAAAATCTCACAGGTTCTGCACCAACGAGACACCAAAGCTCATACTTCTTCTTTATGTCCAGCTGGAAACCGAGCATGAAGTGAACCAGCCTTGAAGCCCATTCAAATTGCAGCTCTCCAAACTTGATGAAAACTCCCAACCCGACTCCTTCAGCTCTTCAGATTCGTCATCATGAAGAGCCTCACGTGAGCGAGAATGCAACCGGCTGGATGAATCGAAATGCTATTTTTGGTTCGGGCTCTTCACCTAGTGTATGTATCCTACGGAAAATCCATTTTTTCTGCAAAACAATCAAAGACAACCAATGTCAAACAGACAAGCAGGCGTCCGTAAACTTGACTCAAGCGGACAATCTGGCGGATCTGAAATAATAAGTCGTCCGTAAAGTCGTCCAGATGGATTACTTTCCAGACGACTTAATTAGAAGTCGTCCCAGACCCTAAATTATAAGTCGTCCCAGACCCTAAATTATAAGTCGTCCCACCATTTTATAGCGGACCTGAATGAAGCGATAAGAGATATAACTTAACGGGGAGTTCAGCGAGGCGGCTGAGAATCTTGTGCTAGGGTTTCCTCAGAACTTAAAAAAGGAAGCGGTGTTGAGAACGCGGTGATAACGTCGGATTAGATAGAATCGGCGGTGAAACGATGGATTGGAGACTTCGACGGAATCGCCGAACTTCGCCTTTGAGAAAGCGACGGTTGGTTTTCTGAATTCCGCCAAAACTGAGTAAAAAAAATATACATTATATATAACCGGTAAATAATCCGGTTAGGTTAAAGGACATTGTAAATTTCGAGGTTGATGCGGTTTGGGCGACTTAAATGTAAGTCGTCTACATTAAAACTAGACACTTTAAAAACATAACCCCTAAACATAACTCCTAAACTTAATTAACTAACTAGACACTTTAAAAATCAAATTAAACTTAAAAGTGTTAACTATACACAGAAATAAAGACATATAAGTAAAAATATATATTTTAGAAAAATCCAAGCTTTCCAAAATCTAACCCTAAGAATACATACAATACTACAACATATGTTTTCAAACCCTCAAAACCAAAGAATATCATGATTAACTACTTTCACTCATCTATGTTGAAAACTATTCATTTTATTATATGTTAATTTACATCATTTAAAACTGTTAATAATTACATGATTTTTATTTTCACTTGTCCAAACATTTTTTTTAATTTATAAATTATTTTAAGCTCAATGAGCCGGGCGACTTAGTTTTAAGTCGTCCGAAGTCGACGACCTTTTGTTAAGTCGTCCGAAGTCAAACGACCTTCATTAAGTCTTCAAGTTACATGATTTTTATTTTCACTTGTCCAAACATTTTTTTAATTTATAAATTAATTTTAAGTACCTGAACCGCGACTTATTTTTAAGTCGTCGAAGTCGACGACCTTTTGTTAAGTCGTCCGAAGTCGAACGACCTTCATTAAGTCTTCAAGTTACATGATTTTTATTTTATTTTCACTTGTCCAAACATTTTTTTTAATTTATAAATTATTTTAAGCTGCAGAAACAGGCGACTTAGTATAAAGTCGTCTCTCGGTGACAACCTTAAATCGTCCGAAGTCGAACGACCTTCTTAAATCGTCCATAACTCCATTCAGACCTTCAAGTCTTCAAGTTAGTAGTTAGACATAGGAATAACATTATTAAAATTATTTTTAAAACCAGAAATTCATTGTTCAAATTTAAAAAAAAATTACAAATAACATAATTAAAATTATTTTTTTTGGAGAAGCTCAAGGCGAGACCAAAACCAGCCCTCGCCAAGCTTCTCCCAATCAACGAAAGGGACGTTGATAGCCTTCACCTCCTCTTTCGCGTCGAGTTCGGCTTTGAGTCTGGTTTTCTCCGCCGGATGTCAAACCGGTCCCCTTGTGGAGCATCTCCTCGAGCAAAGCGATCTGATCGGAGAGAGTTGCGTTCGACTTGGCAGAGTTCTTTTGGCCGTCGCGGTTTGCTCATCCCTAACCAAGCGGAGGATCGCCGGTACCGTTCCGTTGCAGCAGCCTCTCCTTGGCGTAACCCTCTTCGGGGTTTTGCGTAGTCTTCCTCCATCGGACGCTTCCTCTTGAGGTCGATCGATCCAGACATTTTAAACCTAGCAGCATAAATCACATCAGAACAAGTATGGTAATGATGATAACTAAAGTCGATAATAGGTCGAGATTTCTTACTTCGAGTTTGAGAGGAATTTCTTCTTCTTCTTCTTCAGCCTTTAGTCTTCCTTACTGTATTGGGCGAGGGTTGATGGTTATTTATAGATAGTATCATAACCGTCCCAAGAAGTTGTCGAGAATGATTGCGACCTTCGCGTGAGATCAGTTTCCAACGAAGGCAACTCTTGGCGTGTGTGGTGCAATTAAATGTGATTGGTTAAGAAAGAGGTGCTAACATTGGTAACTGTTTTAAGTCGTCCACTGTTTAGACTTCAGGCGACCTTCATTTAAGTCGTCGAAGGTCGTCCATTTAGTCGTCGAGTTTTTCTTTAAGAAGACTCAAAACTATAAGTCGTCGAGAAGTCAGGCGACCTTCAAGTTAAGTCGTCCAGAAGTCCGACGACCTTCATTAAGTCGTCAGAAGTCCAGATAGTATGGTATGAAAAGGACAAGCATGAAAAGGCAAGTTCGTTTCCTTATACAAAAGCATAATTGTTTGGTAGGAGGATAGGTTACAAAAATACTACCTCTATCCTGACCACATTACGTTTCCTTATACAAAATACTACATTCTATCCGAGTCAAGTACATCATCATCAAAGGTGGAAAATGTCTTCGTTCTCGTAGAATGGAAATTAGAAGCTCCTTAGATATCTCCACCGCCATCTTCTCCTGATCGCCTTTGAGTTCTTATGACACAACAAATCGGGCCGAAACTGAAACCCAAGAGCATGACATTCAATGTACTTGAGAGTGAACAAACCACAATCACCACCTCGGCACTGAGGTACTCCAACGGTTGGACTCTCATATGTGTATGGCTCGAGACAACTTGAAGCGTTCTTCATCCGAGGCAGCGTGCTTAACAAGCAGGTAAGGGATCATGTTGACAAAGGCTCCACTAACACTTCGAGTTCTCGATCTCGATATGTCCGACAATGCTGTCCCACACGACTATGTGCCTCTTTGGGATCGATATCCACATAGCAACCCAATGGTTGTTTTTGTAGTTGAGTGGCGCATAAATATCATCCACATCAGTCCCCCAAACCTTCCCAGATTTGCACCATGATGGTAAGTTGCCTCCATAATAATCCAACGCCACCAGGAAGCTTTCTTCCTAAACCATTGACATTGGGCTTGCCTGCCTTAAATTCGGGTACTTGTGCGTCCAATGCTGAGCAAAAGTATGGTCAAGAAAGCACATTCGTCGCTCCTGAAATGCGATGGATTTTTTGTACCGTTGCCTCGATAAATAAATAAAAGCATCCATATGCTGCATATAAAACAAGACAAGTCGTGATAGAAGACATTACGGACGAGTTAAAGATAAGTCGTCTGTTAGGTAGATGACCTATGGGGCGACTTATCATTAAGTCGTCTGTTAGGTCATCTAAACAGATGACTTATAGGACGACTTATAATTAAGTCGTCTGTTAGGTCATCTAAACAGATGACTTAAAGGCGACTAAAACATAAGTCGTGTTAGGTCGTCTGTATAGATGACCTAACGGCGACTTATAATTAAGTCGTCTGTTAAGTTGTCCATTAGCTCTCTAAAGTAAATAGCAGAAAACTTACTCTGTCGTCCAGCCATGCTAAGGAGGTTGGTGTGGAATAGAACCGACTTGGACATAGGCGTGGTTTCTTATCCAAGCGTGTTTTGAAATAACTGCACACACATAATGTAGATAAAGCAATCATTTTATAGCACAAAGCAAGCTATTATGGGACATTTTCTCACTTACGGATCAAGTTTCAACCAGGCTGTGAGCACCTCCGACATCTTCTTGTTAGCGAAGGCAAAGGATCATATCCTTGTCCAACCTTTTGTTTGAATGATATGTTTGAGTGCTGTTTCCCTTAAAAGGAGTTTGCTGTGAAGGAGCAAGTTTCCTCTCGGTCAATCTTTTCATGGACCTGTGCAATCATTTTATCCTTCTTTGTCTGCCTCGAGATTCTGCCTTATGTCTGAAGCGGTGGGTACTCGTTGTCCAATACAAGAACGCTAAGTTCACTCGTTGCTGGAGAATCATGCAGCTGTGGAATCGCATACTTCGTGGAGCTTTAGCCGGAGCCTCAAGACGGGTTGACTCGTTCGCTCCATTCACACTTTCACTCTGAAATTTGGATGTACAAGACGGGTTTAAAAATCATTGACCAAATCCATACATACAAATCAAACAAATCAAACAAATCAAACAAAATCCATACATACATAAAAAGAAACAAATCAACAAAGGTTCAACCAAGCACACACAACAAACAAAGCACATCAGTTCTTATTCATATCACTTTGCCTAGTGACTCTCGCTCTGTGATTTTGGAAGAGGTTATGGTACTAACCCTTGTTAGTGCAAAGGTGGTTTCGTGAGCCAAGTTCGGTTTTGGTGATTCCAACCATCTTCTCTACAGCTTCCAACCTATCACTCAGCAACTTAATCTCCTTAAGGCACATCCCAGAACAGCTTTTTCAGTCTCATCTTTAGGTGCCTCTACAGAGCCTCCTTGCAAGCCTCCTTGAGACCCCTTTACAAGCTTTTTCCGAGGCCTTCCACTATCTTCCTTCAAACCACTCAAAGTCTCCGCTGCAATCACTTCATTCATCTGATTGACTTCCCAGCAATCCATGGTCCACTTCCATTTAGGATTGAATTAAACATAACTTTGATTATGTTATCCGCGGCGAGTCCTCTGCATCAAACTCCCAACGTGGAAACATTTCACCAAAGTCCTTCTCAATAAAGTTGATCACCTTAGTCTGCAAAATGCATAAACTTCAGTCCCTACTACTTCACGAGCGACTTTAATTTAAATCGGCTGGAAAGTCGTCGAAAATGCTTCACAGACGACTTAAATTTAAGTCGTCGAAAAGTCGTCTAGAAAAGACTTCACACGACTTTTGGGCGACAAATTTTAGTTGTCTGTGATTTTCTGACGACTTTCGACAAATTAAAGTCGTCTGCATTTTCTGGATAACCGACTTAAATTAAAGTAAGCATTTTCGGGCGACTTTCCAGCCGACTTAAATTTAAGTAGTCGCAAGTTTTAGGGACTGAAGTTTATATACCTGCCTCAAGATGGCCTCTTTAAAACATCGGCGTCCTTTGCCACCCTTGTAAGCCAGCAGCGGTGGAGTCGGCCTGTTTGGTTGGGGATTCCCAAAATTTGCACCTAAATCTGGCAGGAAGTTGTACACCCACACGAAGAACTTGAATAAAGCCATCAACAGTGTATGAATTTGCTTCCAAATTTGCTGCCTTCACGAAGCTATCAGCACCTTGACGCCACTCTCCCCAAGGATAATTCTCAAATTTTTCTAAATCCATCACTAGCTTTGCAAGACTAGCATATAGGGGTTGAGAACTTTCTCCTTCAATGAATCCGGCTAAGATAGCAAGGTATCCGAGCGTATCGCGATCTTCCAGCGACCACTCTTGGCATCTCTTAAATGCTCCTATTATCTGATCAACATTTGGCCCAGCCTCGATATGAACACCCATCTTGTCCCGAAAGCAGCCATCTCCTAACCTCACACCTTGGATTTTCGAGGTCCTTCATGTCGCGCAGTTCAGACCAGTGAGGTGTTCAAACTCTATCAGTGAAAACCTCATCGGTTCTACACCAACGAGAGACCAGAGCTCATATTTCTTCTTGATCTTAAGCTGGAAACCGAGTATATAATGCACCAGCCTTGAAGCCCAATTAAAATTCAGCTCCTTGAACTTGATGAACACTCCCAACCGACTCCTTCAGCTCCTCATATTCGTCTCTTAGACCTTCACTTAGAGCAGCAAACAACTTCGAGTTATCAGTATGATACTGAAATGCTCTTCATTGCAGTGGGTTCTTTCCCAAACGTATATATCCTCCGGGAGTTCTGGTAAATCCATTTTTCCTTGCAAAACAATCAAATACAATCAAATACAAGCATCAGAACAAGCAAACTATTCTAAATACAAATACTGCATGTAAAATATAGTGAGAAGATTGCTCGGCGACTTCCAAGACGACTTCGAAGTCTTAAGTCGTCACGACTTCCAGTAAGTCTTCTAAGGACTCTTATTACAAGATGGATGGATGAATGACTTACGGTAGGAGAAGATAACGACACCAGCGATTACAGATCTGCAAATATCGGCGAGAAAGAAGAAGGAAAGAATCGAGAAGATGGATTTCGCCGTTGTCGCTAAGGAAGAAACGCTAGGGTTTCCAAAATTTGTGAAAAGGGAAAAAATGTATTTATATGTCCGGTAAATTATTCGGTTAGGCTTAAATTACTTTGTTAAATTATAGGTTCATGCGGTTTGGGCGACTTAAATGTAAGTCGCCTACATTAATTATTCAACAGGCGACTTATAGTTAAGTCGTCTTTTCCTAAACATAACCCCTAAACTTAATTAACTAACTAGACACTTTAAAAATCAAATTAAACTTAAAAGTGTTAACTATACACGAAATAAAGACATATAAGTAAAAATATATATTTTAGAAAAATCCAAGCTTTCCAAAATCTAACCCTAAGAATACATACAATACTACAACATATGTTTTCAAACCCTCAAAACCAAAGAATATCATGATTAACTACTTTCACTCATCTATGTTGAAAACTATTCATTTTATTATATGTTAATTTACATCATTTAAAACTGTTAATAATTACATGATTTTTATTTTTCACTTGTCCAAACATTTTTTTTTTAATTTATAAATTATTTTTAAGCTCAACAGAGCCAGACGACTTAGTTTTAAGTCGTGCGACGATTTAAAGTCGTCTGCATGGGCGACTTACGTGGGGTAGAAGCGGAACAAATATTCGGTTTTGTTTGTTCACAAGGGGTTAGTTGTAATTTCAATACCCTTTTAGGTTACTTTTGCTATTGATTCAAGTTTGGGTTTACTATTGTATTTGAAATCATGTTTTGAGTCACAATTGGCAATTTTCTCTAAATCAGATGTGGAAGTTTAAAAATCATTTTATAAAGTTTTATAAATCAATTATAAAAGTGTATAAATCTCTTTTAAGGATTTCTAATGAAAAGAGTCTAACCATTTAGAAAGCCTTAAAAAACAATTTATAATGGTTTGTATGATAATTTATAAGGATTTATAAGGGTATGTAAATAATGATTTATAAGAGTATGTAAATAATTTATAAGGGTTCATAAAAATAATTTATAAATTTTATACACCATTATAAAGGATTATAAAACAATTTATAAAAGTATGTAAAATTTCTGAAGCGGTGGAGCCTTGCTTGCTGTCCTCGTGTGCCTCAGAATCTCCCACGTATCATCATCTTTTTACAAAGCCTGCACGTGTTCTTTAGTTTTATGAATTTAATCTTTGTATCAAAGTGTTGACAAAAGTGTCTATAATTTTCTTATAAATGTTTGTAAATTATTTATAAGAAATAAAAGATTATTTATAATGGTTTATAAAACAGTTAATAAGACTTTATAAGAGTTTATAAAATCCGTCTATAAGGCTTTCTAAATAAAGTTTATAATTCATTTATAATAGTTTATAAAACCAGTCTATAAGGCTTTATAAGAATTATAAATAATTTATAAATTCTTATATATCATTTTAAAGATTTAGAAATCATTTATAAACCTTGATCAATAGTTTATATATTCCTATAAATGATTTATAAACCTTTATAAAATCACTTATAAGAATATACCAAATATTTATAAGGTTTTATAAAATCATTTATAAATATTTAGAAAGGTAATTCTTTTATAAAGTCTTAAAACATTTATATGAAAATATAGAAACTTTTATAAGGGTCTATAAATCATTTATAAGATTTATTTAAAATTATTTATAAGAGTTTATAAATCTATATAAAATCAGTCTATAATAAAATTTAGAAGTAAATATTTATAAAGCTAATATAAGTGTCTATGATTCTATTATAAATGTTTATAAATGTTTGTAAATTATAATTTTATCAAATTATTGATAAGATTTTATGAATCTATTTACAAAGGTTTATAAATCTTTTCTAAAGTTTTATAAATATATTTTATAAGGGTTTATAAATATATTTATAACAGTTTAGAAATCCTTATATAATTATTTATAAGAGTATATAAATTCATTAATAATAGTTTATAAAAGTCTATAAAACAATTTATAAGGATTATTAAATTATTTATAGAGATTTAAAAATCATTTTATTACCAAAAGATTCATGAATGTATGTGTCATTATAAAATTTATAAATCATCTCGTAAAGATTTAAAAACCATTACAAATAATTTTAATATCTTATAAACAATTCATAAACCCTTATAAGTAATGCATAAATCCTTATAAATGATTTTAAATGGTTCATGAATTTTTATAAACAATATAACCCCTTATAAATATTTAGAATGATTAAATTAGAAGTTATGGGGCTAAAGCCAAAGCTTGACCACTTGGAGTTATTGAGTTTATAAATGTTTATGAATTACTTATGAAGATTTATAAATCATTTATAAATAATTATATAAGGGTTCATAAATAATTTATAAGAATATATATATAATTATAGGGTTTATAATTCAGTTATAAGAATATATAAAGATATTTATAAGGTTTTATAAAATCGTTTATAAGGATTTATAAAAATATCTAAAGTTAATTCATTAATAAGGTCTTAAAAACATTTTTTAAAAGCTTATAAATCATTTATAAGGATTTGTAGAAAACTTTTGTCTAAAATATAAACTAGTTTTAAGGGTTTATAAATCATTTATAAGAATATATAGAAATTTTTTATAAGGGTCTCTAAATCATTTATAAGAATATTTAAAGTTATTTTATAAGGTTTTATAAAATCATTATTTATAATATTTTATAAAATCATTTATAAGGGTTTATAAAATCATTTATAAGGATTTGTAGAATTTCAAAAGGTAATTCATTTACTAAGTCTTGTAACATTTTATAGAGGCTTATAAATCATTTACAAGCATTTGTGAAATTTTTTTCTAAAACACATAAACTTGTTTATAAGGGTTAATAAAACATCTATAAGAATATATATAAACTAGTATATAAAGGTTTATATATCATTTGTAAATTATATAAACTGTTTATAAGACCATATAAAGTTTCGACCAATGGAAGGAGATTTGCCTAGTAAGTTGGACATCATCATCTCGGGTTCTGTTTTTTCAAGTTTTAATAAGGAAACCCATATGAAAACAGGATAAAGAAAGAGTGAGTGCTTGATTTACGATGAAACCTTACCAAGAGAAGATGATGATCTACTCAAAACAGAGGAGTTAAAAAAGACTTCATCATCTTCATCAGAAGAAGTTTCCAGGACTGAAACTGGAAAGCAAGTTGATAGGCCTGCCTGTTTGTTGTGATACCAAAAAATATTATAAATAAGAGAATGCTGCAGCATATGAATGGATTGAAATCAGTAAATGTGTTTCAATATAATCGCAATACCTCCTGAGAAAATATGCTTCAGGCAGACACTGATTCATCGTTACAATAACGAGAATCCAAGCTTTCAGGATTTGCCTCGTTAGACCTGTCAGAATTTGCTTTCTTGTTCCTTGAGAAAAGAAAGTTTGAGACTTTGCCCTTCAGAGACCATTTCAAGCTCTTTGACTTTGTCAGCTCAGGAACTTTGGATTTGCCTTTGTTGCGACCAAGACTTGTGGATTCAGGGAGAGATTTTGACCTCATGAGGCCTTTAAATGGCTTTGAATTGCCTTCCTCTCTACCAGGTAATGTAATCTCAGAACATCACACGTAATCTTCCCTAAGATAATGATTTCACCGTAACTCAATACAGTACATCGAGTACTAAACTCAAATCAATAAAATTGATGCTTCTTTTTCCCCAAATCATTCTCTATCATGTTTCCGATCACATCGTAATCTTCATTTTCACCAAATCATTCCCACTCAAGCGAAATGCAAAGCTCCTGTTTCCACGCATACAAACATGAAAAGCGTAAATGGTGAACTTACAGAGACAGAGGAAGAAGACGGAGGAGAAGCACGAGTTGGAGGAGGAAATCAGCGACTCTGAGAATGTAAGGATTCCCAATTACGTTGTGGAAGGTAAAGATCCTCCACTTTGAGCTTCTCCAGAAGCGAATCAAGGCTCGTCGCCACCGTCATTATTTCTCAATGGAGGAGAAAGTGAGAGATCGTCTTGTTCGCCTGAGCTTGTAGAGTTTGTCAGTTTCGTCGGAGAACTCGCCAGCGCCGTCAAATCAATCGGAGAAGTCGTCATAGCCGTCAAATCCGCCGGAAAACTCGTTAGCACCGTCGGATTTATTCACCGTCGAATTCAAAATCAATCTGGGGAACTCTCGGATTTGGAATTGGGAGAGAAAGAGACTAATTTAGGTTTAATTATTGAGGGGTACAATGGTATTTTGTCTATTAAAATTTTAGTGGTAAAGTTGAAAAGTGTAAAGATGAAAATTGAAATTGAAAAAAATAGTATTACTGGCAATTCCCCATTATTTATCGCCGCACCAATACTTCAAATACTAGAATGTTCATATTTTAATTATTAAGTAAATTTCTTTTTACTTACTTTTTAACTTTAACTATTTTAACATTAATTTACTTATTGAAGGATTATGACAATTTTCTTTTTTTCTATATTGTTTGAAGATTTGCTATTTTTCACTTTAATGCCTTATAAAAAATAGTTTAAAATTAGAAAACTTCTTCATGAGGCGTTTATCTTTTGGTATTGTTAAAATTTACATTCAGTTTTGCCATTTGTTTAGACAGATTGGCCATATCTTGTTAGTTATTGTGAGTTAAATCGTCTTTTTTTTTTGTTAAATTTACATTTATATTCAATATTTCCATATTCTCTAGACAGTTTGTGCTCGTCTACCTCCGTATCAATTTTTTTTTTTGCAGATCAGATATTCGTTATTGTATTTTCTGGTTTATCCCAACCGTTTAATGAGTTTGCATGTAGTTTGGGAATGTGGGATGAGTTTTGTTAGGGGTGGGCGTTCAGGTAACCATTCGGGTTTTGGTTCGGGTCTATTCAGGTTTCGGTTCGGGTCTATTCGGGTTTCGGGTTTTTGGGGTCAAGAACTTCAGCTCCATTCCGATATTTCTAAATTTCTGTTCGGATTCGGTTCGGATCTTTACGGGGTCGGTTCGGGTTCAGATAACCCATTTAAATTATTTTTAAATTTGAAAATTCATTATATACTTTAAATTTCTCAGAATCTATAAAAAGTAATATACATATAAATTTGAATAACATATGTCAAAATACCTAAACTTAACATATAAATTAGTTTGGTTTGAATATTTGGATAGATAATCAATAGATATTTCAAGTATTTTTGGTGTTTTGAATATACTTTAGCTATTTTAATTATTACCATTTGACTATTTATATATATTTTTCAAGTATTTTGAACAACTTAAAAGTTTTTTTATATTAAATCTAAAAATAAGTAATATATTTAGGTATAAATCTATTTTGGGTACATTCGGATACCCGAAATACTTCGGTTCGGTTTTCTGGATACCAAAATTTTGAATCCGTTCGGATATTTAATTAATTTCGGTTCGGATTTGATGCTACTTTTTCAGATCGGGTTCGGTTTGGTTTTTCGGATTCGGATTTTTTTTCCCAGCCCTAAGTTTTGTCATCTATATTATTATAAAAAGGATTTTCTCTCCTGTGAGAGCGCCACGTCAGCGGACAGGTCATAAAATCGTTTGTTCTCAAGGCGACACGTGTCTTATCCTTCAAACTATGCGTTTCATTGTCGTGTATTTCGTGTGTTGTGTGTTCGGTTTATTTCGTTTAATGTATAAAGATTCAATGTGTTTTCGGACTCTGTATACCAGTTGGGCTTATGGTTCAATTTGGAGACAGCCCAATAGCCTTGCTAAGTCAACCCTAATTGTGTGTTTCACGGAGAGATGATCGTCTGCTTTTTTTTTTAACACAATCGTCTGCGTTCTCTGTCACTTTAATGGTGTATGAGTGATTCATACCAAATCCCAATAAGCTTAATCCATATCGTTTTGCAATTTAGCGTTTATCATGTTTTTCCTTCTCCGCCATTAGACTCCGGTGCTACCTTCTAGTCTTTTAGCCGCTGCAGTTCTTCGTGTCTTCATCTCACCGGCGACAAATATCTTCAGGCGTTACGGAATCTGTGAGAATTCAAACGTCGTCTTTAATGGAAGCATTAAACTTGGAGTTTAACTTATATGCCTCTATGAGAAAAAAAACTATTCTCTTTATCCCAGCTCTATTCTCAGTGCCCTTCTCTCCTTGTGATCCTCATATTAACCTTCTAATTCTTTATATTAAATTTGTAGATTACTACCCCACAATAAATCTCAACCAATGAAAACCTTCGGTTCTCTTTCTTCTTCAACCTGCAACCTTTTCTATTTTATTCCATTAACGTGAATGAAGAAGCTTCATAGAACATCTATACTAATAAAGTAGGCTTTTTTATCTCCTTGGGGGAAAAATCTGTAGATTCTTTTAATAATTAAAATATTTTCTAAATTTAAATTTAATGAATTTTGGTATTAATTGTGAAATAAATTGGGGTTTTAAACTCTCCTTCATACATGTCCAAACGCTTATAAGAGTGTTTTGAATCTGATCCGGACCGTAGTTGAACCGATAAATTCGGTGATCCAATATAAATCGGATTTGGGTTTTGTGAAAACCAATAAAACACACAAAACTCTCTAAAACCCGATACATGTTGCACCATGGTTGAACCAATATATAATTTTTATTTTTACTATTTTTAGTTCAAGTTATGTTTTAAAATTATTTTTATATTTTAAATTTCTAATTAAAAATTGAAAATTATCAGTTTTATTAACATCTTCCTCTTCTTCTACACTATAATTTACGTTTGCAAGAAAGGTGAGTCATGATTGTGCTTGAGCCGCGTCCGTAAAAGCAGACTAAAGCACGATGAGGCTTATTATTCCTCTACACTACAATTTACGTTTGCAAGAAAGGTGAGTAAATTATTTTTATTTAACTTAGTTTATAACAAATCATTACATTTTTAATTTACAGATCAAAAGAATAAAATCATATGATCATGTGCATTACAAAAGAGTTTTAGATTGTTGAAGAAGAAAACCTCATGAGCTTGATTATAATAAATTAGAGAATGCTCTTGCTGAAGAATATCCCAAAGATGATGAAGTGACAAATTTATAAAATTTTGTTGGTATAAAATTTAGAGAAAACCAAAATTAGTTGATGTGATCTGGTTTTAGTTTATTTTGTTATTGACAATTTATTATAATGATGTTTTAATTTTGGTTTATTTTGGATTGGAAGTTTAATTTTATGTCTTGATTTTTTAGATGTCATAATTCTTATGTTACAAATTTTTTAAATAGTCTAAACTATTTCTTAATATTTTGTATGTACACTTAAAATACTTAACTTTAGTTTTATATATATTTGTTTTCATAGCTAATATATTATTATATAATAAAACTAATTCATTTATTAATCTGCGATTCATCCGCGGTTGATCCAATGATCCAGTGATCCGGTAAATCATCTGATTCAGTGTCCGGGTCGGGTTTCAAAACACTGGTTTATAGGATTTCTTTGTATTTGATGTTGACGATGGAGAATATAACCTCTCCAATTCTCCTTCTTTAACGCAATCGACGTAATCGTTCATATAATCAATCCAGAAATCCCACTCATCCCACTATCTCCTATTGAATGCTTCTTTAGTTTCTGCTTTCTCAGTTTCATTGTATATGAATAGACGGTGGGAGAGTTTGGACGATGATCCATTTACTTTTCCCAATTCAATCATTGTCAATTCTCAATTTCATTGCTCGAGAGTTGAAGACAAATCGGTGTAGAGATATTTAGATTAGGCTACAACAATTTTGGCAAGCCTGAAATGTTAAGAAATGGGTGAGATATTGAGGTTGATATGTTGTTGATTAATGAGAAGGTACACGGTTTCTTATTTCAATTTGCCGTTAATGATTGCTTACTTTTAAAGTAATAGTTTTCTTATGCATCATTTCCTTTCTCGGTGGTGCTTTTACATGTGTTAATCAACTTTTCAGGTTTAACACCTTCAAACATTTCTTGAAAGAAAGCTCAGTCTATGACATGAGTATCTAAGATTCCAACTAAATTAACTTTTACTATCGATTTTATTATAAATTTATTAATCGATTAGTAACAACTACTTATACTACTAAAAACCACTATCAAAAGATCAGAAAATATATTTTTTACATATTTTCATTTTACATATTTTAACATATTTTCTTTACTAAGACCATATAATAAATTATAAATTTAAGTAAGAATACAACATACTAATCCGGCGCGTAGCGCCGGAATATCACTAGTGTAATATATGTTCGTTTTTTATGAAATTTATTGTAGAATAGCTTTATATCATATGTATATCAAGAATAATGTAAATAATGTAAGAATTGCTGAGATTTTCAAGAAATTCAAAATGAGTTTTTAAACAGTGTTTTCTGAATTTCAGCTTTTTCATGTCCGTTTCGAAGAGTTTTTTTCTTGAATATCATTAAAATGAAATGTACATCATTGGTAATATAAAGAATATAATATTGATGAGTATTACGAGAGATTGAAAATGAGTTTTAAAACTGTGTTTTCAGAATTTCAGCTTCTTTAGGTCCGTTTTTGAAGAATTTTTTTCTTGAATATCTTTAAAATGAAATGTCCATCATGGGTAATATTTGATGAGTATTTCTAGAGTTGAAAATGAATTTTAAAACTGCATTTATGGGTTTATTTTGTCCTTTTTTGTTGATTTTTTTTGGAATATCATTAAAATGAAATGTATATCATGGATAATGTAATTAAAGTAAGATTTAATAGAAATTTAGACATATAGAAATCGATTTTTAAAACTGTATTTTATGGTTTTGGGTATTTTACTTCATCTTCTCTATTAAAAGAGAAGTACCTTTTTAATCTACTATAAAAAGGTCATATTAGGATTCACAATTAATAATTTAGTGTTAAAAACTTTTATTATAAAAATAAAAATATGTTTTATAATTATAGTCAATATTATTTTAAAATTATATATTTATAAATAAAAATTTATCCACACGAATGTGCGGGTCAAAGTCTAGTTTTAAAGTATAGTAGGACTTTAAGATGGTCATATAATATGATAGTAATGGTTAATCCAAACAATATTGTCCTCAAATTTTATTAGGTCGTAAAAGATAAAATTTCTGGGTAATACTAAGACGACTAGTATTACTAAGACAAAACAGTTTTACTGGTATTACTATGTTGTATAGTAGTACTGAATGCACTAGTACTAGTAATAGACGAGTATACGATGTGAGAGTTAATTACATTTTTAGTAATGATAATTCTGTTATATTTCAAGAAAAATGCAAAATCCGTTGTACACAATCATTTGTTTTGATTATTTGGGATGTTATATGAAGGATAGAGCTGAAATAAAATGGATCTTGGGAGAAGATAAACAAGAAGATGAGATTCACACTCTTGTGATGAAAAAGCCATCCTACATTTGGTATGATGAAGATGTTTTGGATTGAGCAGTGTAGAAAGAAAAACCGCAACAAACAAGGTTTCTTTCAGTTGGAAAATCTTGTGGAAGAGGAAAAAAAGGCAGTGACATAGCAAGAGGAAGAGGTATGGGAGAGTGGTTATAACTATTGTATTTCAGGAAAATGCAAAATTCGTCTTGCACAATCATTTTTTATTATGGAGAATGCTATACGAAGGATGGGGTTGAAATAAAATGGATCTTGGGATAAGGAGGAGGAGAACTTTTCTTTATTATGTTTACATTGTGTGTAATCAGACTACTAGGATTACTGGGTTTATTGTGTGTAATCGGACTACTAGGATTACTGGGTTTATTGTGTGTAATTCGGACTACTGGGATTACTGGTTTTATTATGTGTAATTTGGACTACTAAGATTACTTGGCTTTACTATGTGTAATTTGAAACCTTTATATATTGCAAGTAGTATGTATTTAACATATATAACTCATATATTATCTATTAACTAACTATGTATAAAGTAAATAAGACTATTAAAACTATTTAGATGATTATTTTCTATAGTTTTAGGAATATTTGTCGTTTTCTCGAAATGATTCATTAACTTTCATAGTTGTTGTGTGAGTCGTAAGGTTATAGTAAGAAGAATCTATAAAAATACTTATTTCTTGTAAACGGTTTATGTAATACTCTTCCTTAATGACATTCATTATATGAAATCATTGGTTTTACTAAAAAATATTTTATTTGGATATGGTTTTACTAATAAAACTTAAAATTTGCCAAAATATTACTATGTGTAAGGTAGTACTACTACTACCTTAAAGATTACCAAAAATTACTTAGTGTAATTAGAATATTAAATTTATATATATAACAGCTGCACGTTTTACATGAATATTTTTAAAGTGCTATACATGCATGTTTTATCTGAGTACTTTTTATATTATTATTTTAATATGAGCAAAATAAAATAAATTTTATGAAACATAAAATGTTTTTAAAATTTAAAATAAAAAGATAAATGTTTTAAAAGTTTTAAATATTTATATATGATGGAAGGTGTAGTGTGATATATTACCACAACTTAATATTTACTGACAAACAAAATATGTTTGTAGAAGAAATATTTAATAAACTTTATGGACATGATAATAAACTTAATAAATTAGTCATTCTAACCTGTCTTTTGCAACAGAAACAAGTTTTATACATTCAAGTTTTAACTCCTTCAAAGAGAATTTTAAAACAATAAAACATACTCAATTTCTTTTTTTTTTTTTAATTTCTTCTGTCAATCTTTCTTTTTCTTGACTTTTCTTCTTTCTCTTCAGGCTCTTTCTTATCATAGACCTTGAACTCGAGGACATGAAACCACTTTGTGGATGTCTATTTGTTTCCTTTCACCACTGGACATCCACCTGAAAATCAAAGCAAATGATATTAAAGTTTAGAGACATTGAACCAACAATGAGGATAAGTATACGCCCACAAACTCACAAAAAAAAATTGTTAGTGAAACAAGAGATTAGATTCAGACAGATTAATTTTTGACAGACCCCAAGAAAAGAGTGACAGAAGGAAAGAATTAAGCTTTGATAAATTAGAGATTAGATTCACTTGCTGGCGTGCTTACACAAAAACCAACATCAGCAAAAGCCTCTTAATCATGTAAAGCTACATCATAGAGTCTGAGCTCACAAGCTCTCTACTGACTCTACTCGACAATAAAGCCTACACTAAAACTACAAATGAAGACACTTGAAAAGAACTCAAGGTTAGTCATCTTCAACTACATTCTCAACATCCTCATTCATAAATTCTACTGTCTTGGTTTATGGAAACTTACCCTTTTTTTTGCAGAGGCGTCCAAGGCGTGAGGTGGTGTGAAGCGTGGTGGAGCATCGCCTTCCTAAAAAGGCCTTGCCTCACCTCTGTAAGGCGATGACCCCTCCAACTGAGATCGCCTCACGCCTTAGCAACGCTAAGGCACACTTTTTAAAACCCACAAGATCACCTGTTTCAAGATGTTTGATCGATTATATCCTAGCTATATTCAAAAACAAGCCACAACATTCTCATAACACCTAACCATTTGATTCAATTATGCAAATGCCAAACATCTCATGACAATAAAATAACAAAGCCATAAATAATAAAACTTTCCGACTGCAAGCACGCATAGGTTCTCTGTACAAAAACCAGTAACAAAGCACAAACCTCAACTTCTATTTTGTCGGTGCAAACATCCCTTAACAACTAATTTATAATTTATAGCATTGACGAGTAATTAGCACAACAACTATTGACACAAAACAAGCATCCCCAGAAAGTCAGATGAATCAGATCATAAGCCAAAGAGATAAGAGTGTTATATGAAAACCTTGTCTTCAGACTTCAGGTAAGAGGGTGTAGTGAAACTCGTGCATCACCCATTTTGATTTGGTTTTCTCAAAAAGCTGCTGCTTTCCCCCCCCAGGAATACCATAACCCTTTTATGACCACTCATACCTCTAAATCCAGACAAGTGTTCCCACTGATCCTTGACATCCACACTACCAGGTGAGTTTCCAGAACCCACAAGGCGTCTTTATGTTCTGTCGATGGTTGTTGTTTTCTCGACGAGACAAAAAGTACAAACAAGATTTCTCGATTTGATCTTATATTTGACTGGATATATATAAACTTTAAATCAAGAAACAATGAGAAAATTTTCAGGATTTTGGACAAAAAATAAAAACTCACAGCACAAGTCCCAAAGTTCTAAGCTGCAGATTTTGATCTCTCTGATGATTCTGTCGACTTTCCCAGAAATTGGTGACGGACATATTAATCCAGGAGCGACGGAATCCAAACCATGACTTTTCCTCCATCTTTCTTTCTCTGAGTAAAAATCGAAGAATTCAGTGAAGAGTTTTGCCCTTTTTCTCTTCGTTCTCTAAATTTTTTTTCTCCACTTTACGAGAGAGAGAAGAGCGACGGGGTTTAGGGGATATAATCGGGTTAGATCCGATTTGTTTTGGGTAGGTGGGTAAATTAGAGGTTGGGTTTGTAAATATTCTAATTTGTTAAGGGTATAAGAGTTTTTACATACCCTGGACCCATGTTTTCTATTTAAAAATAATTAAAAATAAATTATTTTTTATTGGTGGGGTATATTAGAATTTTTCAAGAGTCATTGGGGCATCTGCAGTTATAGTCCATTAAACTGTCCACTCCTCCCACGATTTATTATTGAACACATCCCCCTTTACTCCCTTTCTCTGAATCTTCTACGATAAAAGGTATGTTCTACACCCTAAAATTCATCAGTTCAATCTTCTCACTCAAAAGCTTTTAATAAATCCAGCGACTAACAATGGCTAACTCCATTGTTTCGCCTAAGCACAAATAGATAAAGGTATAGTCTTTATGTATATTAATCGACAGTTTTTATGTGATTTGCTTGGTAGGTGGTTGAGTCTAAATGTGATCATGTTTAATTCAGTATTATGAGTGCATCCATTTTTAGTTCTTATGTGTATTAGTTTTATAGTGATTCCCCTGGTATGTGGTTGAGTATAAACATGGTCATGTTTGATGCAATATGATGATTTACTTGGCACGAGGTTGAACCTAATGTGAATGTGTTTGATTCACTATGATGACTGCATCAAGGACTGTGATAAGGCTGTTGAAAGGGATAGAAATCTTAGGCCTGGAAAGGAACAGCTCTGCAGAAGATGGAAAAAGTATCGACAGGTAACCGCCAAGAACGGCTGGTTTTGTTGGCTCTGCTACTTCTCCGCACACCCTCTCCTCAGATGAACATGTGCTCTCTCCAGAGCTGCTACCAAAGCGTTGGAGAGTGAGTGTTGAGTCTGAAACTGAGGGTTTGGATTGGTAGGAAGCCTGTTGAGGGAAACGTTGAAACAGAGCTCGAGAGCTCGGCAATGGAGGGAAGGGTACGCTATTTGGCGACCAATGGAGGTGAGAGGATGAGATTTGAGACATGCCCTTCGAAAAAAAAATTTGATCTTGTGGAAGTTAAAAGCGTCAAGCAACGTGAAGAGGAGTGACCTGAGGATGGCCTCTCCTTTTTGGTAAGGTTAGAAATTGCTTCTAAACTGAAACAGCCTTGGTGTTAGCATCTGGTGCACGGTGTAAACCCCTATACGCATCACTTTAAACCATTAAATCCCTCTCAAGATTTATCTCTGTACCAACAAACAAAAAAAGGTTGAGACTTTTAAGTTTCTTTAAGCTTAAAGGAAGGAAGAAACTAGATTTTGACCTGCGCTTAAAAAGCGCGGGTATTTTTTGTTAATCGTTAAACCAATATTAAATAAATTTATATCTATTTATTAGATTCTATAATATTTAAAAGCTGTTTTATTATTATTTTTCAGTCTGGTAAAATGTTTTCACTGAGTTTTCATATCCGATTCAGACTTGTGGTCGAATCGATAGATCCAGTTATTCGTAAGAGTCAAATAAGGATATAATAAAACGAATATGGTAAAAATACATTAAAATAAAAAACTGTTATTAATGCAATGAAAAGAATATAAATTTGATTTTTGTTATAGATTTTTTGATATATCAATATATATTTGGCTTGTATAAGAATGGTTTTTTGTATGTGAATCGTGTTTTTGGTTTCGTTTCTTTTCTGGTTTTTTTGTAGTGTGTTAGTTTGGTTTCGATAGAGTTGATGGTTAAAGGTTTCTGACAGTGTTTTGAAATCCGACCCGGACCCGCAGTTGAACAGGTAAATCTGGTGACCCAATATAAATGCGGTTAGGGTTTTGTGAAAAATCCAAAATTTAAAAACCCACAAAACCCGTAAAAACCCACTAAAATCCGAAACCCGGTACCGGTTAAACCACTGGTTGAAACAATAGATAACTTATACATTCTACTGTTTAAAATGTTTTTTTTTTATTTTTTAGATTCTAAATTTCTAATTAAAAAGTTGAAGAAGAAGAACATGGCAAGCTTGATTATACTTTCTTTGTTATTGGTAATTTAATACAATGATGTTGATCCGCGCTTCGGAAGCGCAGGTTTTATTAAGATTATAAACAAAATTTGATACGAATTATTATTTTGAGATCGTATATTATTGTGTTAAAAAGTCTGTATTATATCAAAACAGAGAATTTATTTAAAATTATACGATTTAGGAATTAGTTTATTTGAGATTTATATGTATATTATTATGTAACTCTTTTAGGTCTAAACATTTTATTTGGATTCAAAAAAATCTGAAACCGATTTAAAAATATATGTTTGGTTCGAATTTTGGTCCTGACAAAAGTACCTATTGGATATTTTTTGGACCCGCGGATCTTGGTTTGGGTCCATATTTTACCCAAGATCCGATCGGATACTCAAAGCACCCAATATATTTTGAATATATAAGTCATATTTGGATATTTCATATATGTTTTTGGTATTACAAATATTCTTTTAAATTCCATGTTCATTTTTTCAGTTATAACTTTGAGTTTCAAGTAAAATATCAAAAGTTTAAAATATATTTCAGATATTCGAACAAAGTTTGGCTATTTTTGAGTTCATCGGATCTTTCATGGTTAGAATAATTAATGGTAGAATAGAAAATTATATATAGGTCTAATAACCTTTTACATTGAATTTTTATAATGATTCATTTTGATAGTATAAATTCTCTATGTGAACACTACAAAATTGTTTTTTTTCCCTACAAAATTGTTTCAATATATAATTTTTTTAAAAAATTGTTTAAATATGGTATATTTAGTTTATAATGCAACATCGAAAGTTTTAGTGATTTATTATTTTAACTATATATCGGTGATTATTACTTCCTACAATTCTAAAACATATTTATTTAAATAAAGAAATGGGGAATAATATTGCTTCAATTGCCGACATTGTATTTAATGTATCATGTATTAATATGACTATTAATGATAATGTTGTATGGTTATGTATTAATATGACTATTAATGATAATGTTGTATGGTTAGAGAAAATAAAAGGGAAGACCAAAAGTAAAAAAAAAAGGGTCCAAAACAACTTTCATAGGTAGATTTATTTAAACAACTTTCTTTTTAATAAAGTAGATAGTGGTGGAGGAAGCAAACTTAAGTATTATGAAGATATGGTTAGTACGAGAGAAGTATCAAATAGATGAGGGAGAGCAAGTTATGGCTATATATTGTTGGTTGGTTTCATACATTTGATGTTGTCTTTTCTTTAAATTTTTAGTACTTAAATATCATAAAGAGCTCAGATAAACATGTGGAATGTGAATACTTTTGTAACACTAAAGCACTTGGTTAATCGTTCAAATTGTTTTATTTGGAGGATGCAGTAAAAAACTTCACTTGAAGCAGATATTAGTTCTTCTGAACTTTACTTGGAAAAATTATAAGAAAACCAATTAGGAGAATACAATAACATTGTTGTTTTTCACGTTTTATCAGGTAAACCATAATTAAAAAAAATATTAAACCTTCTCCTATTTTAATCACTGAAGTTACGTTAAGAAAAAACTAATAAGATACTGAGAAAAAGACAACAAATCATTTACGCATTATCAAAACAAATAAAAAAAGTAAAATATAAATAGTCAACGTAAAAAAAAATGGAAAAAATAATTTCAAGATATAAACAAGAGACTAAATTATTGTATATAAATAAATGTATTTTAAAATATTACTTAATTAATTCAAAAAAAAAACTTCAAACAATTTCAATACTTATATGAAAACAATATATATATTTATATATTTGCACAGTATGAACAAAATACACAATAAAAAATAATATTGTATGTCCATGAAAATATAAGAGTAGAAATTGTAAGAGTTGACAACCTAAGATAAACGAACATATCAAAAGATCTATCCAACAAAAATAAGATAAAACATATCCTCGTTAAAATTATCTTAACACTCAAATTCAAAATTTAGTTTCAAATTCAATAAATTTGGTTTTAAAGACTTTTCTAACCTATATAAATAAAATTTAAGAAAACTAAAATGACTTAAATGAAAATTTCTTTACAAAAATATTTGACTAATAAAAATATACAGAAATGTGTAAAATAAATACATAGGTTACACTATAAATAGATTTAAAATCTCTGCATACCATGTAAAAGTTTTAGTATTACGGAAATGAAAATACAATTAATACCAATTTCAACCAATGGGTCATCCAAATCTTGACAACAAAAACATCTTGGTAGCTGAACTCGAATGGAACATAGAAACAATTATGAATTTCTTTCCCCAGAATCTAATATATATTTATAAAAATTAAGACCAAGCAAGAAATTGTCCAAAGATGCTCATATGTGTTCCTAACAAACAATAGAGCTTATTTTATCAAAACCGAGTATCACCAAACAATAAACTTAGAAATGAGACCGATGAACACCAGGAACAACATTACCAATCCAGGAACACCATTTCCAACCCAACTGGATGACTAATGTTTCGATTGCCAGTTTCTCACCAAAGTTGAGATTTTCTTTTTGGAAAATTATGCAAAGGTCTTACGGCTGGCAAAAACCTCAAAACTATTCATATACATTAGTTGTTAGATACAAATTGTTCAACTGAGAATAACATAACAATTCAATCATGGTGATGCCATAAAAAAATTCAAAACAAAAATTACTTACAAACAAACTAACTAACAACTTAAATTAAGAAAATGATATATCTCACTACACATCTCTTGTAAATGTAAACGTAAAACACAAACCACAAAATCATATAAGAAAATAATCTAGATCAAAAGTAAGGTATATCCCGCCCGTAGGGCGGACCGACCCTAGTATAATATGTAATATGGTATTTAGATTATGTTCTGGAAGCTTACTGAAAGTTACCTTCTTTAACAATTGAAGAAATATTATAACGTAGAAGTCCGTGTCATTTTTATATTTGTCAATATCACAGTTACCATCAGACTTTTGTTCGTTTTGATTGTAGTCATGCTATATAAAATAATATTATACGTTGTGTCATTTTGTTTTACTTTATTCGTATTTATTTTATTTGGTTTCTGTTTTATTAATTTTATTACTAATGAAAAAAGTTAGAAAATAAGAAATATAGATAAAAACAGATTAATGGCTACAAAAAGGCGATAATAAAGTGGTTTCTTTTTCTTCTAATTCTCGCCACGATCTGTGTGGTTAATGATGATTTCTTCAATATTGGGGTTGTTTCATGTTCGAAAGCAAACACGATGTTGTCTATTTCCATGATCTCTCAGATGGGTGAATGTGATGATGTGGTTGCAAGACAGTTATATCGAAAATGTGTATATAAGAGAAGGATGGAAAGATCAGATCTATATAAAATTCTCTCTATTTTCCTAGCAAAATTCTTATACTCTCTTTGAAAATCTTTCATTTTCCAAATGGCGGACAACATCCGAAGATCTTTACAAGATATCAACCTTGATGCTAATGATGAACCTTTTGTCTTACCGGCTGATGTGGTGCGACAGGCGGAGGAGGAGAATCGTTTCATCCTATTTGGCCGCCCGGTGATGCCAAGGAAACAAAATCTTCGTGCAATCGTAGCAACTGTGCCACAAACTTGTGGCTTTGAAGGCTTGGTCCATGGAAGAATCATTGAACGCAGAAGGTTCCCAGTTTGTGTTCCTGTCGGAGGAAGCCATGGATATGGTGATAAGAAGAGGCTCTTGGTAACCGGGGCTTCTAGCTCTAGTGGTAAAGGACTCATAGCTGTGAGTTCCGCCATCTGGGTTCGAATCCCGGCCACTGGGGAATTAACATTTCGGCATCGCCAGGGACAGAGGACCGACACATGGCAACACGTGACTAGTCTGGATCACTTCTGTGGAGCCAGGATACCTCTGTATAATTCCAAAAAAAAAAGAAAAGAAGAGGCTCTTGGGCGTATGCTGGTCATTCAGAGATGGACGCCTCTGATGGATATGGCGATGCTCAACTTCATTCCGTTCTGGATCCAGATCAGAGGCATTCCCTTTCGGTATATGAACTGGTCGGTGATTGTTAACATTGCGAGAATACTAGGAGAGTACACAAAATGGACTACAACGAGGAGGTTGGTAGCATACTGGTGTTTGTCAGGGTTTGATGAACTGGAATGTGAACAATCCTTTCAAGTTTCAGCAAAACTTTCAATTCACCTTAGAGTAAACACTCTCCTCAGAATCCAGTAAGAGAGGTTACGTGGCTTCTGTGAAACATGTGGTATGATTACACATAGATTCAGGTGCTTGTCTGATTCAGAATGGAGGTGCTGGCCAAAATGATGATGACAATGACAGTGGTGGTGAAGATGCAGATGTAGAGCACCAAACCAAGGTGTGATCATTGAAGAGATCAATGAGGATGCAAATGTAGGAGAAGCTGCTGCAGATAATGATACCGAAGGGCAAAATGTGGAGGCTGAAGCAGAACCTGTGGACCCTGAGTAAGAAGAGTATGAACGAAACATTAGGGAGTGGGAGGAGGAAATGATGATGTTTAACTATGGAGTGGTGATGGGAGGCAAACGATGTTCTCCAGTGAGATGGATTTGGAAGAAATGTACAACTCGTTTTATCCTTATTGCCAACATGTTCCATAGGAGACTGCATCTGAATCGGTTCTCAAGAGGAAAGCTTGGATTTCGGCTGCTACGGAAAACTCAGCGGAGTTCCACAAAGGTGAGACTAGTGGAGAAAATGGAGTTAAACGCAAGAAACTAGGAAGTGTAATGGTGCATAACGAGATGGAAGCAGATGCTTCTGAAGCAATGGTCGACCCCAACAAAGTGAGAGGCGCGGTGGACCCTGAACAACCTCTTCCACCATGAGGACAGCTTGTTCGAACTGTCGAGGACTAGGAACAGATTCGACGGTTCGACGCTTAAAGGAGATATGCTGCAAGTATCTCCCGGACATTCTTTGTTTATTAGAAACAAAACAGCAAGATAACTATGTGCGTGATGTAGGAGCTCAACTAGGATTTCCCAATTCAATTATTGTACCACCAGTAAGAACCGAAGGTGGTCTTGTTATTTTCTTTTAGCAATCAGTTCAGTTGAATGCAATTAGTTAGTCTGCTCATCTCATAGATTGTAATGTTAGTTTTAATGGAATGAGTTTGAATTTTTTCTTTGTGGACGGTCACCCTAATCCGACATTCAGACATCACACTTGGGAAAGATTGACCAGATTAAGCCTCTTAGGGGATTTTGATGAGATCTTGGGAAAACATGAGAAGGAAGGAGGACGGCTGAGACCTGAAAGCTCTTTTTGTGAATTTCGATAGATGATAAGAACATGTGAGTTTACTGATCTTCATTCTGTAGGAAATCGACTTTCATGGGTTGGACAACGTGGAAGACATCTGGTTAAATGTTGTATGGATCGTACTATGGCAAATACAAGATGGTTTGAATTATTCCCAGCATCTCAGAATGAGATTTTGGAGATAGGAGAGTCGGATCACAGACCATTGGTGTGTTTTATCAGTACAGAAAGAGAGGATCCTCCCAGAAATTTCAGATTTGATAGTCGTATGATTGCTAAAGATGGATTTACGGAGATTGTTAGAAGAGGTAGGAGAGGAACAGGACAGACTCAAATGATACAGATGCCTTTAGCTCAAAGATTAAGCAGTTGTCGACATCAAATATCTCGATGGAAAAGACAAAATCGCAACAGTGCAGAGGAAAGAACTGGAAAATTGAGAGCAATGCAGGATAAAGCTATCACCTCAGCTGATGTATCTCAACAGAGGAGAACAGAGATTAGAGAAGAGTTGAATCAAGTCTACATGGATGAGGAGGTATATTGGAAACAAAAAAGAAGGATCAACTGGTTGTGTTCTGGAGATCGCAATACAAGATACTTCCATGCAGTTACAAAAGGAAGAAGAATAAAGAACACCATAAACTCAATCCAAGATGAGCAAGGTGTTATTTATCGAGGCCACTCAGAGATCTCGCAAGTGGCTGGAAAATATTTCCAAGACTTATAAGCATCGGAAGGGACTGATCCAGAACAGTATGTGAGAGTCTTTCAGAATCTCCAACAACGGGTTACACCAGAATGAATCAAGATCTTACTAGAATGGTCACTGAGGAGGAGGTCTTTAAGGCGGTTATGGATATTAGAGCTCATCGTGCACCAGGACCAGATGGTTTCACTACTGTGTTCTACCATAATTATTGGGATGATATAAAGGAGGAGATCATGAAGGAAACTATATCCTTCTTCGAGATAGGGCATTTGGATCCCCAGCTCAGCTATACCAATATATGCTTGATACCAAAAGTTTACCCACCGACAGGACTGAAGGAGTTTCGACCAATAGCACTTTTTAATGTATCATATAAGATCATATAAGATCATTACAAAAATCTTGGTAAACCGGCTCAAGCATCATCTTGGTAACATTATATCATAGGATCAAAATGCTTATATTCCTGGGACGATGATTTCAGACAACATTGTTATTGCTCATGAAGTCTTCCATTGTTTGAAAGCTCGAAAGAGACAAGCTACTTCGTACATGTTGATCAAAACAGATATAACAAAAGTATACGATCGCCTATAATGGAGATTTTTGGCTGAGACAATGAAGCATTTGGGATTTGATAGTATTTGGATTAGCTGGATTATGGAGTGTGTTACGGCGGTCAGATACTTGGTTTTGGTCAATGGAAAGCCAGAAGGATTTATCACACCAGCTCGTGGACTTAGACAATGAGACCCTTTGTCCCCTTATCTCTTTATATTGTGTGCTGAAGTGCTCTCAAATTTGATGACAAAGGCAATGGAGGATAGATCAATTATGGGAGTGAAGATTTCCAATAATGTACCAGCTGTTAATCATCTACTTTTTGCAGATGATTATTTGTTCTTCTCACTGGCTAATGAGAGAGAAGCTAAGAAACTAAAGCATATCTTTGGTTTATATGAAGCAGTTTCTGGACAAGCAATCAACCTAAATAAACCGTCTATCACGTTTAGAGCTAAAGTGAATGCTACGGTTAAGGTGAGGATGCAAACTCTGCTAGGTATCTACAATGATGGTGGCATTGGAAAGTATTTGGGTGCCTGAACAAGTAGGAAACAAGAAGAGAGAGATGTTTGCATACATTGTTGATAAGGTGAAATCAATAACATAAAGCTGGAAACAGAGACATCTTTCTAATGGCGGGAAAGAAGTTTTACTCAAAGCTATTGCAATGCCAATATATTCTATGAATATTTTCAGATTGCCAAAGGATACCGTACAGAGATAAATGCAATCTTAGCAAAGTTTTGGTGGTTTTCTGGTGAGAAAAAAGGACTCCATTGGTACTCTGGGAATAGAGTAAGTGTGCCGAAGACGGAAAGAGGTCTGGGATTTAAAGATTTGGAAATCTTTAATCAAGTTCTACTAAGCAAACAAGTCTGGAGAATTATGCAGCATCCCAATTGTCTTATGGCTCGCATTCTTAGGGCTAGATACTTCTCAGATGAAGATGTATTAAATGCAAAGCTGAAAAGGAAAGCTTCATATGCTTGGAAGTCAATCCTATATGGGCGTGATCTGATTACTAAAGGGTTACGGTATATAGTAAGTAATGGAGATCGAGTTAATATGTGGACTGATCCATGGATACCAGATCATCCACCAAGACCACCGAGAGCTAGAGAACAGACTATTGCAGGAGAGAAGGTGAAAGAATATTTTGATACAAGTCGAGGCCAGTGGAATGAACAAAAGCTTCGAGAGGCGGTTTTTGATGAAGATGTAGATCAAATTCTTGCTATTAGAATCAGTCATGTGGCACAACAAGATTTATTGGAATTTAACTATAATGAAGATGGTACACTGTGAAGTCTGGGTATTGGTTGCGTACTCGTCTACCAACTAATGTTCCTACACAACCAACACATGGATCAGCTGAACTGAAACACAGGATATGGAAAACAAAAGCTCCTATGAAGCTAAAACACTTCTTGTGGAGACTATTTTCTGGATGCCTAGCGACTGGTAACAATCTCAGAAGAAGACATATCACTCGGAATGATCTTTGTCAAAGATGTTGTAATGTAGAAGAAACAGAAGAACACATTTTCTTTGGCTGTCTGTATGCTGTAGGGATCTGGAGAGCTTATGGTGTATCCAACCTAAGCATAAATAGCCCAACAACAACTCTTGAAGAAAAGATAACAGCATGTTTACAATACTCATTTTCTATTAGGCTAACTCATTTTCAGGATTTACCAATTTGGATTCTGTGGAGACTTTGGAGGAGTCGGAATATGTTGATGTTTCAACAAAAAGAGATGCATTGGAGGACTCTATTACGGTATGCGCAGGAGGATGCAAAGGAATGGAAACAGAGTGACCATTTGGAAACACGTACACTCAACCAAATAAGACGAGGAGGAAGTTTCACTAATGGTGGAAATGTGAAATGGGAACGACCACCCTTAGGATGGATGAAATGTAATACTGATGGATTATTTAGTCAACTAATGACTGAAGGAACTGCAGGATGGGTTATTCGAGATGAAAATGGAGCCTATAAAGGATCAGC
Organism: Brassica nigra; assembly: GCA_016432835.1. Classification (NCBI taxonomy): domain Eukaryota; kingdom Viridiplantae; phylum Streptophyta; class Magnoliopsida; order Brassicales; family Brassicaceae; genus Brassica; species Brassica nigra. Next base: position 32,113,759 of record CM028242.1, read on the forward strand.
TCAAGCAAGAGGCAGACGAGTACAAGATGCTTTGGAAAGTGAACTACAAGCAATTCTACTGGCCTTAGAACATTGCTGGAGCTTAGGTTATAACCAGATGATTCTAGAAAGTGATTGCCAAAGGCAATTGATATAATCAACAATAAGAACCTACACTTTGGCTAATACAACTGGATACGAGAAATTAGATGGTGGGCAAGGAAGTTTCAGAACATCTGCTTCAAGTAGATTAATAGGAATGCAAACAAAGTGGCTGATCAGTTAGCAAAGCGGATTGAAGAAGGCGTAGATTTTCAATTTCATTACAATGTACCTTAATACTTACATGATCTTTTGCATTTTGATCACATACATTCAGCATAAGTAATAAAATTTGATGTTAAAAAAAAAGAGTTAAAGTGTGATTGGTTGATAACATTGTAAAATGAAGTGGAAAAAGGAGATCAAAAAGAACTCAGCTTAATTGACATAAACAAGGGGCTATATGATATTAAAATATACATATATAATTTAAAAATATCAAGAAATTATGTCAAATCAGCATTATAACATAACTTTTGATTTGTCATGATTACTGGTTTTAAATCATATGTGAACACTTCCAGTGGGTTATAGCCTGAACTTTTATATAGTATATAGATGTATGGCAAACTACGATGACAATATAAAATTTAAATTTTTTTATGTAATTTCATAAATGTAATTATAAACCATCTTTAGTTTTTAAACAAGTGAAAAAATGATCAATTATTATGATTTAATTAATTTATAAATATTCAAATATGTATGTAGCTTTAAAATATGATAAATTTGCAAGATAACCATGGTGGAAAAAATATTAAGAATATAGTTATGCATTGATAAGTGTGATAATTTGGCATGAAAATGGACCATCTTTTCCTTTTCCGCGCGTGACTATTTGTGAATGCATTGTGTGATATTATGTTATACTATATTTTAAAAATAGATAGTATAAGACAATCAAATAACAACAATAACACATAACAAAGAAAAAATGAGAAGGAAGAAGGAAAAGACGAGGAAGAAAAGAACAATGACATAAAAGAGAAAAAAAAAGAATTGTTGTCTTACATATAAAGGACAAGAAGGGAGAGAGAGAATATTGTATAAAATTTATGATAGTATAGATTTAAAGTTGCGTTCATGGAATATTGTATAAAATTTATAAAATATATGTTTGTTTTCAAAGATTCAGAACATATCATGTGTAGAAAAAATCTATGTTTTTATTATGTAAAATATAAAGTTCAATAATTGTTCTAACAGAAATAAAAATCAATTAAAAGTAGATGGGGAAAACATATTTGTAAGAGAAAAAAAAAAATGTGGATGTTAAGGATAATATGGCAAATATTACACAAATAGCATAGCCTAAATTCTCTTATGCTTATATACTTAATCTGATCGTTTGTTATAGACATGAAGCCAAATTCCCCTTTAATGCAACTCTAATTACATTAACACTTATTTTTTAATTTTTCTACTTATTCATAAAACAACATAAATCATACAGATTGTTATAAAATATCTTACAATCTAATAGAATGAATGGAACTAAATATAATTAACAAGAATCTGATTTTAATATATTTAAAACTCAACTAAATTATGATTCAGTTGAAAAATAGATACAAACCAATATACGGAAAAACAAAAACTGAACTGATCTGAATATTTATAAATGAAATCACATATTAAATGAGATAACAACATAATTTAATTTTCAATATTTGCTTTTCTTTTCATATGTATAGATTATAAAACAATTTAAAATTAACAACAAGTGAAAACGACATATTAACTAATTATGGTTTAATTATTTTGTAAATGTTTGGATAATGAAGAAAGGAAAAATAGATGTAAAATTAAAGTATAATATCACAACTGATCTTTATAAAAATAATAATCAAGGAACAATATTAACATACAAAATCTTATAATATATTATTTATAAATGTAAATATACAACAATAAAGTTTTTGTTTGCTAAATAGTAAACATAAAAAATATTATATATTAGAATTGTGTTCAAAAGCTCGGTTCATAAATTATCGACATCTATCTATCTATCTAAAGGAGAAGGAACTCTTCTCATATGCTGCCACATCATCACGAAGGGATGGACAAATCTTGCCATGTGTCTCTCTTTTTCTACAAGTTTCGTTGAATTTTGTGTGTGTTGTTGATGGCCATTCACGAGTGCAGAAAATTGTGAAATACTGTTTGGGCTTTTCAATTCTTTTTGGGCTTTAATTTTGTTGGTACCGGTTCTCATCAACTTTGTCGTCTACTAACGCTACAGATCTCCCCTCTATGAAACGGCCATTTTAACGTACCGATGAACATTCATACAGTATCTTCTTATTAACCTTCTCATTGATAGCACCCCTCCCAAACGTCTCATTAATTCTCATTAAATTATCATTCACCTCATCTTTAGGCTAGCGACTATAAATAAGCATGTAGAGTTTGACCTTTCTCATCACATCCTCCTCTTTTCTATATCACCATTTCAAGCACAGAAAAAGCAATAGCATCCTCTCAGATTCCGATTTCTGACTAGAAACTAGGGTGTAGTCTGTTGTTAAGGGTGGAGATGTCTAGAACCTTGGATCTACTAAGCTTCATCCCACCTGAAATTTTCTCGGGATAATCAAAGATGTTGGAGGAGATCATACAAGAATTTAAATAGAGTTCCTCGACAGATCCAAGCTGGTGAGATAAGCATGGGACTTGAAACCAGAAATGGCGTGGTTTATGTGGGTCTGACTCTGAGTGCGAGAGACTAAAGAGACGAAGCCACGGCTCCGGATCCAACTTTGAGACGCTTGGAACAGAGATCAGTCCAAGAAACTTTGACATCTCTGCAAGTCACGACACGAGTTTTGTCGGGGGATCATTCTGGGAGTAGACTCTCCTCAGGAAGAACGTTTTTGAAGCTTATAACTTGATGTATTCTCTGTACAAAATTTGAGATTGGTGATGTATGAAGGGAAATTGAGAGAACAGAATCGTTATAAAGGACAAGGAGAGAAAAGATCAATCCAGAATCTAAAAAGGTGTGGAAGCAGAAAAGGTCAACCGAGAAATCTGAAGTTTTAGTTTCGCCATTAAAGAGGAAGTGGTTGTTTTAGGAGATATGTTGAAAAGCCCGAGAGAAGGAAGGAAGTCACTAGACAGATGCACAAGGAAAAAATATATTTTATTAAATGGTGAAAGGAAGAGTGGAAAGCTGTGCACGCACTTGCCATATTTCTGACAATAATTTTCGTTACTCCACATTCTATACTTTTGTTCTTATATTCTTAAGATTATATATGATATAATACAATTATATATTTTTTGTCTGCATGAGTTTTTTGGTTTTTTTTAATTCTTTCATTCTCAATTCACCGATCAATCCAATAAAAATATTTAATCATTATTAATTATAAAAATTTTACAAGATCAAAAATATCACTATTACGACATTCATGAGAATGTAAATCACTAACAAATAGATAAAAGTTAAAATTACATTTCGTACTGGAATATAAATAAAATTTAGTTTTTGTATCTTAACATTATTGTTTGTTTTTCATTTATTTTTAGAAATCTTAAGTATGTCTCATTTTTAAAAGATTTTAGTTGTTTTACATTTTTCACAATATTTTTTCTATTAATAGTAAATAGAAAAAGAAATTCTTAGAATCATCAACAACTTTGACTTTAATTTCAATAACAGATACGTTTAAACGAATAATGCTTCTTCAGTTACTGAACGCGTTACAAACAAAAGCTAACTAATCCAAGCAAATAGAAAAAAATGATAAGATAATTACATCACAAATACATTAAATTAGAAAAATGTTTGAGATCTTTTAACGCGTTACAAACAAAAGCTAACTAATCCAAGCAAATAGAAAAAGATGATAAGATAATTACATCACAAATACATTAAATTAGAAAAATGTTTGAGATCTTTTTTTTTTATTTTGAGATATTTATGATTACATCAGGGATGTCTACTAATACATGAAATTAAGGGATAGATCGAGTCTTCCACAAACTATATTCTATTTTTAGTAAAAATACTGTATTCTATTTATCCTTTTTAATATCATAGACTTTATTCAATAACTTTTAAATATTATACATTGATTATATATCTGGGCACAAATATAAATATAAATCTCATTTGTTTTTTTAGTGTTGGTTTTTAGATTTTTCTGATTTGTAAAATTATGTAATGTGGAAATTTTATTGGTTACATTTTGAAACGTTTTTTAATGAGTTCTATTATAAAATGCAGACATTAGCTATACAAAAACATCATGGAACATGATGCATAAATTGAACCCAACGATATATAATAAAAAAGGCAGCTACACGAAAATAACAAAGTTTTAGGACATGTTTAACAACAAATAAAAACTCAAACATGTTAAAATATATAAAAAGTTAAAACATTAAGTTTACTTGTCATGTAAGTTGCCCTTTTATGGGCTTTAATGAAATTGAAAGTCAGACAAAAACATAGATAAATTACACATTTATACAATATATTAATAAACAAAATATGTCAAGTATGCATCGAATACATGTCCACCAATTAAAGTTTTTACTATTCCGAAGAAATCAGATCAAAATAATATGATACTGTCGTTTGGACATCAATATCAAATACCTCAAATATATTTCATAAACAACACAAAATCTGAAAACAAAAATACACAACTAAATAGCATAAATATCAAATAATCCGTGCGAAGCGCAGGAAAACCGGTAGTATTAAATAAAAGCAGAACCAATAAAGCGAAAAAGTATCATTACACTACATACCAGTAATGATCTTATTCCATTTCCTCGCCGAAACAGATCATTAAGCCATTGACTCTCTCTCTCTCTCTCTCTCTCTCTCTCTCTCTCTCTCTCTCTCTCTCTCTCTCTCTCTCTCTCTCTCTCTCTCTCTCTCTCTCTCTCTCTCTCTCTCTCTCTCTCTCTCTCTCTCTCTGCAATTAGGAGGTTCATATGCACATTGCAGTTAGGAGCTTCAAAGAAAATAAACCAAATTACATGTTTGTTAACACAAGATCTATGTAAATATTGATACATGTATATTGTATAGCATAATTAATAATAATAACACTTATTATGAAAATACAATAGTGTTAGGATTTTAACATTTGATTTGATTTTATTATTTGCATGGTGAAATTCTAACATTATTTTATTTGCATAATAAATGTTAATTATTATTATTATTATTAATTAGATCATATGCAGGTATTAACTCTAGAATAATTAAATGTTGTTATTATTAAGTTGATTATAAATGGTTATATGCAACTATATTTATATATTGATGAAATAAATATATTTTCGAAATTATCCATATCTAATAATATTTCGATGGAGTAAAAAGAGAATTAAATATCTTGTTAGGATATTATTATGAAAATACAAAAAAATTAATGTAAGCAACTTTCTAGGGATGGTCCATTTAAAATATCACACATGAAAGAAGTCATGACTTCTGTTTTAATAGTATAATAAGATTTGTTTTTACAATTAATTTATTATAAAACTCAAATAATCTAACATACAATTCGACTAACAAAAGCAATCTATAACTTAAAAATAATCTAGTAAATCATTTGTACTAAATTTGGATCAATTTGGTTCAACTAAATATGACTGAAGAAGACAATCCAATTTAAAATCCAAAAAGACTTGATCCAAAATTCTATTTGATCATAATAGTAATTCAAATACACCAAGTCTGATCCAAAAGTCAAAAGTTTAAATTTCTATCGAGTATCGAAATAAATAAGATTATAACAAACATATTGTTCAAGTATCAAGTACCACTATTTTAAGAAAAACATAAAAGAAAAATTGTCCCTGAAGATTAGGTTCATTTTCTTAAACCTGATAGCAATCTCTTTTGTTTGCTTAGTCTTCTTCACACTCAGCAAAATCCGGCTTATATACGAGACTCCTTCTTCTTCCTTTCTCATTTACCAAAAACCATTAACACACGCACACACACATCTTATTCAGATACTCCATTTCTGTTTCATTTTTTTCTTCCAATATCCTTTTCAATTTTTTCTCCATCGAATGAGCCAAATAAAAACCATCCACAATCCCATTGGGCCACTAGAGAAGTTTTTGGATCTTCTCTTGTTATCTCTAATCATTTTCATGACTCTGAAAGGCGGCACGAGTGGTGCTTGTGCCGCGTGCAAGTACCAACGCAGACGCTGTGCCGCGGACTGCCCACTCGCGCAGTACTTCCCAGCAGAGCAACCAAAATTATTCCAAAATGTTCATAGGCTCTTTGGAGTTAGAAGCATCGTCAAGATCCTCGAGAACCTCGATGAAGCACAGAAACCAGAAGCTATGAAATCAATCATCTTCCAGTCTTATGTCCGTGACCGTAACCCTATTCATGGTTGCCTCGGAATCACGCAACAACTTCAGTACATGATCTGCCTCGCTGAAGAAGAGCTCAAAGCGGTCAATTCACAACTACAAATATATCGTAACAACGGTCCATATCATCAAAACGCTCACAATCAAATGATTCATGAGATTGGTGAAAAGCAAGAATATGTTACATCGCAACTTAATTTGGGAATGGGACTTACGGTTAACAATAACCAAAACAATATCACACCATTCTTTAGTCCTTTGCCAGTTTTTGAAACGCAGCCGCAACAGCCTCAAATGTCTTACACTTATAGTTCTAGTGAAATTAATAACAATGGCTATAGTCCTCCTGTGTATACAGATTCATGCAAGGAGATTCTCACCACCAAAAACAACAATATGGATGCTTCTTTGGCTTGGGGTCAGAATCGATTTCCTTATCATCATGACAATGGATTTAACAATCAAAACGAGCATTGTAGTGAGATGAAGAGCAATAACGGTGTGGTGGCGATACAGTCTCAACTCGTTAATCTTCAGATGGTATCAAATAAGCAAGATGAAGAAGGCGATGTCGAGTATGATGAAATCCATCAGTTCCTCGAAATAATCGATGATAAGCAATCATTTCCAGATACAAAAGTAGCTTATGCTTCAAGGTATGTGTTTTATTGTTTTTAAAGTTCAAAATTTTTAGGGAAAATGTTTGAATTCGATTTTTGGTGGTTGCAGCTCCGGTGAATCGCTAAAGGAACGTATAGCTGAAAATGGAGAGAGTGAACTGAGGAGTGCGGCAACTTGCTTCAGTCTCACCAGTGTGAATTGATTACCAGTGGGGATCATGAAGACTTATGAGGGAAGTAGACAAATCTTTTTATTCAAATTTTGATTTTTGTTGATTGTTTTTAATTAATCCCCAAACTGTTTTGTCTGGGCATTGATTCTAGTCTTTTATCTTTCTTTCTGTTTTTTTTTTTTAAAAAGAAAGTATACGTAGTTATGAGTTATTTAGTTAAAATCTAAGTATGGGTTTCATTTTCTCAAAAATGCATTTTATATTACGGTTATATATGCAAAATGACCAAAACAATTAGGGTATTATTTATTGTTTTAACTATACTGAGTTTCACATATTTCTCTTATTGAATAATTTTTTATTAATTCTAAATAGGGTAAATTGAATTAATTTTTAATTATATTTAGTTTTATTTTTATATTATATTTTAAATATATTTTTATAAAATCATGAATAATATGATTCCTATTTAAGAAAATAGAAAAAAAACTAAAATACAGAGGTCTAGAGTTGCATAAGAAAATCAGATAATAGTTTGAAAATACATGCATGGATATAAATATTTACCAAAAAGCTAAGTCATAATAATTCTTTAGTATTTTTCATTTGTGTATAAGTTTAAGTCATTAATTTTCTAGCTTATATGTATGAAATGATAAGGTTGGTTTAAATAATATTTTTAAAATTTTGTAATATATTAAACCTAATTAATAATCAGTTTGATATTCATTTGGATATACTGAGCTACAAAATTCTTCTGAAATTTGAAATACAATTAACGTGAATACAACAAATAAAATGATTTAATATCTTAGAGACTGTGTCAAATTGTCAATCATATTCCATTACTGGAGTCATCGATCATATCTCACACGTTTTGAAATAACATTCACATCTTGTCAGATCCTATGATTTTTTGTCAAAGTCAGATCCTATGATTTAGCATTTGATTTTACACTTACTATTGATTGTCATTGTTTGGTAAGCAGATATATTCATCAATATTAATTGCACACTCCTTTGTAACACAAAACAAAACTTAACACAACAATATGATTTGATATTTGTTTTCTTATCATGGTATAAAGGGTTGAAAAACTGAAACTCACAGAGGAGTATTTATGTTTCCTCTAGGAATGATACCCACGAGAATGTCATTGTCGAATGATTTAAAATGTGTAATGTACTTAAGGAACAATTACAATACTAGGCTAGATACGCAACTTGCGCAGAAATGAAAATTGTTTAAATGAATTAGTAGACCTTTATTCGCGCAACTATGCTGATAATTAGTTTCACTTTTTACTCTAAATATTAGTTTTGCATGATTGGTGATATATAATTTTAATATTTATTATATTACTAATTTTTAATATGTTCAAACACAACAATTTTATTATTCGCATGAAATAATTTAATTTATTCTTTCAAATTATAAGTGGTATATCTCTTACTACAATATGAACACTAATTAAAACCTAAACCACCCATGATATTTACAAGAAGTGCTACTCAATTAATATTAATTTAGATAATTTATTAAGGGTATACTTGTATTTTAGGTTTTGGCCATACATATATGCTAATCCAATTATTTGTATGATTTTAATTTTTGACTCAATAACTTAAACTAAATCCAATTCATAAAACGCCGGCTTCATTTAAATTATTAAACCAAAAAATTTTGTGCATCATATTTGTCTTTATCCTTTTAAATCTCTCCTCTTCATTATCCATGTTCTATCAAGGTTTTTTATGTTGGTGATGTAGAGAATATATTTAGAATAAATATCTAATTATTTAGTGTTTTATTTATAATTAGAATAATTATCTTTATTATTTTAGGGTTTTCTAGTTCTCTTATATATATCCGCCTAGCTTTAAGTCTGTATTCAGATTATGATTTGATTAATAAAATGATTTTTTCTAAAGATGTTTTTTAAACCACCGAGAAGAGTATTCTCAAACCATAAAGAGATTTTAATTAAGCACTGTGAAGAATATTCACAAATCTTAGTTTTCGGGTATTCTTACTGATCTAGTTCTATCCCTAGAAGTTTTCGCTACATCAGTTTGTATCATAGCCAGGTTGTTTGGTTTTCTTATCAAACCATGATCCTCGATATAGATTTTAATCTGTTCTTTTCTATGGCTATGGCTGCTCGTGTTTAGTCATGGATCTACGACGGGGAAGATGTCTATGGAAGTCTTTTTACCGTGTACGAGGAAAATTAATCTCAATCTCAAGATCTCTACAACGAGATCTATGAATCTCCAATTTACGATGTTTATGATGACGAAGGTTGGATTCAAGTTCAATGATTTGGATGACGAAGAGTTATACGATCTATGCAATGAAGTTCTTCTCCAACCGATTCTTCTCATGGACGGTAGTCCCTTAGGGTTACGCAATTCAATTTGTGAAGATTATTGTGCTAATTGGGCTTTTGGAAATAGTAGCCCAATTTCAACACTTTTGTGCAATAAGGAGCAAAATGATTTTAATTTCAGTCTCATGTTGACGTTGTTAAGGGTAGGGGAAAATTTTATTTTCTAATTTGGAAAATATTATCAATGGAGGAGAAGGAAAAATAAAATCAGATAAAGACAACGGTTAAGATTCGAGACGAATCTTTTCCAATCTGGAAGGAATGATGTAGAGAATATATTTAGAATAAATATCTTAATTATTTAGTATTTTATTTTTAATTAGAATATTTATCTTTATTATTTTAGGGTTTATAGTTTTCTTATATATATCGGGGTGATTGGTTGTGGTTGTGGTTGTGGGTGCTCTAGAAAGCCAAAATTTAGCTCAGAGCCATGTATGTCAACCAATCAAGCTTTCCTTTCAATAGAAAACCTACAGCAAAAAAAAAAACCTCTAGAAAATTAAAAAATGGTTGTAGAGAGATTTATTTCCAGAGCAAAAAATTAATGCTTTAGAAAGCTACAACAATAAAAGCTACAACAAATAAATCTACATATAAAATTCTACAACCAAAATTATAAAGCTACTGCCTTTTCCAATCACCCCCATAGCCGCCTAGCTTAAATTTGTTTTCAGTTTATGATTTGATTAATAAAAGGAGTTTTCCTAAAGAGGTTTCTCTTTAAACCACTGAGAAGAGTATTCTCAACCCCAAAGAGCTTTTGATTAAACACTGTGAAGAGTATTCACAAACCCTAGCTTTCGGATTTTCTTAGAATCAACGGATCTAATTCTATCCCTAGAAGCTTCCGCTCCACCAGTTGTCTATTGGTGATTTAGATTTTTATTTTTGGTTGTACAACCCTAAACTCTTAGATCATTTTTAATGAATTGTTCTGTGTTAAAAATCTTACAATCATTCTTCTATCTCCACCACATTATATAATAAACACTTAAACCTGCTACTATAACAGACTGAAAATAAACATATTCACATGAATATTATTTTCAATCATTCATTTGTCATTTATGTGAATGACATAAATTGGTACAATACCTATTGCACTTTAAAAATTGCACAAGATAAATTGGTAAAAAAACGATTGCATTAATGAATGATATATGAACTTACTTTATATAAAAACTAGTGGTATTCCGGCGCTACACGCCGGATTCGTATGTTTTATTATTAAATGAATTTACAATTCATTTTATGGTCTTAGTGAAAAAATATGTTCAAGAATATTAAAATGAATATATGTTGAAAGAGAATGGGATTTTGTTCCCGATCTATTTGATAGTGATTAGCGACCATAGTATATTAATTTGTTTTGAAGTTGCTTAGTGCGAATTGGAATGGTATAGGTGGTTGTGACTAATCGATTCAATAAAAGTAGAATAAAAAACCGATTGTCATAAGAAAGTTAATTTAGTTGGCATTTAAACATAAAGTCAATTGATGTTTTATTTACGGAATATACTTATATTGTTAAGTTTCATGTGGACAGTATATAAAAGGAACTGCATTTTAAATTTTCTTTTAGAGATTATTCTGAATTTAAACGTGTAAGGAGGTTTTGTTCATATATTTATTTGCTTTTTGGTAAGAAACTAATTCTGGCAATGGAACATATTAGGAAATGAGGAAAGACATTTCTATTTTTTGTTTGAAAATTAAAAACGAAAATAAAAAACAGTATGTAAATGAAAGCTGAAACAAAAAAAACCCTTATAAATTGTAATAATGCTGAATCATAGATGATGTTCTCAACATATGAGACAGCTTATGTTTGTACGAAGCCATTGATCAATGCAGCGGAAATGGAAACATGGCCGCAAGTAAGAGAGCATATATTCCATTGTTGTAATTTCCGAAGCATACCTTGCATCTATCGTTTTTTGTTCTGTAGTTGGACGCTTATTAGTTCCCTCAAGATTGGTGATCGTAAGGTAGACGCAGTGCCGGTCCTGAGATTTTGGAGGTCCAATATGAAACTACAAAAAAATATTTTAAATATCGTAATATATATTAAATAATTATATAAATTTTATTTAAAATAATATTTACATATTTTTAAATAACCAATTGAAATATATATTCCTATACATCTGTATGTTACATTAGTTAATGAGCTTGTTTTTCTTGCATAAATGTTTTTAATCTACATATTAATATTTTTAATTAAAATGAAGAAAATGATTTAGAAGGAAAAAAATAAAAATAAAAAAATTTAATTGATTTTTTTAATTTGTGGGATCCACAAATTTGTAGGTCCCATACCAATGTTTCACTTGTATCCCCTCAGGCCCGGCCCTGGGTAGATGTCAAGTCCTGCAGTTGCGTTTTGGTTGTAGTCTGTGATGGTAAGAGTAATTTAAAAATCATTGTTATGTTATTGCCTTCGGCTTTTAGTAATTTTATCGCGTATTGGATTGTTTCTTGAATAAGCAGGATTGAGTCGGGATGCTTTATTTGATGGTATATTAATATGAATTCCTACCCTCAGTTGTTGAGTCATTAAAATTATCTTAATAGTCAGTATTAGATCGTTGTTAGAAATGAATGATAGATTATTGTGTGTTGAGTTTGTGGATGTAGACTCGGAGTGTGTGTCGGGGATTTGCTCCTGAAAATCTTGTTTGCTGTGAGAACTTATAAGAGAAAAATGGTTCATTATTAGTTCTTTGGTTATTTGTGTGAGTTCAAAGTTGTAAGCAGCGTAAGGTGATATAGCAGTTGTAACTACGTTTGAAACAAATTTTGACAAAGGAAAATTTTACCAGAGGAAAAACAATAAAAACATATTGTTTTCATGTTTAGAGCGATGCTCATCATTGTTTGTATATTATGCTATTTTAAAGATTTCGGATAAATTATTAAAGTCCAAAGAATGTGTTCTCACCAATGTATTTTTATTATTTATCAACAGTTTTTGATACATAGGTGCGACACTTCATTGGTACCTGTTTCAGAAAAATATATCTTGGAAAGCACGTAAGTTCATAAAAGTGCAAATGAGTTAAAATAAAAACGAAGCCTTGTTATAATAAAACTTGCAGAAATAGTTCAAACTGCCACAACGACATTAACGTAAAAATAAAATAGAGTTTTGGTTAGTAAGTATAGTAAGGGGGGATTTTGGTTAGTAAATATTAATATCTAGAGTTTTGCGGGCCTTCTTTTTTCAATTCTCATGTGGGTCAAGTATGAGGATGGTAGATGCAGAGCGAACTAATCCTCCAAAAACAACAGATGAGGATGGCTGATGGTTGGCAGTTGTAATTTCACCACCTTCTGCTCCCATAACACTTGCTACCTCTGCCAAAGTGTTATCAGCACCAACAGAGCCATTAGATGCTACCGGTTTCTCTACAGACACATCATCATTACTCATTAGGTTCCTGGCCATCTCCCTGGTGATATCAAAGTGATTAACATGAATATTTTAATTCAAAGAGATGTAGAAAAAAATCAATATTAGGTACCAACATGTATAACAAAGTCTGGGAGTGGTGAACGCTGCTGCTCAGTGATGATACGGGATATGGTGAAGGTCTGGTGCTTAGATGTGAAGTTGAAATTGCCTAACTTGAGCTGAAATATGTAGGATAAACTGAGGGGATCTCGTTGTATACATGAGCATTCACACCTGTACCCTGAATTCAGTGATGGGTGAAAAAACATTATTTAATCATACGGTAAGATATTTAATGAACTAACCACTATGTAATCTGTTATTAAAATTATAGATACTTACTTTTCATAGTTTTCTTTTCTGGCAGCTGTCTCAGTGTCAAAGTAGAGATGGGTTCCAGATGCACTGTTGAGGAATAACCGGCCATCATAATAGATTAATAGGGTGTTTGATTATTAAAAAAAAAAGTTAATATGAGAACATGTAGGTATTATTAATGCATGAGAGATTATAAATATTCAGATTTCTCACCTCCTACAAGCTTAGGGTTTAGGCTAGTAAACACCACAACTTTTGGCTCAGAGCCGATTTTCTATGAAATGTCAAAGCTAAGCCATCAAACAGACTAACACACACATTCACATCCCTGGAAAGATGTAAAGAAACAGAGATGCATGGATAGAAAGTAAACATAGAAAGTTGTAATAGATGAAGTCACTGGATTTACCGTGTGTGTGTCGTCATTGATTGTGCTCCTGATTTCACTAAGCTTACCAACGATGTCTAACAAATAGCAAAGTAGATCTCTGTTAACAGAGTGTATGATTCGGTTATCGATAGAGTGGATCGAGAAGATTAATAAATACCAGGTAGATGGTTTGTTTGCATTTGCTAATGGCAATAGCTGTCCGCGGATCCGGAATCGGAACAGCTCAGTTGGGATCAGCTTTTCTACCTCCAGGACGTACCATCATTGAATCGAATTGACACAGGGGCGTCAGATAGTCGGAAGTTGTTGTTGCTCCGGGTTAGAAAGTATTGAGACGGTTCCTAGGGTAAGAGTTGACTGTTTACCAATGGAATAGGGAAAATTAGACTATCTAAATGGAAAGTAATATTAGTTAACTAAAGACACGGTGGTGTTCGGGTTGTTACCTTCTCGTCAACCAGGAGGAAATCGGCGCCGATGAGAGTTGGCCAGTGGCCACCTTTCTTCACATTCTTAGCCTCCCAAAACCTGAATGGACCTCGGTTTTTGAACAGTGGTCAGCTTTCAAGTCGTCAAGAAGAGTAAACGAATTCGCCATAGATGTCGTTGATGCTTGATGTTAGCTCAGAGATTGGAGCTGATCCCGTGTGAGGTAGTTGAGTGTCACTCAGCTGATTCGGTATGTGACGTACCGGACGAAGATGTGTTACACAATCGGTTCAAGTGTGAGATACCGGTTCAAAACAAGCTACGAACGTATGACGTGGATTAGAGAAAGGCTTGGAGATAAACTTCGCAAAGATTTGTTAACAGCTAGATCATAGCTTTAGAGATAAGCTTGGGAGAATCCATGCGTTGCGAGATATGAGGAAGATGAGATTGCATCTCGAGTATAAAAGCGAGTGAAAGGTAGACGGATCATTTACGGGTTTTAGATTTTGAAAAGCAAGTGCTTGAGTGTGTTCAGCATTGCGCTCTGGGTTCTTGGAGACAGGGGGAGAGTAGCTCGACCTGTCCTTGGGTAGATTAGGAATTGGTTCGTATCAAGTCCAGGTGGACGTTGTGTAATTCGAATTAGACAAGTTAAGTGTGATTGTCTAAGAGATTCTTAATAAAACAAGTTGTGTTTTGAGTACTGAACGAGTTCATTAAGATATCTGTGTCCTATTGTTTTTTCATTTGGTATCAGAGCTGGTCACCTCCGTGGACTCCCAGAGTCTACTCATAGGTTGAGATCTCATGACATCTATGGACACTATGAAAGAACTCATGGGCCTCCAGAAAACGATCATGCTTGACGAAGGAAACTTCGGTCACTGGAAGGCCAGGATGCGTCATGTCATAAGAGGAATTGATGAATACGCTTGGACGGCAGTAGAGCAAGGATGGAAAGCTCCCACAATGATCATGGAGGACAAATCTGAAGGTCCAAAACCAAAAGACAAATGGTCTGATGCTGATAAAGCAGCCTCCAAATTCAACTCAAAAGCTCTCACAACAATCTTTTCCGCTGTGGATCTTGATCAATTTAAGATCATACAAGGTTGTGAATCAGCAAAGGAAGCTTGGGATACACTCATCAATCACTTTGAAGGAAACACGAGCGTAAGGCGTACTAGGATTGACCACTTAGCTTCTAAGTTTGAGAACCTCCGAATGGAAGAAGATGAGACAATCGGAAGCTTTGTTTCTAAACTTAGTGCAATTGCAAATGAGGCCTCGGTTCTTGGTAAAAAATATAATGAGAAAAAGCTGGTCAAGAAACTTCTCAGATGTCACCCACCCCGATTTGAAGCCTACAAAGCTGTACTAAAGATAGCAGTCAACACTGATGAAATGAAGTTCGATCAGTTAGCTGGTATACTGAAAGTGCATGACTTAGAACGTGTGGATGAATCATCCAAAGACCAGAAAGGAGTCGCCTTCTCTGCAGAAACCAAGGAAGCAGAGAGAGTAAAGAAGATAGAAGAAAACATGGTTCTCATGGCCAAGAATTTCAATAAAATGCTGAAACGTGTTGAAAAGAACCACAATCGTTCCACTCAGAGACTCCAAGGTAGAGACCGTGATCGCTCTTCTCAGAACAGTAGGAGTGACTCAAATCAGGGAAATCGATGAAAGGACTTACAATGCCATGAATGTGAAGGGTTTGGTCATTACAGAAACGAATGCCCTCTCACTAAGAGGAAAGAGTTAAAGTGCATAGAGTGCAAAGGCTACAGAGACACAAGAAGTGAATGTCCAAACAACCTCAAGAAGGATAAGTCTCTGATATGCTTCAGCGACACAGAATCTGATGAAGACAGTGAAAGTGAGGAACTCGTGCTGAACTTCTCTGCTCACGTCAACCTAGCTGATGAGCCGCATGAGCCACCGATATGTAACACTGTCTTTGAAACAGAGGTTGATAATGAGCATCAGGGACATGAGCTAAACTTTGTGGCACACATTGGCTTAGACCACGAGTCACATACATCTCTGTCAAGCTCTGAATCAGACTCAGAAACAGAAGCTGAAAAGGAGGACACTGTCCTGAAAGCAGAATATCAGTCCCTGTTCGACAAGTTCACTGAACTAAGTCTTGAGAACCTTCAACTGATCAAAGACAGGGCAATGCTAAAGGCTCAAGTGAACATTCTAGAGTTAGAACAGACTGAGAACAACTGTGATTTGGAGAAAGAAATCTCTACAGAGGCAGATAAGGAAGATCATAATGTCCTCAGGAAAACCATCTCAGAACAAGCACTCTCCTTGAAAACTCTTGAGACAAGCTTCAATCAGACCAAGCTACTACTAAGTGAAGAGCTCGATAAAAGTCGTATGTTGCAACGAGAACTAACTGAGAACTACAAAAAGCTAAGAATGCTTAACACCGGCTCAGACACTCTCGATCACATCTTGTCCTTGGGACAATCCCCATCAATTAACTAGGGACTTGGGTTTCAAGGAACCGCATCAAAGTCAGCAGATGACGACTATGGAACTAAATTTGTCAAGAGCACAAATGCAACCAAGACGATTGAATCTGAGAAAGATAAACACCTCAAACCCACCTCTCTACCTCTCAGTCGTAAACTTCCAAAGAAGAAAAGAAACGGATGTCTTTTCTGCTGCAAACCGGGCCATAGGGCGTCAAACTGTTACGTCAGAAGAAAACGGTACCTAGAAGCATGGATGAGAAACCGATGCTACTTGGAACCAAGAAGGTTTGGAAGTGTTTGGATTGCAAAGACAGATCTATATCCGAACTTTAACAACCGGGTATCAACCAAGTCAAGGGAGACGCAGGAATCAACCTCATCATCAGTCACCACACAGAGACCTGAAAAGGAAATCATGTGTAATCTAGCATTTGGTCAGATCTGCGGTGTGAAAAACAACAAAGATGAGCTACACACTGACAGTGATGATTCACACACCGAGCAACGCTCACAGCTTCGAGGAAACGTTGCTTACACCACACCTAACAGCTCATGTCAGAATGAGATTCCCTGGCTGTTCTAGACACATGACCGGAAATACAGATTACTTAACAAAAGTTGAAGAAATTACAGGTGGTAAGGTCACATTTGGAGATGGTGGACAAGGCAAGATCAGCGGTGTAGGTACTACTGAGAGACCAGATCTGCCAAACCTGATTGACGTCTACCTGGTCGAAGGGTTGAAGGCTAACCTCATTAGTGTAAGCCAACTCTGTGATGGTGGATTACGAGTTATTTTTGACAAACGAGAATGTCAAGCAGTCGATGACAAGAACAATATTGTTCTCTGCGGATATCGATCAGCAAACCACTGCTATCTGTGGAAACCAACAAATCAATGCTTAACAGCTAAGGGATCCCAGCTCGAGCTTTAGCACAAAAAAACTGGGACACATGAACGCTCATGGATTATCGCGTCTTGTACGAGCTAAAGCAAGATCATATGGATAATGTATGTGGAGCCTGCTGCCAAGGCAAACAAGTCAAGGTGCAGCACAAACAAATCTCTCAAACCAACTCAAATCGAATTCTCGAACTAGTCCATATGGATCTCATGGGACCAATCACACCCAACAGCCTAGCAGGGAAACAATTCATATTTGTTCTTGTGGATGACTACTCTCGATTCACATGGGTCAGATTTCTGAAGAACAAGTCAGATGCAATAGACAGCTTTCGAATACTTGCTTTACAGCTTAATCAAAAGAAAGGAGGCATCTGCCAGATCAGAAGTGACCACAGTGGTGAATTTCAGAACAACCTCTTTGATAAGTTTTGTCAAGAGCAACGCATTCAACACCAGTACGCTGCACCTCGTACTCCTCAACAAAATGGAATTGTAGAACGCAAGAACAGAACTCTGCAGGAAATGGCTAGAGCAATGCTTGCTGGAAACAAGGTACCATCTGAATTTTGGGCTGAAGCGGTGAACACAGCATGCTACATTATCAACAGGGTTTACATTAAACCAAAGACCAAGACCACTCCCTATGAAGTCTACACTGGAAAAAGCCCAAACCTGAGCTACTGTCACGTCTTTGGCTGCCTGTGTTACATTCTAAATGACAAGGACAACCTAGGGAAGTTTGATGCGAAGAGTGACGTAGGAATGTTCCTTGGCTACTCCACGAACAGCTCTGCGTTTCGAGTCTACAATTCCAGAACAAAACGAATCGATGACAAAGTGAATGTCGTCTTTGATGATCAGGTAGGATACTACCAGAGGAGTGTTACACTACCGAATGTTAGTGTTACACATGAACCCGATAAAGCAGAACACACCATTGAAACCGAGACTCCTCTCATTCAAGACGATGATGAAGTCTCAGATGTTGAAGAGCAGATACTGCCAACAACAACAAGCGTGCATAAGAATCACTCAGCAGATGACATCATTGGAGGAGTCTTTGATGAAAGAGTCACCCGCAAGAAGCAAATTAACTTCAAAGAAATGGTCAAATTGGCTTGCTTCCTAGTTGAAATGGCCAAAGATGACTGCTACATCTCACAGATAGTCCCAAAGAACATCCAAGAAGCTCTGGAGGATGAGTTCTGGACCGCATCAATGCATGAAGAGATGGATCAGTTCGAGCGTCTACAAGTATGGGTGTTGGTCCCAAGGCCAGACGGTGTAAACGTGATTGGTACCAAGTGGCTACACAAGAATAAGATCGATTAACACGGTAATGTGACCAGAAACAAATCACGCCTTGTAGCACAGGGATACGCTCAGATAGAGGGAGAAGATTTTGATGAGACTTTTGCACCTATGGCTCGCCTAGAGTCAATCCGACTTCTGTTTGGGATTGCCTGTAAACTCAAAATCAAACTCTATCAAATGGACGTTAAGAGCGCCTTTCTGAATGGCTTGCTTCAGGAAGAAGTCTACGTCACCCAACCCAAAGGATTTGAGGACCCCCACTTCCCTGACCATGTCTACAAGCTGAAAAAGGCGCTGTACGGACTTAAGCAAGCTCCTAGAGCTTGGTATGAACGCCTGACTCACTTTCTGATCACTGCAGGGTTCAAAAGAGGAGGAGTTGACAAGACTCTATTCATCCAGGAAATTGACTCACACATCCTGGTGATCCAAGTGTATGTCGATGACATCATATTTGGTAGCACCTCCAAACACTTAGTCAATGAATTCGTGAAAACGATGACTAAGGAATTTGAGATGAGTATGGTAGGAGAGCTCAACTATTTTCTAGGTCTTCAGATCAAGCAGATGGATGATGGGATATTCATCACTCAGAGTACATATGCAAAGAACCTTCTTAAACGATTTGGTCTACAAACCAGCAAAGCTGCAAGAACACCTATGAGCACCACTACCAAACTATCTCGAGATGAAGAAGGGAAGAAAGTGGATGAAAAACTCTACAGAGCCATGATTGGAAGCCTCCTCTATCTCACTGCAAGCCGGCCTGATCTCTGCTTAAGTGTCGGCATCTGTGCACGATATCAGGCTTCTCCAAGGGAGTCACACATGAATGCGGTTAAACGCATAATCAAGTATGTCAAAGGAACTCTGGACTTCGGACTCCACTACTCCTTTGAGACTAATGTTAACCTTGCTGGATACTGCGACGCAGACTGGGCCGGCTGTGTAGACGACCGTAGAAGCACGTCTGGAGGTTGCTTCTTTCTCGGCAATAACTTGATCTCCTGGCATAGTAAGAAACAAAACTGCGTCTCGCTGTCAACTGCAGAAGCTGAGTATATAGCTCTGGGAAGCTGCTGCACACAGTTGCTCTGGATGCGACAAATGCTGGTCGACTATGGCTACATCACTGACTCTATGCTGGTTCACTGTGACAACATGAGTGCGATCAACCTGACCAAGAATCCCATACAACACTCACGCACCAAGCATGTTGACCTGCGACACCACTTTGTTAGAGAACTTGTGGAGCTAAAACTTGTGGTAGTAGAACACGTTTCATCTGAAAATCAGCTAGCCAACATCTTCACAAAGCCTCTAGATTTCAATGCATTCCTAGGCCTCCGAAAGGCTCTGGGGATTGTTGACATCTCAGCCTGATTCGACCATAACTGGAGGAATAGACACTCGCGAGGTGGACAGAGTCTCAATTTCACTCCATCAATCTTCGAAAACTCTGTCTCAGCAAGTTACTGGTCAAGAATTCAGAGTCAGCTCAAGCCTCACCTTAGTTGCTAGAATCCCAATATGAAAGGCACTCGTCTTGGAACTGGATGCTAACACATTTTGAGTCTAAGTATCGATCACTGTCTGGATGGGAAAGAAACAGAAGTTAGACTTCATCTATTCGTTACATACAAGTATAAGTATGTTACTCATCATAAGGCCTTGTGTGACGAGTACTCGTCGTGGGACAGGGTGCTGCAACACTCTTGTACTGGTGACGATCACTGCTCCGATGAGGCAAAGTCAAACATGTTGATACACTCATCGTGGGTCAGGGTGTTACCACACTTTGAACCTGGTGATGCTAGGTGTCTAGACATGTCAGTGGCTTTGTTGAAAACTTAAATCTCCGACAAGTAAATCTGAAGTTAACATGTCCACGGATACCTGCTTAAAAGGAGTGTCACTGATGGAGAAGAAGTGAACTCAATGCAGCATCTAAATGTGAAGTATCTTGCAACTAAGGGGGTGCTTTCAATTGACTTTGGGGTCTCAACTTAGTAATCCGGTGTGTGACAGCTACTCGGCTGAGAAACAGCTACACATTGGAGTTGAGACAATGTACCGATCGTTTTCCATCATGCCTCTGTCTACCCGCGAAATTCATGTCAATTCTCTCCAGTTATCATCAAGTGTGGTCATACACCTTCGGCTGCACGAGGTAGAATCTGTACTAGGTGTAAATGTGCATTCCTCTACTCAATCTTTAATCCTCAGCTCTCAATACATATATGTCGTGGGTCTTCCTTCAGTTATTTGGGCCCTCTGAAATGAGCCTCTGGCCCACCATCATGTTGTGTTAAAAGTGGTAGGGTTTCATCGGTGTGTCACACTCTCTCTTCTTTGCCGACTCTCTCTCTCGAACATGCAGTCAGTAAGGAGAAGTGCTCGCCTTCAAACCTCCGGTGATCCCCCGATCAACTCGTCGTCGGTTCTCTCCAAAACTCCGTCAGCCCCTTCATCATCTGGCGTTCGTAAGTATGCTCGGAAACTCCCTCGCCGCATTCGCTGCACACCGCCTCCTGATTCAGTCGAACCGGAAGACAATCCCACCTCTGAGCCTGAAGCAGAGGACTCCGATGTCACACCAGAGCATGTCGAGACTCAGAATCCAGCGCATGCAGATGAAGAACCTGACTCCCCTGAACTGATTTCAAAGGAAATCAGACATGCATCCATTCGAAATGTCTTTCAAGCTAAAGTCAGAGAGAATCCAGAGCTTCTCAAGCCATCACAACCGTCTCTTTGCCTCCCAAGCTGCTGAGAGATATCGCTCCCTGCAAACTCGTAAGTTCCATGAACAACTGAGCTTACCTCTCTCAGATGAGGATCTCCAGGATGTCAAGGATGTGGTGCTGCGCTTCGGTCTCATCTACACTTTAATTGATGTCGATCCATTTCAGCCGTGTCTTGTCCGAGAGTTCATTGCCAATCTGATGGATGCTGATAAACGAGATGATGGTGTTGCGGTTTATGTCAGAGGGTCTCTAGTCGAGTTCTCTCCTCGACTGATAAACTCCATCTTCTCTACTACTGGAGTTGACAAGGAGCCAGACTGGATGGATGAGAACATCGATAAAGTCTGTGACTTTCTCTCTGAAGGAAGAGTCCTGCGATGGGAAGACATGAGCTCCAAGTTTCTCACTCGCCAGAATCAAGTTCTTTACAAGCTTGTGTGCACCAACTGAATCCCCACCACCAGCTACACAGCAATGAACCCCGAGCGTCTGCGGTTCGTCTACATGCTCCATCATCACAATCGCTTTGACTTCGGGAACCTGGTCTACAATCAGATCACGTCTATGGCAGAAAACACCAAGACTGAACAATCCCGTCGGATCCTCTTCCCCACTCTGATCCAGCAAGTCTTACTCTCTCAACGCTCAATTCCACCAGATGCTAATGACGAAGAACTCGTGGCATGCCCAAAAGCTGTGGCCAAGGACAAAAAGGCTGGAAAAGGTGACGGTGTTGTCTCTCGCGCTCCCAACCTGGAAGAGGATATTGCTCATGCCATTGCAGAACTTAAAGCCATACAACTTCGGCTTAAGAGTAAGGCTCATTGGGGGAAGTTGATTAGATCACACTAGCATACTAACTCCTTTGTTTTTATCTCTCTGTGACTCTATGCAGGGGGAGACTATGGAGCAGTCGGTGGAAGCTCCTCGAGCGATCAAGACAACGACTGCTAGTTCCATTAATTCTCTGCTTTTTGTTCTCTTGAACGTTATGTGTTATGTACTAGCTCTTTATGTGTGATAAACACTATGAACTCTCCATCGGCTGTATTATCTTTTTCTCAGACATGGAATCGGATAATTTTTTAGAGTCAATTGTTTGGGTGTATCATGAGCCTTGCTAACCTTCTCTTATCTATGACTGTGAGTTTCTTTTGAGTGTGATTGTGCAGGTTGCAGAGGAGTCTCATTGAGCTAAAAAGGGGGAGAATGTTAGCTCAGAGATTGGAGCTGATCCCGTGTGAGGTAGTTGAGTGTCACTCAGCTGATTCGGTATGTGACGTACCGGACGGAGATGTATTACACAATCGGTTCAAGTTTGAGATACCGGTTCAAAACAAGCTACGAACGTATGACGTGGATTAGAGAAAGGCTTGGAGATAAACTTCGCAAAGATTTGTTAACAGCTAGATCATAGCTTTAGAGATAAGCTTGGGAGAATCCATGCGCTGCGAGATATGAGGAAGATGAGATTGCATCTCGAGTATAAAAGCGAGTGAAAGGTAGACGGATCATTTACGGGTTTTAGATTTTGAAAAGCAAGTGCTTGAGTGTGTTCAGCATTGCGCTCTGGGTTCTTGGAGACAGGGGGAGAGTAGCTCGACCTGTCCTTGGGTAGATTAGGAATTGGTTCGTATCAAGTCCAGGTGGACGTTGTGTAATTCGAATTAGACAAGTCAAGTGTGATTGTCTAAGAGATTCTTAATAAAACAAGTTGTGTTTTGAGTACTGAACGAGTTCATTAAGATATTTGTGTCCTATTGTTTTTTCACTTGACAGAGATTGAACTTTGGGATTTTGTGGTCGTGGGACTGATCATCGAAGGCGACGAACCCTTTTAAAGGAGGAGCTCAAGTCAGTTACAGTAAAGGATGATTGAATGTCAGAGACGGGAGGAATTGAGGAAAAAAGACATAAATGCTTTGATTAATCTGGCCTAAAGGTGATGAACTAAAACGTTATGCAGAGGAAACTGTCAACAGGTGATATCCCAAAAGCCTCGCTGATTTTGCTCAGAAGATGACCGAAACACTAAAACAAAATGGGCTGAGTATGCAAATGTTTTAAAAGCCCATAATATTGCAGGCATAACAATCTATTACAAAAAGAACTCGTGGAGAAAACAAATAAGTTGGTTTCAGAGAGAGAGCGGACGCGCGCAACGAAACACAAACCCGTGAAAAACACAGACATCACGGCGTGTTGACACGTGTCGGGAAAGCCCTATCTTCCAGAATGACGTGGCAGTGGAAAAAGACAGATATCCAACTTTATTGTGATATACTAGTGGTATTCCGGCGTTACGCGCCGGGTTCATATATTTTATTTTCTAATGCATTGATAATGTGTTTTTGAATTTATTCGATAGTGATTAATGATGATAATATATTATTTTATTTTGTATTTTGTTGATGTGGATATCACGTATAGAATAATTGTTAAAAAAAACTATTTTATAAAAATAATTTTATAGAAAATATAAATGTTTATATTTTTATTATTTAGTAAAAGTAACATAATTTAATTGAAATTCTAATCTTATATAAGAAATATATTTGTTATATATTCGTTTATGGTTGTTTGACATTTGTGCTAAATATTTGTTATGTTTGGTTTTCTGATTTAATGTTTTATTTGAAATATATGTGAGGAATTTATTTTCTTTGCGTTAGTAACTGTATTTAAGAATTTTGTGTTTGCTTCTATGGTCGTTCAAATATTTTTGTTGATGGATATATGTTTTGCTTTTTTGTATTTTCTTGCGTTTAGTATTATTTTGTATTGGCATTCACTTTACGTAATAATTTTTCATTGAGAATAAGAAGAAATAGTCAATCATTAAACATAAAGGGAGTGAGATTATTTACATATTTGTGCCATCATAAATTCACAAATATTTGTTCTTGCTGAAATACGAAAAATTGCGACGATCTGATGCTTAATGTTAAGTGAAAAAAGGCAATGTCCATGACTCAAATAAAATATACAAACTTAGTTATTTGCTTGAACAGTAGCATTTCTCGTACCTCTTGTTGATGTTGTCCGGATGGCATAGTATTGTGGCTTTCGTTGCTTTTAAAGTGGTTGAGTAACACTTGAGTTTTTAACACAAACTCCATGAAATAATTATACGTTGTCAAAGAAGGATCTGGGATGGATGGATAATAGTTTGATGGTCATATTCTTGTAAATACGGTGTCTTTAGCTTCTTTGGCCAGTAATGGGCATGATTGCATGACATGAGGCGTGGTAGCTCTTAATGACCGTGTGACTCTTGATATCACTTTGGATGTCTTGAGGGAGTTCTGCGACACTCTGGAACCTCATAAACTGGAGGCTCACGAACCATTGACTCCAAAAAACTGCATTTCAGGCCGTCAGGTACCTATGGATCGATACACATCATGGCATCCTAAAAAATCTGATTACACCTTCAACCGGGAATCTATTAGTCAGCGCAACATCAATAACCAGATGAGTATACTATTCTCTTCTCCATGATGGCATGAATTACAACCAGAAAACATCCTGGAACCTCAAAATTATATAATACTCGGAGAACACAAAACGTATAATAAGCTAAGCCCTAGAGCAGGCTTCACAAAATAGAGAGTATAATGTACCTCACATCTCTTTTCAAAGAGAAAACTTTCCAAAATCAAGTTTCTGTTTTCTGATTTTAGCTTCCATCGATACATTCATTTGCATCTCCAGAGTTGCAATTTTTCTTCTGCACAACAGAGAAAAAAAGCACTCTTTACCATCTCTTACATCAATAAGATAAGAAAACAAAAAAAAAAATATAAACTTTCACATACATTTGATTTAGAGTGGAGATATCTAACCAAGCATTGAAGTCATCCAATTCATCCTGAGTTTGTTTTGAAATATTTCCATTATATGAAACTGAATCACAGGTTTAGTCTCATAAATGAGTGAACTTCAAACTTATCAGTAAGCATAAAGAAGCTATAGTCGCTGGTTCTAACCCAGTTTTTATTTGCAGAGAGAAAGATATGTGTCTTTCCTGCAATCCAATCAACTGACTGCAATCAGATTTCTTAACCAACTTTATTAAACACACACTATGAGCTATGCATCGTTGTTCTGGTCTATCAGTGAACTCACTTAATCAAACTAACAAAATACTAAACAACTTAAAATAGATCAGTTGATTGGTTTTGTACCTGTCTAATTGGATTGTTATGAACACATGATGAATGGAATGATTTTCATTATTGAAAACAGTGTTGATACTACTAACTTCACCCATGATGTCTGCAACAAACATTGCAAATATAAGTGTTAGGAGCATCTTCTGGTAATCTGCTAAAATGGAGGACATACGGTTATAGTATGAGTTCAAAATTGTTATACAAAACAGCCAAATCGAGATTGGTGTTAACCAAAGTCATGAGTTGATCATACTTTTGAAAACGAAACTTCTCTGCTGGGATGGTCACTTGTTCCGTGTGATCTCGATAAAGCTCGTGTGGTCAGTGAAAGGTGCTTCAAGCCACATCAATACCATGAAGCCGCGCATACATCCCTCCTTCCCTCAAGAGATTTTTGAAAGTATTAAATGATGGAACGTGAATCAAATCGACTGAAAAAAAATAAAGTAAATAAATTTTGGTTAGTGACTTACTTCAAAAATTAAATCCAAAAACAGAAATTAGGAATAAGATTGTTAACAGGTATATTCTCGTTGACTATTTGATTGTTTTAGAAACACATAATATAAGAGCGAACAATCAAAATGGCTAAGTAGAAAGAGCTAACAAAACACGGTGGTGGCTATCCGGAGTTACCCTTTCGTTAGGGAGAAGCATTTGGACATCCCTGTGGTGACCATCATTCTTAACATTTTTTGCCTCTTCGAAACTGATGAGACGGACATCGGCGGTGTTTGAACAGCATCCAGCTTTTAAATCGGGAAGATGAATAGATGAATTCTCCATTGATGGATTTGATGTTTGACAGAGGTAGACCTTTGGGATTTTGTTTTGATAGGACTGTTCATCCCAATTCCCAAGCAACAAAGCCGTTTATAAGTGGAGCTTCATGGCATTACTTTAAAGGATGCTATGGTGATTTAATTCCAGAAACTGGGAGGAGTGGTTCAGAAAACGTTAATGCTTGAATTAATGTTTCGATGTTACAAAAACGACCACCGGCGTCGGTAACCACGACGTCTGACTCTCCAAATTCACCTGCTCAGATTGAACAAACCCTAAAACATTTGGGTCTTTTTGGATAAATAATCATAAAGCCCACTAATCTTATATTTGATCATAAAAAACACGTAACCCAAATTATTAAACAGCGATGTGAAGCAACTTTCATAAGCAATAAGGTAATGCCACGTGTCTAAAAACGCCCACCTCTCCTTTGGTGACGTGGAATGCTGTGCTGCCTTCCCAAGCCAACTTTATATATTAAAGAAGATATAAAACATGATTACAATTCTGTTAAAATAGTAGTCATAAACTCCTATTATTGAAATATAATCTAAACCGACTACTATATTTAATTATACAAATCAATTGTACTTTTAAAATAACATTTGTTGACCGATTTTTCATATTGATAGCATATTTTCAATTATTTGATACAAAATTTTGAATTTAATTTTTTATGTCTTAAATTAATATCGAAAATTAAAAATATACATATTTTAATTATAATTAAAAATAATTATGTATTTAAAATATTTGTTTTAGTTAAAATGAAATATATATTTATCTTTTAAATAAATATTTAAAAGGTTTGTTTTAGTGTAAAAACAAAATATAAATTTATATTGTAATCAAAAAGATATTAAAAAGATTTTATTCAGATGCAAATTTAGAGAAAATATGAAAATATCTATTTGATTTGTTTGTTTTAGAATAATTGATATAATTCAAATATTTATTGAAAAATTCATTTAAGCAACTTTTTAAAAGGTGGTCTAAATAAAAACTAAATCACACAAGAAATAAGTCAAGTCTCTGTTTTAATAGATAAAACTAGATTTTGATCTGCTTTCAAAGTACAGGACTATTTTCGAAACAAACCAAATTTATTTGATTTAAATTTTTATTTTTTATTGTGCATCAACATTTAAATGTTAATATTTTTGCAAATTATTATTTGTTTAATAACCTAACGAAAATAATCTTAATTATGGAATTTGTAATCATCTTTTAGAATCATACAAAAATATAGGCTATATGGTTTTAAAATACGTAATCAAGCTTGAATAAAATCATGGTATATTTTATTACATTTATTA
This sequence comes from Brassica nigra, assembly GCA_016432835.1. NCBI lineage: Eukaryota > Viridiplantae > Streptophyta > Magnoliopsida > Brassicales > Brassicaceae > Brassica > Brassica nigra. Next base: position 32,141,712 of record CM028242.1, read on the forward strand.
TCATTTAGAGTTATTAACATAACTAGAAATTTTTCGGCTACTCGGTTTTTTCCTATATATTTTAATAAAATTTAAATTATTTTAGAATTTATATTTTAGTGTATATATTTTATACTTTGACTGATTATGCTATATAAATTATTAGTCAGAATTGTACTTTTGTGTTGTTTTTGGTGACTACGAATTGGAAATTACTAAATTCACAGTTTTTCTTTTCAAAATTAAAAAAATTCATATAAGATGGTAAGAAAGTTTATAAAAAGTAAATTAAATCTTAGTTAAAGTTTTGCTATTCTTTTCTCTTTTACTTGAGTTTTTATGAAAATATGGTAAAATTAATGTATAGTTAAAACAAAGAACGTTAAAATCAATCAATATGCATTTTTAACTATTGATAATTTATTATTTGGTTATAAAGAATTTTATATGAATATGTTCTTATGTGTTATGGCAATGGCGAAATGAAGAGCTATTAATGAAATCTAAAACTGATGTACATTAAAAGAATCCACGTCAAATACTTTTGTTTCCATGTAGCAAAACAAATTCGTAATAAAAGATTTAAGAAAATATAATAATATTCATTAGATTCCATGTTTTCCCCTCCTTTCATGAGCGTTTGCAAACTGCCAAAACATATTTATTCGTCTAATGAACGAAAATTTCCAGGAGAAATCCTTTTAAAACTTATTAGTATGGAAACATCATACAAATTTTCTAAAGAAAAGAATAATATAAGTTAACAACTAATAAGAATAATATCGACAATTATAAGTTTGTCACTTGATTCTGTCCCAATGACCTTGTCAAGCAAATGTAATTCAGATGCAATTCATAACCACTGTTAATCTGAAGAAACCAAATTTATCAACTAAGATTAGATTTTTTCTCACAATTTTGAAAACTCAGGGACTTCGAGTTGATATTTTTGTCTCCCTTCTCAAGTTGGTCATGGATCCCGTCTGATAAATGTAACCACTGTTACGTTGAAGTTACAATGATCACCTACAACCAGATATTCCACCTTTGCTGTTAACTTTCCCCACAATCAGTGTCTTCAACCACCAGTTGGTACTAAAGATCACCGGAAAGGACAATCAGATATTCTATCAGTGTGTGAAAAAGTTCATATATCCAAATTAGCCAGCTATGGACAATTAATATTGCTTCAGTTGAGTTTTTCTACAATTTTACCAGGGTATGCATGCATTCAGGAAATATTGACTTTGCAGTAAGATGTAATAATATTTGTGTTCTTTCTTTACCTTGAAGCCAATGTGAGGTGAATACAAACTTGCAGATTTGGCTTCAAAACTGGATAGGACCATCATTGTATTTTAACAAAGCCACTCCAACTGTAATCAAAGATTGAAGTCGCTAGTTTCAGTCTCACCTCTAAACCCTCTGGATGCGGTTTAAACATTTAAACAAAGAAAAAGAAAAACGAGATGAAGGAGACTCATTAGTTTATATATGAAAATTGGTAAAGAGAATTATTGTAAGTTTTCTGTTACGAGCCGTTTGTGCTCTCGTAACCGGTGCCGTGATTCCTGGTAAGAGAGAAGAGATAACTTGTTCGTAAAGCTTCCTTTAACCCTAGTCTCTCTTGAGAATAAGGTTAATGTTGGAAGGTGCTTCTTTATTGATAATTAGATGTCTTTATATAAGGCTATTACAAATTGTAGCCCTACTCAAGAATGGAAATTCACTTTAAACGTTTAAAAGGAAAAACACCAAAACTCTATTCCTGATGCTTCAATGGAAAACTACTTCTTCTTCCTATGGTATGTAATACCATAACGCGTATCATTACTCCCCTCCTCGACGAGGAGCTTGTCCTCAAGCTCCATTTCTGGATATGCTTCCAATAACTTCTCAGCGTCTTCCCATGTCGAGCTAGTTGCTTCATCCTCTGTCCACTTGACCAATATTTGGCGAGCTCCTCCACGCGTGCGCACCCTCAATAGCTTGACTGGTTTTGGTGGCATCACTCGTCCTTGTAGAATCGGTGGCAAGATAGGATTTTCTTTTCGGTGTTCCCCTTTATGTTCCTTAAGAAGTGAAACATGAAACACATCATGAATTTGTGTTGTTTCCGGAAGACGAAGCCGGTACGAGACGGAGCCAATACGAGCTAAAACTTCAAAGGGTCCGTAAAATTTGGGGGAAAGTTTGTTGAAAGACTTCCGAGCTACCGTCAACTGTCTATACGGCTGAATCTTCAACCAGACCCAGTCCCCAACCTTGAACTCCAATGCCCGATGATGATTGTCATATGCTGTCTTCATTCTGTTTTGAGCGTCCAACAAATGTTCTCTTGCCATAGCCAGAAACTCATCTCGTTTCTCTAAAGCAACATCGACCGCTTCCACCTGAGAACTCCCTGCATTATAATCCAAGAGTCGGGGTGGTTCTCGCCCATAAACCATTTTAAATGGTGTGGTTTTGAGACTCGTATGGAATGATGTATTATAACAATACTCCACCCACGGAAGCCACGTTAGCCATTTCTTTGGTACGTCGCCGGTGACACATCGCAGATACATCTCAAGGGTCCTGTTAACAACTTCTGTTTGCCCATCTGACTGGGGCCTGTAAGCCGTCGTGAAACACAAGTTAGTGCCCAGAAGTTTAAAAAATTCTCTCCAAAAGATGCTGCGGAAAATCTTGTCCCTATCAGAAACTATTGTTTCTGGAACTCCATGTAAGCGAACGATGTCGCGAAAAAACGCCTCTGTGCCCGAGACTGCTGTATAGGGATGACTTAAGGCGATAAAATGAGCATACTTGGAAAACCGGTCGACCACAACGAGGATCACTGTTTTTCCCGAGACCTTTGGCAATGCTTCAACAAAGTCCATTGAAATATCCGCCCAGATTCTCGTCGGTACTGATAATGGCTGCAACAATCCTGCTGGTTGCAGCATTTCCCACTTATTTTGTTGACAAACTTGGCAATTTCTTATGAATTCTTGAACTGACTTCTTCCAACCTTTCCAATAGAAGTCGCGCCGAATACGATCCATCGTTTTCTGCACCCCTTCATGACCTAAGTTATGAAAGCTAGAAACCACTTCCTGAACCAAAACAGACTCGGCATCAATATAAGCTTGCCCCTTCCTAAAAATAAGACCATTGCGAGCTTCCCAAATTGCCGACTCCTCGCCGCGAATGATCCTATCTCTCAATTCCCCGAGCTTTGCACTCTGATCAATTTCTTGACGAAGTCTTGTGAGAATGCTTTTTTCTGAGCTGTGTAGAGCATAGACCTCACACGGTTCATCTATCGTGGTCTCGTTCCGTCGAGATAATGCATCAGCTACCTTATTGGTCATACCCGAATGAAACTCTACCCCAAAGTCGAATCCAAGTAATTTGTTGATCCGATGAATCTGCGGAGAAGTTGATAGACGTTGTTCCAATAGAAACTTAAGGCTGTAGTGATCCGTCCGTATCACAAAATGTCGACCCCAGAGATATGGTCGCCAATGAATTATCGCTTTAGCCAACCCGATCAATTCCCTTTCGTAAGCAGCCAGTTTCATGTGTCGTTCTGCCAGCTTCCGACTATAGAATGCTATCGGGTGTCCATCTTGTTGCAAGACTGCCCCGATGCCACTTCCTGATGCATCACACTCGATAATAAAATCTCGTGTGAAGTCAGGAAGCGCTAAAACCGGAGACTCGGAAAGCGATTTCTTTAAGGCTAAGAAAGCTTCTTCTGCTTCTTCATTCCAACTGAATCCAATTTTCTTAAGTAGTTTAGTCAAGGGAGCAGCTGTAACTCCATATCCTTGAATGAATTTCCTGTAATACCCGGATAGCCCAAGAAATCCTCGCACTGCTCTTACTGTCTTTGGTAGAGGCCACTTCGTAATTGCCTCGATTTTTGACTGGTCGACTTTAACTCCCTCGTTCGAGATCACATGGCCTAGATATCCCACTTCTGTTTTTCCAAACGAGCACTTTGATCACTTAAGTATCAATCCATGTATTCGTAATATCTCAAACACTTGCTGCACATGCCTTAAGTGGTCCTCCCATGTCCGACTGTAAATTAGAATGTCATCGAAGAATACTAACACAAATTTCCGGAGCACTGTGCGGATAACTGAATTCATAAGGCTTTGGAAAGTAGACGGGGCATTTGCAAGACCGAAAGGCATTACTAGAAACTCGTAATGACCATGATGTGTTCGGAATGCTGTTTTCTCCACATCCTCCTCAGCCATGCAGACTTGATGATATCCTGCTGCAAGATCCAGTTTGGTAAAGTAGCGTGCTCCGTATAACTCGTCAAGAAGCTCGTCAACTACTGGAATTGGGAATTTATCCTTGACTGTGATCTTGTTGAGTTCTCGATAATCTATGCAAAAACGCCACGTCTTATCTGTCTTCTTTACTAGCAACACCGGTGAGGAGTATGGTGAATGACTTGGACGTATTATTCCATTCCGGAGCATCTCCACACACTGGCGTTCTATCTCATCCTTTAGAAGGTGCGGGTACCGATAGGGCCTTACAGCCACTGGGTTGGAGCCTTGAAGGAGACGAATCTTGTGATCGCAATCTCTTTTTGGAGGGAGTTTAACAGGTTTATCAAACACCTGGTCGAATTTCTTTAATACTCGTTCGAGTTGATCTGGTACCGAATCCGCATCAAGGGTCCAAATCTGTTGAGAAATTCTCGGTTCCTGAGTAGACAAGGTAACATCATACTCTCCTGGTGTCGTAAATACTTCATCCATACCTTCTGTGAACCAATCCTCCAGCTGCCTAGTGTCGCAGCGAATGGCGTGCAGAGATGCCTCACCCTTCCCCCGAGTTATGGCTTTGCTGTGCCATGTTATCTTCTCCAGCCCTTGTTGAAACTCAACTGTTCTGTTCGGACCGTCCCATACGACTCTTCCCAAGGCGTTTAACCAGCAGATACCAAGAACTACATCAAACCCAGTCAACGGAATAGCGAAACAGTCGGCTTTGAAACGGTGTCCTTGCACGTTCATTGATAATCCATGACACAGACCTTCGATTTGGCACTTTCCCCCATCGGGAAGTGATACAAACCGCCCTGGCCGTCGATTTATTGGGATGCCTAGCTTCTCCACCATACTACTCTTAATAAAATTATGGGTACTTCCTGTATCAAGTAAAATCCAACCAACACCTTTGTCAATGTCAGCTTGAACCTGAAACGTTCTCTCGGTTTGCTCCCCATTCATCGCATTTAGTGAGATCTCAAGTTCCTCATCGTCTATGAGTTCATCATCTTGGTTATCTCCATCCCTCACTGTCACAATATGAAATAAAGCCGGACTACAGACGTGCTCGGGTTTGTAAAGGTCGTCACAATTGAAACAAAGCCCACTGGCTTTTCTTTCAGCCATCTCCGCAACTGTCAATTTTTTCCAAAATTTCTTTGGCGGCGTTGCTGGTTTTGGCGCCAATGGTCGGGGTGTTTTGATGTCACGATTCTCCTGCCTTGCTCCTTGCCCATAGTTTTTGGTTGGCGGAGCTAGATGGCCCCCGAATGTCCTGGTCCTTTTGTCACTATCAATCTTATATTCGTTATCACGAGCGAACTCCATCGCCTCAAAAATTGTCTCTGGTCTCAAATACTCAACCTCCTTCCTTAGACTATCAGTTAATCCCGCACAGAACTGCCATAGTTTTTGATCACCCGAGAGCCTTGTTTGTCGGCTTAGACATTCTTCAAACTTACTGCAGTACTCATCCACTGTTCCGGTGTGTCTAAGATTTGACAATTCTCTAACGGGGTTTACTGCATCTGCCCTTCCAAATAGACTTTTGCAGGTCTTTTTAAACTCTTCCCAAGACAGCCTATGTGTTACCAATCGTCGCAAGTTGAGGTTCCAGTGGTACGCTTGTCCTGTTAAAACAAAAGTTGCGTGTCTCACTTTCGCATCATCACTGAATATCCTTTGATCAGCAAAGAAATCATCACACTTTTGTAACCATTCCATAGCATCGGTGGTCCCATCATACGGCGGAAACTCTATTTTGGCTGCTTTTACACATCTTCTTTCGAAATTTTTGCTTCTGTCCTCATGTGTGTCGTGATACCCTCTCTCCATCAACCCTTCTGAGTTTCGATAATCTCCAAAATTTGGATGTGAATCGTGTGGTGCAGCTCCAATTGGTCTTACAGTCCAGTCTCCTCCTCCATCTGTACGACGATGGCCGCGATCTCTGCCCACTGCCCTAAACGGCCAGGGACCCCCCGAGAAGCCATATGGATGCTCTCTCATCGTATGCTCACCATTGAATAGTAAGTTCTTTCCTGAGCTGGTTCCAACGACTTCGTTTTGTGTGGTAACCCCTTTTCCTTTAATTCCACTCATTATTTTAACGTCTATTAGCTCGTCAGATGAGAACTTGACGGCTGATCTCTGCTCTTGGTCAGCGTTTGCGGTGTTCTTGATGGCAAGTGCACCTCTTGGATCTGCCGCAAGTTTTTCAAACAGCTTATCATGTTCGTCAACTTTCGCATTCGTTGATCGAACCTCCTCCATTAGAGCAGCCAATTGTGCTAGTATGTTGTCGACTTTGGCCTCCATAGAAACGTCCGGCTCTGATACCAAATTGTTACGAGCCGTTTGTGCTCTCGTAACCGGTGCCGTGATTACTGGTAAGAGAGAAGAGATAACTTGTTCGTAAAGCTTCCTTTAACCCTAGTCTCTCTTGAGAATAAGGTTAATGTTGGAAGGTGCTTCTTTATTGATAATTAGATGTCTTTATATAAGGCTATTACAAATCGTAGCCCTACTCAAGAATGGAAATTCACTTTAAACGTTTAAAAGGAAAAACACCAAAACTCTATTCCTCATGCTTTAATGGAAAACTACTTCTTCTTCCTATTGTATGTAATACCATAACGCGTATCATTTTCATGACTGTAAGTTTTCATGGTTATGATAACATACTTTACCAAATGAGAAGCAATAGGTGCTTTTGTCAAATCGTTTTAGAGCAGATTTCCACTCTTGTAGATCCTCCATATTTTAGCGTGCAAAAAATATCAAACCATAATTACCACGAACAAAGTGCCGGAAAGATAAGCAATGAAAGTTCTGAACGAACATTGAGTGTAAAGGCAAATCCACCTAGTCTGTCAGAGAAACTACCAGTCAATAGCTTCTCATATGCCTCAACAACCACATTAAAAATAATCAAGTCTGAAGTTATATGATGTTAGTAACACCGAAGCAGAGATTTGCGTTATACCTCGGTTAAAGAAAACATATAATAATTCAAACAATAAGCTACCTGAATTGTAGAGATCAATTTCCCGAAGTGTTAAATTAGTCTCATTGCCTCTCTGTTGAATGTAATACCGATTATTTTTGGAACCAGGAGCAAGGAGAAACACACACATGGATGCATAAGCAAACATATCTGCTTGCATTGTTTCATTGCATCAAATATTCCCATCCCTGAAAGGGAAAAAGGCCAAAAATTTTTCTCAATTATTCTTTACCTTCGCCGATGGTATTCTCAAATAATCATGCTTTCTATCTCTAACACCCACAACATCTGATGTATCATTGATCCAATCACCCACATCAGAATCTGGTGTCCAAACTATTTTGATCTTTGAGGTAATCATGGAGGAGATCATCTTTCTTATCCTCCCCTCAGCTGCTACTATATCAGCAAGAGTTTCCCAATCATCCACACACTGTTATCATCATCATATGCATTTCCCTCTTCTGTTATGTTAACAGTCCCAATCCACTACTGCTACTTTTGATGCGCCACCCATGGAGCTATTAGAAGTTGACTCCACAAAGCTCTCATGGAGAAGATTTCACCATTTCCATCCTCTTCTCTACATAGCCTTCTAAATTCCCCATGGATTCTCTTTGTTCTGGATTTTCAGTGTGATTAACACTCCTCTCCTTCTTAAATCCCTTGTTCGTCACCGAACCTAATAATAATATTAGAATCCAGAATCAATATATAGGCGAACCATACAAAAAGGCAACATCCTAAGTAGACAAACACACAATCATTATAAACCATGTGAAATTTGGAGAACATGAAAGAATGAAAATAAAATGTTACATATTTCAGCTGTTTGAAAATAACCATAAAAAGACAGATGTCTGGGCCACTAAAAGCCACAAAGACATATGTTTGAGCCACACACATTTAACATGGGCTTTGCCAATCTTCAAGAGAATTGAAAGCAAAAACCGAGAAGACATGAAAATATAAGCAATTTAAGATTGATGGCTTCCTGGAAAAATTATTCCGTCTCTCAAATATCATCACATGCTTTTGAAATATTCAATACATAAACTGCATTTGGCTCATTTGTCAACCATTTTGGTTATCTTCTCATTTTGAACTCTATGGCCGTGCCATTTTCTGGTAAAATTTCCAGTATTCAACAGTAAACCCTTTTTCAAAAAAAAAATGCATTTGGAAAACTCACATCTACTAAAAGCTAAACTCAAACTCAGATCCATCAGTGACATAAAATACCCATCAATGACATAAAATAAAAATTAAACAAACTGCAATCCTAAATATAAACATGAGATCATAGATGCCAGTTCCACGCTCAAACGAACATATGGTGAGCTATACGACAATACCATGACGATGAAAGACATTAGTAGGGGCAACTGAAGCTATAGGAGAGACAGTATCGCTTTAGCAATAATTTCGTATTGTATGAGTAAATCGAAGTGAATCTTGAAGAAAGTTTTCATGTTTAGGTAGTTGATGGCATACCTGCTCATCGATCAGAAGCAGCTTGACGCCAATTAGAATTCCCCTCTCGCTGGGCCTTTGCGTTGATCTCGACATCTTCATAGCCAATTAGGTGATTACGGTGCACTCGGTGAAAGTGAGAGGCAAGAGAAAATGGGATATATCAGCTGTGGAGGTGGAGGAATCTCAAGAGCTGCATGCTTCTCAGTTTACTCAAGTAATGAATGGGTAATTAGGAGCCATACTCGACTGTTGAAGATGAAAAACAGAGAAGACGAAGTGTCTTAGGAAGAGTCGATCGAAGCTTCCGTCGGATGTTAGGCTTCTAGAAGTGGTATTGATTTGGGCCCGTACATTTCTCTGTGGTTTTAAAATATGAAGAAGCCCAGTATTTTCATTATCGACTGAAGATTAAATAACGTGGCAAAAAGGAAACTTCTAATTGGTGGATTTTTTTAACTGACGTGGACACTCTCCTTGCTCTAGTTTAAGAGCTTTTAGTATAGTTTTGATTAATGAATATAGCAAAAAAGTCGACCTGAACTGATCCGAAAATAAGGTTTGAATATTGGACCCGACTTATATACTCGAATGGGTCTTAAGTTGCTATATCTGAAGAATTGGTACCAAACCAAAGCTACACCAGTCGAGAATCCAATGAGTATTCGAATATATATATGTATATATATATATATAACCTAAATTATAATTATATTTCAAATATATTAGTTCTTTTGGATAATTATGGATAAAATATTTTTTTGACACAAAATACCTATATAAAATTGTATCCATAGTTAATTTTAGATAATATAAACCAATTGGACTATACATAATAAGTATTTTTGGTTATTTTTAGTTATGATGGATAAGTTGTGTATTTTGATATAAAATACCCAAATCAAATCAGATATTTTAGTTATTTCTGTAAGAATATCCGAACATGAACCATATATTACGAATATTCAAAATTGTTTTTGTTATATATGAATTGTACCATCCCGGACTGAGGAGAACGCAACTCGAAACTGACCCGTTTTTAATAATACACGAATGGACATTTTTCAAAATTCAAAAATCAATACCGAAAAAGAACTGACGTGTATCCGAATAGATTCCCCATTACCCATACAAAATATCTATGGTTTTATTAAATAAATGCAAATACATTTATGTATCAAAATTATTTATGGTTATGGAAGAAAATATATGCCAAATATGTTTTAGAATGATACACAAATATAGACTATAGGGTTTTACAATTTAAGTTGACAAAATTATATATATTTAAATGTTGTACATAATTTATTTTAGTTATTTAATACTCTAATATGCAATATGCGCTAAAATTATATGTAAATAGGCGTCTTATTTTTATTTTTATGATTTAAAATCAAAATAAGATATTTTATTATTAAACTCTCTTGCATCGGTTTATGTTAATGTAATATTTTATGATATTGTTTTGCTGCTATATTTAAATTAATTTTATTTGATAAATATATCACATGTTTTCGAATAACCCATAAAAATTATACTCATAAAAATAACATTAATAACATATTCCATCATATATTAAATATTAGTAGTAGCTAACTATTAATATTTATTTTATCACATACATATATATATATTTAATTTCAATACTCTAACTATAAGAATTTTATTTTCATGTATTTTGTCAAAGTTTTGAAGAAGTTGTTTCTTGCATTTGGATTAGTGTACAGTTTTTTTTTTCTCAATGTACAGTTTTTTATATACGAATTAGTAGGCATTGATCATTATTTATTATATTAATAAATAATATATAATTGATTAGTTACTTAAATTTAGTATTAATATAAATTTAATTCATTAGTTTCACAAAATAATAGATTAGTTATTTAGTTCCTTAATTTTAGGCATGATGTATATTTAAGAATAATCAAGTTAGCTATAAGTAAAAGTAATAAGAAATCTAGTTAATTGTAATAATCCAACCTAGACTATTTTTAAGTAGATAAAAATTGTTTATGTTTTAATAGTATTGTCGCCAAACTCCCTCTCTAGATGGACCAAGTCGCCAAACTCCCTCTCTAGATGGACCATGTCGCCAAACACCTCTCTTCCTTATTTAATGTCATCATTCATGCTTTCTCATCGCCTAATGAGACTCTCATCATTTTATCCTTTGAATCTCGGTCAAAATGTCTTTCATTTCGTCGCAATTGGAATTTCTATTGAGATTTTACGAAGAAAACAAGCAAGATGTTGTTTTCTCGTAACAGTTCAAGTCAAACATCAAGACGATACTGGTTAACTTAACACCATCGTATCCTCAAATAAATGAATTGATTTTTTTCAGTTCGTAGGACCAACAACATAAGAAATGTAAATTGGAAAAATATACGTTTTCCCCAGAAAAACCGTAAAAATGCATAAGTCGTAAAACGGTCTAAAACGGCATAAAAACGATCAAATCCCACTTATGGTTAAAAAAAGAATAGGCCCAGGTGCAATGGTGGTTTACTCGACTTGGATAAAGAAAAATGGAAGAAGAAGATAAATGTGAAGTTTCAAAGATAAACATGGACTTTGAGAGGATAAGGCAAGATCTCCGCAAAGTGATAAACTCGAATCAGGGGTGGAAAAGAAAAGACGGCCGACTCTGGAGAAATATATAAGCACATCTGGGGCAGTGAAGAGAGTGGACGATTTCTAGACACTTAGAACTTTCTGCACTTAGAAACCTTAGGCATTATTTTTGACATGCTTAGTTTTATATGTTTTTCACTCGATTACTAGACGAATTCGCAAAGACCGTTCGATCTATTTTTCAAACTTCGTAAATTGAACTATGTTCGGATTGATCCTCGAAAGGGTACGTAGACAGTCTTTTATAAGGTTTAGTTCGGAATTAATAAACCTTTTCCGTGTCCTTATCGTCTTTTCCTAAACAAGCTGCGGCTCACATAGGTCTTCTCGACATTGGTGGTTACGCTAGAGAACTTAGTTAGGTTTTACTGCCTGTGTTTCTTGATTTCCATTGTTTCGCATCCAGAAAAACTTCTTGTATGTTTTCGCCCTAAAACGCTCATACATAAATTTGAAATAAATTTTTATTTTTTCTTAATTTGTTTGCTTGTCTTTCTTTTATTTTTCACATTTATTTGATTATTTGTTGTTAGTCCTCACAGAGAATCCAGACCTCAAGGAAAGCTAAGCTTTCTTCCGCTAACAAATTTGACAGTGTGAATTTTGATTCCCACAAAGATCAATTTTGAAGAAGAAGATATTTTTTAATATACTACTAGAACTAAGAATTTATGGTATAAAAATTAAAATGATAATTTTAATATAAATATTTTAAATTATTTAGTTTAAAACAGATTTTATAGTCAATATATTATTCATTAAGAATACTTTAGTCTTTTTCTACTTAATGAAACATTGATTATTTTATGTCTATTTTGGTCGTAAAATATTTTAGGTCTTTTTAAGAGATTTTCCTTATATATATAAATTATAACTTCTTAATCAGATAATTTAAGATATATATATATATCTTAAAACGAAAAAATAACAAAAACATACGAACACTAGTAATACCAACAAAATTTGATTGACATAGTGTTGTCTGCTTTAATTGTGGTGTTCTTGCTGAGGTTTGATCGAGCTCAAGAGGAACTAGATGAGAGAGAGAGATCGGCTGAGTGGCTTTTGTTATGAGGTTTGTGTTTGTGAAATCTCATTATCAATATCAAAACAAGAGACTCCTTATAAATGGAGTAATGGTCGATGTATGAAGATAAAACAAGAAGAGAAAATCTAGGCTAAAATCAAGGAGAGATAAAGATGAATGGAAATGATCGGCCATCCGGATAAGCATGGACCGTCCGGATAAGATGGACCGTCCGGATAGGCATGGTACGGCCAAACCAAGATAAGGCCGGTTATGGACATTCTTAAACCATCCGGTTTACAACACCCCCCCTGAATGCCATAACCATCTAGAGTTAGTAATGCGTTTGGTATACTGCCTCGTTAAAACCTTTCCATGGTAAACCCAAAAACCCAATGTGGTAAAAAGGGAAGCCATAGACAGGAAAAAGAGTACAGCCGCATTACTCCCCCTGATGTGAGCATCACTGAAGGTCTTTCAGTGAACGCATACCAATCTGAAGCATAAGCTTCCTGAGCGTGCAAGTTGGTAATGCCTTAGTGAAGAGGTCGGCTGAGTTCTCACTGGATCTTACTTGGAGTACCTTGACCTCTCCTTCCTTCTGTAGATCATGGGTGAAGAAGAACTTGGGGAGAACGTGCTTAGTCTTGTCACCCTTGATGTATCCATCTTTGGGCTGAGCTATGCAGGCCGCATTGTCTTCATAAAGAATGGTTGGTCCATCCTTGCCTTCCGTGATCCCACATGCTGTCCGGATATGGTGTGTCATGAGTCTCAACCAGACGCACTCCCTACGTGCTTCATGGATTGCCAATATCTCCGAGTGGTTGGATGATGTTGCTGATATGGTCTGCTTGACTGATCTCCATGAGATGGCTGTGCCTCCATACGTGAAAACATAACCAGTTTGGGACTTAGCACTGTGTGGGTCGGATTGATAACCTGCATCAGCAAAACCAATCAAATCTTCTTTGTTTTGGTTAGCATAAAATAATCCTACATCCTTGGTTCCTTGTAAGTATCTCAGGATGTGTTTGATCCCATTCCAAAGTCTCATGGTCGGACATGAACTGAACCTAGATAATAGGCTCACAGCAAAGCATATGTCCGGCCTAGTATGAGTAGTCAAGTACATCAAGGCGCCAATGAGGTAAGGGAACTCTGGACCAAGAACCTCTTCATCCTCGGTCTTTGGTCTAAACGGACCAGTTTCAAGACCAAGGAATCTCACAATCATGGGACTGCTAAGTGGATGGCACTTATCCATATTAAATCTTTTAAGAACCTTCTCTGTATAGGTCTTTTGGTGCACAAGGATTCCATCCTTAAGATGTTCAATCTGTAGTCCCAGACAAAACTTTGTCTTTCCCAAATCTTTCATCTCAAATTCTTTCTTGAGATACTCAACTGTTTGGGAAATCTCTTTGGCCGTTCCAAGTATGTTTAGGTCATCAACATACACAGCTATGATCACATAGCGTTGGCCGGATTTCTTAATGAATATACATGGGCTTATTTGATCATTCTTATAGCCTATAGCCTTCTTTCAGTAAGTACTCACTCAATCTATTGTACCACATTCGACCTGATTGTTTCAATCCATACAATGCTTTGTTTAGCTTGATGCAATGTTGTTCTCGAGAACCTTTAGCATTCTTAGGTATTTCAATACCTTCTGGTACTTTCATGTATATATCATTGTCCAGTGGTCCATTAAGATATGCGGTTACTACATCCATTAACCGTAAGTCCAAATTTTCTCTTATGCCCAGACTTATAAGAAATCTGAATGTTGTTGCATCCACCACAGGAGAGTAAGTCTCCTCATAATCGATTCCTGGTCTCTGTGAGAATCCTTGTGCAACAAGTTGGGCCTTGTACCTAACGACTTCACCATTCTCATTTCTCTTTCTCACAAAAACCCATTTGTACCCCACTGGCTGTACATCATATGGTGTTCGGAGTATAGGACCGAACACACTTCTCTTCTTAAAAGAGTTTAACTCCACGTTTATGGCTTCTTTCCACTTAAGCCAATCTTTTCTTTGCATGCATTCATTTATAGACGTGGGTTCTAGATCCTCATCATCTTCTATGATCTCAAGTGCTACATGGTATGCAAATATATCATCCATGTCGACATGCTTTCTGTTCCACTGTTTTCCAGACATGATATAATTTATAGAGATCTCTTCATTGTCCGGAGGTTCAGGACCCTGAGCTTTGGCGTCCCAAGTCTCATTAGGCCCCTTAGCGTCCGTATCAATGCTCATGTCTGTGGATGCTGGTACGACTGGACCGTGTCCGGACGTTGGTTCGTCTGCGTCCCGGAGCCTTGGGACGGACGGATCGACCAGATCCTTCTCCCCCTCGACCACGGTTGGTCTTGCACCTTTCTTACTTATGCGAGGGTTCTTATCTTTGGAACCAATAGGTCTTCCACGTTTCATACGTGCCTTAGACTCTGTAGCCACTTGGTTTTGTCCATTCTGGACGTCTATTCTTATTGGTGCATTAGCAGCTGGTATGTATGACTTGGTCATTCTATTCGGGTCAGCAAAAGAATCTGGCAATCTATTAGCTAGCTCTTGTAGATGTATAATCTTTTGAACCTCAAGATCACATGCTTGAGTTCGAGGATCTTGCCATGTTTGGGATGTATGATTCCATGTAATTTCTTTTACCAGCTTGCTATTATCTCCTCCCAATGTTGGATACTCAGATTCCACAAAGTGGCAATCCGCATACCTGGCCTTAAATAAATCACCCGTGGTTGGCTCAAGGTATTTTATGATTGAAGGAGAATCATATCCAACATATATTCCCATCCTTCTCTGAGCTCCCATCTTTGTCCTTTGTGGTGGAGCAATTGGATAATAAACAACACATCCAAATGTCTTAAGATGGGAGATGTCTGGCTCTCGACCCATTAGGAGTTGGGATGGTGAATATCTATGCTCACTAGATAGTCTGATGCGTATTAACTCCGCAGCATGCAGTACTGCGTGTCCCCAAGCTGTGGTTGGAAGGTTACTTTTCATGAGTAAGGTTCTAGCTATCATCTGGATTCTTTTAATAAAAGACTCGGCTAGACCATTCTGTGTATGGACATGTGCCACGGAGTGTTCAACTGTCACCCCCATGGACATACAATACTCATAAAAGGCTTGGGAAGTGAATTCACCAGCATTGTCAAGATGTATAGTCTTCAAAGGGAAGTCTGGAAAGTGTGCTTCCAATCTGATGATTTGAGCAAGTAGTCTAGCTAAGGCTAGATTTCGTGTGGACAATAAACACACATGGGACCATCTTGTGGACGCATCAATGAGTACCATGAAGTACCTAAACGACCCACATAGAGGGTGTATTGGTCCACATATGTCACCTTGTATTCTTTCCAGAAAACCTATGGTTTCCTTTGTTATTTTGACAGGTGATGGTCGGATTTGGAGTTTCCCTTGTGCACAAGGTACATATGTATGATTCTTAGGGACAACTTGTCTACCTTTTAGGTTATGACTATTAGAATTTAGGATAAGTTTACGCATCATAGATATCCCGGGATGTCCTAACCGGTCATGCCACAAGTTGAAATTCTCTTTGAATTCCTTGCTTATTATAGCATTGGCTTCAACTACACTGATCTTGGCATAGTAAAGACCAGTGGAGATAGCCGGTATTGTTTCCAAGACCTTTTTATGGTCTTGGCCGAGTTCATAAATGTTCAAGAACTCTTTGGCTCCTTCTCCAACAGTCTCAATGTGAAGACCATTCTTGCGAATGTCTTTAAAGCTCAAAAGGCTTCTCTTAGAGTCTGGAGAATATAAAGCTTCATCTATTTCTAGATGTGTTCCATTTGGTAATAGAACATAATCTTGGCCGTAGCCTCTTATCAGTGATGATACACCGGCTATTGTGTTCACGTTGGCATCTTTCAATGTTAGATCAACAAAGAATTTCTTATCCTTTAGGATCGTGTGACTCGATCCACTATCAAACACAAGTGTGTCCATACTTCCTTTCATTCTAAACAATAAAAATATAATTTGAATCATTCATATTATTATTGATAATGAAAGTAAAACAAATTTTATTCAAAGATAAATCTTAAACATAAAATGAAAAACACTTAAAGAAAATTTAAAACCTAAAACACCAAAGCATTCAAACACAAATCGTTTGATGCATCACTTATTCAACTTGGTCATCATTCAGCATATCTGAAGTCTCATAATCCATGAGGTCATCCTTGTCATGATCAAAGTCAGCCTCACCATCCTTGTACACCATGTAAGCTTCCGGATTCTTGCCCTTGAGACTCTCTTGATAGAGGTCGACGAGATGCTTAGCTGTTCGACAGTTCTTTGCCCAATGATTTGTCATTCCGCATCTATGGCATGGTGAGTTTCCAGGATTCTGTGGCTTTGAAGATGTCCCATTGCTTTTATCTTTACCTCGTCCATTATTGGACTGGTTTGGACGGTCATAAGGGTTATAACGCCCTCTGCCATAGCCACCAGGTTCGCGTCCTCGCCCTTGACCTCCACGGCCGCGTCCTCTACCATGTGAAGAACCGCGGCCCCTTTGGTCATGCTGGACATGGTTAGCTTCAGAACCATCCTTAAATTTCTTTGAGGCGTGGTTTGCCTCAGGGACATGCTTAGATCCAGGTGGTCTAAGCTCACTATTCTTCAAGAGCAGCTCGTTGTTTTGTTCTGCAAGCAATATACATGAGATGAGCTCACTATAGGTCTTAAACCCTTTCTGTCTGTACTGTTGCTGAAGCAACATATTGCTTGAAGACATTGTCTGGAAAGTCTTTTCCAACAACTGCTTATCAGATACATTCTCGCCACATAGCCTCAATTTTGAGACTATCTTAAACAAGGCTGAGTTGTACTCATTCACAGACTTAAAGTCTTGAATCCTTAGATGAGTCCACTCATAGGTGGCTGTCGGAAGAATCAAAGTCTTCTGATGATCATATCTCATCTTAAACTCTCTCCATAACTCGTATGGATCGTTCACTGTGAGATACTGAGCTTTTAAGCTCTCCTCAATGTGATGGTGAATGATCATAAGGGCCTTAGAGTTCTCCATTTTGTTTGCATTGTTTCCCTCAACAATACAATGCTCTAGGCCTTTGGCTCCAAGAGAGATCTCAATGTCTAAAGCCCACTGCAAATAGTTGTCACCCTTGACACTTAGGGGTGCAAAATCCAAGTTTGTGATATTGGTCATCTGAAAAAATATAATTCAGATTGTTTAGGTCTTATAAAATATTTCTCATATCTTGTCCATCTAAAATCAATATGTTTGATTATGAAATCCTTTGTATAAAAATCGATTTATAAAGTTTCTTTAAAATCAATGAGATGGACAAGTGCATGGTCTAGCCGTACCTTGTGGTACGCTTCATTGACCTATGCGGATCATGGCCTAGCCGTACCTTGTGGTACGCTTCATCGGCCAATGCGGGTCATGGCCTAGCCGCACCATTATGGTGCGCATCATCGGCCAATACGGGTGATGGTCTAGCCGCACCCTTATGGTGCGCATCATCGGCCACCGCGGATCATGGTCTAGGTGCACCTTATGGTGCGCATCATCGACTACCGCGGATGTGAAAGCATCGACCTTGTGGTTGTGCGGACATATAGCATACCGCATGTATGCGCATCACTTGTTGTCCCATACGAACCAAGGTCATGCAAACACATGCAAAATCTATTTAGGATTTTAAATCGGATTTGATCAATTCAAGTTTTAATTTTATAAACTTTTAGGGTTTTGATAATTATAAACGGTTCATCAATCATCTAACAACCTAATGATTCGATTTTAATTTAAAACAAGAACAAAGTTTAACCAAAATCAAACCGCAAAACCTCAACATAATTTTTAAAAGATCGGATTCAAACTTTTAAACTTTAAAACCGAGATACATGAAACCGAAAAGCAATGGTTAGGGTTTTGATTACTTACCTTAATCTTTGGTCGATTTGCTCCTTGGCTTCTCTTTAGAAACCTTAAATAATCAGTCTAAAGAAAGAACAAAGATAGATTAGTTCTACGACTTAAGGACAATCGATATTAAAAATAAGAAAGTTGGCGGCTTAGGGTTTTGGATGATCCGGATGTTGTTGGCGGCTTTAGGGTATTGATTTGAACTCGATATGGTTGAGCTTGGAGCTTGATCGTGCTGATAACGTGCTTTAATTGTGGTGTTCTTGCTGAGGTTTGATCGAGCTCAAGAGGAACTAGATGAGAGAGAGAGATCGGCCGAATGGCTTTTGTTATGAGGTTTGTGTTTGTGAAATCTCATTATCAATATCAAAACAAGAGACTCCTTATAAATGGAGTAATGGTCGATGTATGAAGATAAAACAAGAAGAGAAAATCTAGGCTAAAATCAAGGAGAGATAAACATGAATGGAAAAATGATCGGCCATCCGGATAAGCATGGACCGTCCGGATAAGATGGACCATCCGGATAGGCATGGTACGGCCAAACCAAGATAAGGCCGGTTATGGACATTCTTAAACCATCCGGTTTACAATATTGTCCACAGAACTCCGTACACTGAGTATTGTCCACAATATTTTGTTTATAGAATATTTTATATGACTTTTCATATTTCAATTGCTAAATATACCCAATATATTAATCCTGGAGCATTACAACATTTTTTGGTAACCACGTGTTATGATGAGAATTATTCTCAGAATTGTTAGAGAAATAGGTTGGTCCATCTACACATATATTATACTTTTTATTAAACCAACTGACAAATTAATTAGTAGTGTGTGAAGAATATTTTCTATTCTTTCCTTAAATAAAAACTACGGAATTACCTAATATAATAAATATATATATCATAATTAATGATTATAAATAATTGACATTTGATAACAATTTTTTTATCCTCTATATTTTTTGTTTAATTTTATATTATTAAAAGAAATTAAACAATCACATTAATCATATAATTAAAAATATAGATTTTTTCTTATATGTTATATTTTGAATTTTTCAAAACGACTATAAATTACTAAAAAGGTTAAAGTCTCACATTGAAAATTTTGTGATCAACGGAAATGTTTTTTTTAAGTTCAGCCTATCGATTTTCTTTAATAGGCCTTGAACAACTTTTAATGATTAACTAAATAAGCACGTACATAGAACAAAGTGTTTTGGTTTAAAAATTGTTAGATACCCAAAATCAATATGAACTATCATCACTTTCATTTAAAATTTTGTTACAATAAAAAATATAGGATTGGGCGAAAAATCCAAATCCAATTAACCGAACCAAATTCAATCCAAAAAAGTAGTACATAACTTTAACCAAAATTGATTAGATATCCAAACAGGTTCAAAATTTTGGTATCTAGAGAACCGGAACCGAACCCGATCCAAACCAAAATATTTCTGGTATCCGAGCATATTCGAACCAGATTTATATACTTAAATATATTAAAAATTTAATATCTAAAAGAATATACAAAATACATAAGATGTTTTTTAAATTGTCCAAATACTTAGAAATATATAAAAGTAGTTAAAAGTAAATGTTTAAAATAGCTAAACGTTACTCAAAATACCAAAAATACCAAAATTATCTATTGATTTTCTATCCAAATATTTAAACTAAAATAATTTTTATGTTAAGTTTAAGTATTTTGGCATACATTATTCAAATTTATATGTTATATATTATTTTTATTTTTAGTTTTTGAAAATTTTAAAGTACATATGAACTTTCATTAAAAGAAAGGTTATCCAAACCTAAACTCAAACTAAACATGCAAAGATTTGTTGAACCAAATCTGCAAAGATCTGAACCGAACATAACCTAACATAACCAAATGCTACCCGAATGTTATCACTAATTAAATGTAAAAAAATTATTGATAACAACACATGTATTGTTTATAATATTTAAATACAACATATTTTAAATAAACTTATTCCGCACAAGACGCGTGTTAAAATACAGAAAGTTACAAATTTATTGTGTCAAACGTTTTGATTTATATATTTTTAAGTATTGACAAATAATCAAATAAAGAAATGAATGGTAGACGGATAAGAATAACAAATATTTTAAAAATTTTAAAGTACATTCATTCATCCAAACATGTAACTTGTTTTATTCTTTCAACCAGTATTAGTTTTTTCATGGTCACATTCTCGTTAAACCTAAACTAGTTGTCAATCCCACTTTTTTACAAAAAGAGTATTTCTGTCTCATTTTGTACAGCCAAATGTACAAAGTGCCATCCATCTTTAATGCGATTGATCAGGTAAATCAAAATCAAAATGTGAATAGGATAAACATGTAATAATAGATGTAACTGAGAGGATTGGGTCGGGTCGTATATGTAATGCCCAGTGTGGGTTGTTCATGGCTGACAAGACACTGACTTAAAAATTCCTCATTTGTGAGTAGTTAAAACGGCACACGTTTCGCATCTCCTACACCGAAACGTTAAACAAGGCGAAATCCCATCGTCATAAAAAAGAAACTTTGAATTCGACGAACGGGAAACCCAGGAGAGAAAGATGGTGGCGATATCAATGTACAAAGTTCCCAACATACCTCGCCGGTGGACTATGCCGGATCGTAGTCTCTCCTACAATCAATTCAAATCTCTCCTTCATCGCCGTAAACGAGCTCTTTCTCATCTCTCCCTTAACTCATACCTGAGCCTTAGCGTCAAGACTGACTTGGTTACCGATCGGAACGATGTGATTCCATCTAAACGACCCGGTTCCTCTGGAAAACAGAAGCTTGTTGAGGTGAAGAGTGAGGAGATTGATGGGAACCTGGTTAGCCAAACCGAGAATGGCAGATTTGAAGGATCTCGAGGAGGATCGGAGGGTGGAGATCTTCCCGGGAGTGTGATGGAAGTCCACGAGGATGCCACTAACGATAAGGTCGAGATATTTTAGAATCTCTCGCATTGACATAAACTGTTAAGATTTCAATGAGATTGTTTCGTTTGTTACCTTTATTAACGCCTAGCTGTGTTGTTAGGTAATAGAGATTGAAGATCATCATGGAAAGTGTGAAAAATAATCTTATGTTCATTCTCTGTAACCATAAAGTGTTATTTACCAGTATATATATAAAGTGTGCTAAACCAAACAAACCAGCTTAATTTACACAATCTGATCAATCTACACCGGCTAATACCCTCCCTCAAGATGGAGGTGTGTAGATATCCAAAACCCTCATCTCGGAAGTGAGATCCCGAAATGGAGCAGGATATAACGCCTTGGTCTGAACATCTGCAATTTGGTTGTGAGTGCGTACATGCATCGTCTTGATCATACCATTGCCAATACGGTCACGAATGGTATAGCAATCTTGATCAACGTGTTTGGTTCTTTCATGGTATACCGAATTGTTTGCTATGTGAATTGAAGCGGTATTATCACCATAGAGATGAGAAGGCAACTACATAGGGATCTGAAGATCAGCCATGATGCGGAGAAGACATTCAATCTCACAAGAGATGCGTCTGCCAGAGCACAAAACTCTGCTTCCGCAGTACTACGAGACACAGTACGTTGCTTCTTGGAACGCCATGTCACTAAGGCCTCTCCTAGGAACATAGCATAGCCTGTGATTGATTTCTGAGAGTCAGGGCATGCACCCCAATCAGCATCTGCAAAAACTCTCAAGTCAAAAGTACCATCAGCAGCATAGAAAATCCCTGTCCAACTGTGCCCTTAGCTACCGAAGCAGTTTATGTGCTGCTTTAAGATGTGCTTTGCAAGGTCCAGAAGAGTATTGACATAGCTTAGTAAGAATGTAAACTATGTCTGGCCTAGTGATAGCCAAGTACATTAGTCTTCCCATCAAGCGACGATCTACCTTTGGGTTCTGTCAGTAACAACCCCATCTCATGAACAATCTTAGAGCCATATTTAGGAGGAACTGTCTCCTTAGATAAACGCACAGTTGGATTAAGCGGTATGGATGAAGGTTTACTGCCAAGAAAACCATTATCATCTAGTAACTCAAGTATATACTTCCTTTGGCACACAGATATACCCTTCTTAGAACGCGCTATCTCCGGTCCAAGAAAGTACTTTGCTGCACCAAGATTTCGAAGTTTGAAATGTGATTCCAACTCACCAACAAAATCCCGAACTGCATCATCATTGTTGCTCGCAACTAAGATGTCATCTACATATATCAACACAGACAAGTATCTTCCTTCAACATTCTTCACGACGAGAGTGTGATCACACGAGATTTTTCGAAACCTCATCTTCAATATAGTAGAAGACAGTTTCAAATACCATTGCCGAGATGCTTTTTTGAGGCCATAGAGAGATTTGTGCAGTCGACAAACCGCATTCGGAGGTACTGATACACCTATTAGTTCTTCATAACCAGGGGGCAACTTCATGTAAATCTCCTCTTCAAGGTCTCCATTTAGAAACGCATTAGATATATCCAACTGTGTGAGTGACCACTTCATCTTAGCAGCAACATCAATCAATATTATCACCGTACTAAGCTTTGCTACGGGAGAAAATGTTTCTTGATAGTCCACACCTTCTTCTTGTGTGTAACCTTTTCCAACAAGACGACATTTCTTTCTCTTTTCAGTGCCATCAGCATGATACTTCGTTTTGTAAAGCCATTTACACCCAATAGGCTTTTTGTCTGGTGGCAAAGAACAAACACTCCCAGTCTTGGTTCGTTCTTGAGAACTTGTCTCTTCTTTCATAGCATCACGCCAAGGCTGACCCAACATTGCCTCTGAATATTTTTGTGGATCTTTTGATTTTGTCATAGAGTTTATGAATGCATGAAAAGGCTTAGAAAGAGAAGTATAGGAAGTGTAATTGGTCATTCGGTAAAGAGTAAAAGAAGAAGAGGGATCAAAATTATAACAATGAAAGTCCTGCAAATTGGTGGGTTGTTTCTTGTTTCGAATAGGTCAACTTCCAAGGGAAGAAGATCCTTAGATGATGACACATCATTATGAGGATGAACATCAGAAGATGTTGGTTTAGGGAACAAAACATCAGGCACAGCAGGTGAGGGAACATGAGGAAAGAAGGATTTGATATTATCATGTAAAGATGATGATGCAAATGGAAAGATATCCTCATGAAAAAGCACATGTCTAGAAATAGTAATAGAATGTGTCTCTATATCTAACAGCCTATAACCTTTGTACTCTGAGGGATAACCTAGGAAGACACAAGTCCTTGCTCTAGGATCAAATTTATGTATGTTTTTAGTAGATGTACTAATATAACAGAGACAACCAAAGGTTTTTAAAGACTCATATGCAGGTTGTTTGCCAGTTAGTTTCTCGAAAGGGGATTTGTTCTCTAAAACAGGAGAAGGTAACTTATTAGTCAAGAGAACCGCAGTTAAAATGCAATCACCCCAGAATTTTAAAGGCACATTTGACTGAAACAATAATGCTCTTGCAATGTTAAGAATGTGTTGGTGTTTTCTTTCAACTACAGAGTTTTGTTCGGGAGTTTCAGGACATGAATGATAAGAAACAATTCCTCTAGTCGCATAGAATCCAGTGAAACGCAATTCATTTTCTCTAGTCGCATAGAATTCAGTGAAACACAATTCATTTGCATTATCTGATCTAACAGCCTTAACATTGACATTGTATTGATTCGCTACCATCTTAACAAAATCAGGGAAAATATGCAGAACATCAGATTTTGCACGCATTAAGAATACCCAAGTAGCTCTGCTAAAATCATCAACAATAGTCAAGAAGTATTTTGAATCATCAACGGTTGGTTCAGCAAAAGGACCCCAAGTGTCTATGTGAAGGAGATCAAACGCATTCTTATTCATGTTATGTCTAGGCTTAAAGGGAATATGCTTTTGTTTAGACAAATGACAAACATGACAAAATTCAGAATGATCTTTATTAAGTTTTGAATTCGGTATATGGAGAATTTTAGACAAAATTTCAACCTTAGACATGGAGGGGTGACCTAACCGTTTATGCCAAGTAACAGAATCAACAACAGCAAAACATATGACATACCTTGAAAAGATAAAGACCTATGATTGTTATTGACATCCAAGATATATTAGTTGCCAGCTTGACTACCTTGACCAATCATCAATGCCTGAGTAAGATCCTGGATAAAGCAGTCATTAGCAGTGAAAGAAACTTCAGAATTCAACGTTTTAGTAAGAAAACTCACACTCAACAAGTTAAATTTTAATTCAGGAATGTACAAGACATTGAACAGAGTGATGGAATCAGTCAAACGAATGCAACCTACCCCAACTATGCTAACAGTGTAACCATTAGGAAGGGTGACATATGTTTGATCTAAAGGTTTGTATTCGGTAAACAGATTCCTATCATGACTAATATGGTGAGTGGCTCCTGAGTCTATGATCCAGGCTCTAAGAGACACATCTGTTTCTTTAGATGCAGACGAAACAAGCATGTCATGATAAGAATGATTGTATAAGGAGATGAAATTACCGGAAAAGGCTTCCTGTAATCTGTGAAACTACAGGAGCAGAGGCTGAAGTCGAGGAAATGGATTTCTCAGTTGGTGTGACACTAGGAGATTGGAGTTGAGAACTCAAATACGAGATCATAGACTGAAGTTGATCTTTAGAGAACTGATTGCAAGAGACTTCTTCATGTTGACCTTTGTCCTGAGTGTTAATGGACTGAGTGAGAGCCATGTTTGTAGAGGCAACAGCATTTGATTTCTTCCCTTTGAACATTCCGGAGGATATCCGTGTTTCTTGTAGCATTTATCAACCGTGTGTCCAATCCGAGAACAGTAAGAACACTTCATTTTGTGATAGTTCCCTTGAGGGAGTAGAACTTGATTGTTTTCTGAAGTGAGCGTGTCTTGAACTTGGAAGGCAACAGGGTGATTGTTCAAGCTTTGTGCTGAACCTACAATCCTCTGACTCTCGTCTTGGTCAAGCATGTTATAGATCTCAGTGAGGCTCAGCCGAGGCTTCATATTCAGAATCTGGCCACGAATGTTAGCAAAATTCTCATTGAGCCCCATGAAAAATTGAATGATTCTACTAGTCTCTGCTTCCTCCATTAAGTCCTCAACATGATCACATTGACATCTTCGTGCTATAGAGATTCTTGTGTTGGACAGTTGCTCCCATAGCGTCTTCTTCTTAGTGTAGTAAGCAGATAAGTCCATAGATCCTTGCTTCAAGGTCGCAATAGCTTGTTCCAATTGGTATTTTCTTGGGAGATTGCTTACGCGAAATCTTGAGTAAAGATCATTCCACATCTCAACAGCATCATCATAGTACAAGATGCTATCATAAATCTCCTGATTCACGGTATTAAGTAACCACGACTTAACCATGCTGTTACATCGACTCCAAATCTTGAAAAGAGGATCATCTTGAGCTGGTCTTGGTAACGATCCATCCACAAATCCTATTTTTTTCTTAGCATATAAGCTCATCCTCATTGCAATGTACCAGTTGTTATAGTTCAAGCCATCTAACTTCTGACTCACGATAACTAAGCCAGGATGAAATGCAAGAAGTACGGACTATGAGTGTTATCGATAGAATGTATACCAGACTGGTGTGATCCTGAAGGTTGAACACACTGCGGCGTAGGTTTCTGCAGTGGAACGATCGCGATATCTGGTTCATCGTCTTCGTTTGCGGAATGGTGAGATCTGTTCCGAATTGCAGAGTTCTCCGAGTCAGAGACAGTGTTGCGAGTCCTCATCTTCCTTCCTTGCTTGGCCATCAAAGAGATCGAGATCTGGAACTTCAGAAGTGCGAAATCGAATAACGAGAATCACCGATAGCGATGAAATTTCGATTCATAACTTCAAACTAAGCTCAGATGCAGCTGGATCTTCACAAAATAGAGATGAAAATGAAGAGAATCTGAGAGATTCGAAGGAAAGATCAGAGAAAACGAGCTGGAATTGCTCTGATACCATAATAGAGATTGAAGATCATCATCGAAAGTGTGAAAAATAATCTTCGGTTTATTCTCTGTAACCGTAAAGTGTTATTTACAAGTATATATATAAAGTGTGCTAGACCAAACTAGACCAGCTTAATTTACATGTACAATCTGGTCAACTTAAACCGGCTAATATTAGGAAGCAGCTGAAGAAGTACCAAGCCAAGTAGGGAAAAATAGAAGGAAGTAGAGGAGAGATTACAAGTGTTGAATGCAAAGAAACACAATCTAGTCCAAGTGCTTAAGCAGGTCTATTTCTTCTCTTTATTACGGTTTTTCTCCTTTTACCTAACACCTATTTATGGGTTACACAGATTTTGAATGCTGAGGAAGAGTTGAAAAGGCGCAGCAGCATTACACCTCCCTCTCTTCCTCTCCATGTAGATGTTTCTAATGACTCAAATGACTCAGGAGATAATCCTGGTACTCGTAATGATGATGCTGGGAATCATAATAATGCTCAAACTCCGACTCTGCTTCGACTTTGTGGTGCTTCTTCATCATCTGAATCCCCTCTCAGAAGAGCAGCAGACTTTTCGCAACACAATATGGTAATGTTCAAACGCTCCTTCATATTAACATAACATACTTAGAATCGTTGGATCAAAAAATAAAACATGGCCTCTCTTGTGTTCTTGCTCAAAAATGCATATGGTCTATGCTTCTCAGGCTCCGCATCCTTCTCGTTGGACCTCAGGCCTGGTCCCGTCTCAGCCCGGGAATCCGAGAGCTGCAGGAGTCACTGTTTCTGCATCTGGAACAAACTACATTGCTTCATCTCCTTCACCAGCTGGTTCTGGTGGGACTTCTGTTTTCAGAGAAACACCGCTACAGAGTCCATGCAATTAGCAGCTCCTCTGTCTCTGCACTAACTTCTTCCTTTTTCTACCTGTGCAAATGGATACTAAACACATTTATGTAAAAAGTATGTGAAAAATACATTTATTTTCGAAAAAAAAAAGAATCGGTTTGAGATTGCAATTCTGTAACCTAAATATCATTTTTGATCTACATAGTTTTGTAAAGTGTGACAAATATTTAAATAGAAATCTCACTCCAGGCTTGTAAGTAATAATCAAGAACAGAGAAATGGTTGTCAAAGCTATAGTTTTCATTATCCCCTCCTATAAAGATAAATCTATAGATTTTTTGTGTGTTTGTGTTATATTCAAATAAGACTATTGATTCAAATTGATGTGATTGTTATCTTATTATTTGAACTCAAAAAGGTATATTTTCAAAGTTTTTTTTTTTTGTTTTGAAACTATTTTTAACTTTTTTGAATAAACAGATTTCTTGAACCGACTTCACCCGAAATTTCTTCGAGCAGACTACAAGTCTATTACGAAAATTGGTAAGATTGTATTTCTTTATTAATTTTTGTGCGTTGTGTGTGGTAAATCTGAATAATGTTATAGATTCATAATGGCATAAAATTGTTTTTCTTTTCCTTTTTAATACTGTTAAAAGCAACGAGTCAAAAAAGGATACAAAAACCACAAAAAATACCATCCAAACCAAACAAAAACAATTATCCTGGTTATCTAGACTAAACCAGAAAACCCCAGGAGAGGGCAATCATCAGATGACGCTACTTTAGCTTTTGGTTTCGCAACATTCTTCTTGCAGTTGCTGCAGAGCTTACCATGTGTATATAAAAGGCAGTTCAGATCAAACTTGAGCTCATCCGGGATCCTGCGGTTGAGATGAACATAGGTTCTGTTCCTGTCTGCGGTTTTCGGGACCCAGCCTAACGCCTTGGCGATCTCAAATACCTGTTTAAGTTGGTTTTATAAGTCTCATTTTTAAGAAAGAAAACAAATAACAGACATAACTACTGAAACTACTCACATGGGTGTCTACTGGGAAATCATTGTGCTGGAGGTTGAACATCAGAACACAAGAAACCTGTCATTCATCAATACACCTCCAGTGTCAATTTCCAAAAACTATCTTGATCTTATTGTGACATTGATACCAAAAGTTCTCAGCAAAACCTTTCAAGTCAGAAAAAAAAAAGAAAAGAAAAGAAAAGAGAAGAGAGATGAGTCTTACCGTTTTGGGTCCTATTCCTTTAAAATGAGAGAGCTCAGTTTTTACTTCTTCTACCGATAAACCGCGCAGATACTCCAAGCACAATCTGCCTCTCTCGTTCTGCAGGCGGCTCATAATGTTTTTGATACAGACAGTCTTTTTAGGGGCCAATCCTCCACATCTAATAGCATTCTCAATTAATTTTGGCTCAGCAACCAAAAGCTACAAGGGATGCAACAAAATAACTTTTCAATCCAAGAAACAATGCAATAAAAGGAACACACTTTATGTGACTGTAAGCACATTAACTACAAAACTCAAAGAGAAAGTACATCAATCTTGAGACATCATTATATACAAGCAAATGACCAACACAATATTTTCATCAAGACACATCTGCAGAAGTAACCTCACCATATCAACTCCACAAACCCTAAAGCTAAACAAATTTGCATGCAAAATTGGAGAGCTTACATCTTCCCATTTAGGAAATTCAGCTTTAAGAGAAGCAAAAGCCCTTTGAGAATTGGCCTCAGTCGTATTCTGTGAAAGAAGAATTTTAACAAGCCCATCAAGCACACTCTCCTCCTTATCCGATTTCACCGAACACTCTGTATCTTGACCATCTACGGCGGAAATTGTTCGGAGTCTCAGACGGCGATAACTTGCGAACTCGGGAGGGAATCCATGGAGAGACAGCAAAGCGTCCCTTACGTCTCTACATTCGTCAGACGTAGGTCTAAGGAGTTCGGGATAAGGATCGCCGCCGTCTATGGTGAGATTTTTACCGGCCGGCGATTTTGAGTCGCCGTCGTCGTCTTGGAGTAAGCGCTTCCTTTTTAGGGATTTATTCATGTCGTTGGCCGGTACAACATTCGGATCGGTTTTACTAGTTTATTTCGGATGGTAATCTGATATAGGGATGTACATTTAAGGTTTAAATTCAGGTTTGGTTTAGTTTGGTTTGATTGGGTCCTAAGAAAATTTTAACTAACGTTGACCAAAATTAACTTTGAGGTTGATTGTTGTTTATAGTTTTTAAAATGGGTTTTCAAAAACCATTTTAATTGTCTATCAAGATTTTGTAAAAAATGATTCCCTAAAAAACAAGAAAACTAGTTTCTCGAATAACTACCTAATTCTACATAAAAAACAAAATAAATCAAAATCTGTATTTTCTTAGCTTTAAACCAACGTTGATTTTTCTATTTATCATTTTATTTTTATTTTTAATAATTTTTTCTTTCATTTTTATCTCATATTTTTGTCCTCTTCTCCCTCTCAGACCTAATCATTATATCATCAAATAAAATTCTTACACTTTATTTTTTTTTACCAAAAATTTATACAATTTAATTAATATTAAAGAAGTGATTATACATACAATTAACAGTTAGACCAGTTATCTTTCATCTCAACACTCAAAAATATTTGATCGTATGTTTTTATACTCGATAATGTTAATTTGCACTAATAGTAAAAAACTATGCAATAAAGAAATAAATGAAAAAATATTAAAAGAAAAAATAAAAATATTTTATTTAAAACCTAAAATATCTTCATGTTATATTAAAGTTGATATCTAATCATATAATGTGAAATTCACAAAATATTATAAATGATAAATATATTTATGATTTTTGGTATAAAACCGAATAAACCAAAAATCGATGGTATATAAAATGAACCAAACAAAGTAGATATAGTTTTAATATGATATCTATTTTTTATAACCCAAAATACCAAGAAATCGAATCGATATTCGGATTGGACACCCTTGATTGTTCCTCTTGCAAGGAAATGGTTTCACTTGCAAAATTTCCGGAGTTTAATACTTAGATACATAACAAAGAATAAAATCTCTCATAACTAATCTTAGATTTCTTCCAATGAGTTGCTACATCACATTTCATATTTGGCAAAGGAAAGTCCATAGGAATGTTTTGACAATGCTATATATATAATTTTCTTCAAATGAGTTGCTACATCACATTTCATACTTGGCAAAGGAAAGTCCATAGGAATGAAATCCTTTCAAAAACCAATGGACATGTAATTCCGAAGCTTTATCTTTCATGTCTTTGATTGTGGTTTCAAAGTCCTTTCCCTCCAAATATTCATTAGGGCAGTATAACTGTTTTATTTGTTCCCAACGTCCATGTTTTTTAAATAAAATATGTCTATTTTAATTAAAAAAAAAAAGTTCTTATATATAAAAATGAAAAGTGAAAATTTACATTTTGAGATTCAACAGAAGGTTCTGACCAAACTCTAGAATCTTCTTGAATTACTCTAAATTAGTATTTATATAATGTCAGACCGTTATTTCATATCACTCCTTTTAACAAACAGACGAACAACAATCTCAAATATCTGCATCTCCCAAAGCGTTGCATCATCAATGCACCCTTGCAGCGCCTCCCAAGAAGTCAGAAAATAGGGCAAGATAAAGATACCGGTAAAACATAAGACGATGATGAAAAATCCGGTCATAGACTCCTACATGACTACATGAGTTAGCAGAGTCTTACATCCAAACAAAACAAAATGGTAATAATAAAATAATAACTCAAACTTCTTGCCTTTTTCAAAAAAAAAAAAAAACTCAAACTTCTCATATTTAACATTGTGTTCCCTAATATTTCTAGTGTGTGCTTGCTAACATAAATTTTTCCAATTTTTTTTATTCGAAATATGCCGCCTTCAAAAACCTTACAAGTAGCTTAAATATTTTTCAAAATGAAGTATCAAGTCATATGTTAATTATATATATATATAGCATTGTTAAAACATTCAATACGATAACTCTATACAAGATATATCCAAAATTTTACTCAGGATTTCTTTTAAAAAGAAAAAGAAGAAATTTACTCGGAATTAAAAATGCTATAGCACTTCTAAATAGTAAAAACTATCATTTTCATCCTAATTTTAATAATAATAAAATATTATTTTATTAAAAACCAACATTTTTCAAAAAAAACACTAACATTTTAAATGATTCTGCTTCTGCAATTATATTATGAAAGGCACTTTAGACTGTTTGGGTGTTAAAATGATAATACTACTTATTTTTTTCCTAGAGATTATAAAATTATTATGCAATTAACAAAACATTCTGAAATTATTTTAAAAATAAACCATGATTACAATATTCTTATATGATTTTCCTCTATTCAAACAAACACCTCAATATCTTAATAGAATCGTAGTAAAAATAAAATAAAATAAATAGAATTAAAACAGATCCATATATTTAGGAACTTTGTAATTGGTAAGATTCAAATAATAAAAAATATTCCTTCATAATTTTTAACAGATCTAGTCAGGGCTGTTCAATACGGTAAAACCGAACCGTACCGAACCGAACCGAAATAGACAATATGGTTTGGTTTTGGTATATACCATATAAACCGAATGGATGTGATTTTATAAAAACCGTAGGATTTGGATATGGTTTGGTTTATAACCGATTAAACCGAATAAACCGAACAAAACCGATCAAAAGTAGAAACATGTAAATATGTATCTATTTTATAACGACACATGAAAATATGTTTGTTATATAAGTTAATTTTTGTTCATAACAATTACCATATTTTTATAGTAATAAAAAACTCTAATTTGTAGGACACTTGAACTATAATTAAATAACAATGCATCGCGATTGTGGCTTCTTATTTTTTTAGTTTTTCTTTTTTAGTTTTTTTGCTTTATTTTAGCATTGACTAAATTGAAGTGAAGTTTATAAATTTGATGGATAATAATTAGTGAAAATTCTTCACAATTTTTTTCTTATCAATAAACGAACAAATTTTCGTGTTCAATCGAAGAAGCACGAATTTGATGAACAATAAATATGGAAGAGTGGAATCTAAATGTGATTGCATCCATAACAGGAGAATATGTTTCTTCATAATCAATCCCAGGTCTTTGAGAAAATTCTTGAGCTACAAGACGAGCCTTGTATCTTGTTACTTCGTTTTTCTCGTTTCTTTTTCGGACGAAAACCCATTTGTACCCAACAGGCTTCACAGCTTCAGGTGTGATCACAATGGGTCCAAATACTTCTCGTTTGTTAAGCGAATCAAGTTCGACTTGTATTGCATCTTTCCATTTTGTCCAATCATGTCTCTTTTGACATTCAGAGATAGATTTTGGTTCTGGATCATCACTCTCTTCATCTATCTCTTTTGAAACAAAATATGAGAAAAAATCATCAACACCATTTACTTTGTTTCGATTCCATATTTTTTTTTATTATGGATGTAATTAATAGAAATCTCATGATTTTCTTAAAAATTCTGATGTTCAATATTGTTACCACCCTCATGGTGCATTTCTTCCAACTTTTCTCCATGGCTGGAAGGATTCTGTTTTTCCATCTCCTTTCGTTTTCTAGGATTCTTATCCTTAGAGCCAACCGGTCTACCACGCTTCAAGCGTGTTTTAGATTCTCGTGTATTATTTTCTGTTCCATGTTCATATGGCATTTCTGTATGAGCAGGAGAATTTGCAGCCGGTATATGTGATTTTGTAACCGATTTGGTGTCTGCAAAAGCATCAGGTAGTTGATTTGCGATGCTTTGTAAATGCATAATTCGACGGACCTCTAATTCTGATTGTTTTGTAGGAGGGTCAAGGTGCAGTAAAGATGGTACACACCACTTAATTTCCTTCCCTACTTGTTTATTTTCTCCCCCTAGAACTGGGAATACTTTTTCATCAAAGTGGCAATCAGCAAAACGTGCCGTAAATACGTCACCAGTTTGCGGTTCTAGGTATCGTATAATTGATGGAGAATCACAACCAACATATATTCCTAACCTCCTTTGAGGTCCCATCTTTGTACGTTGGGGAGGTGCAATCGGCACATATACGGCGCAACCAAAAATACTTAGATGTGAAATATTTGGTTCTCGTCCAAAGGCTAACTGTATTGGAGAGTATTTGTGATATGCACTTGGTCTCACTCGAATCAGCGCTTCTGCATGCAAAATAGCATGTCCCCACACAGAAGTTGGGAGTTTAGATTTCATGATTAATGATCTTGCAATCAGTTGCAGACGTTTAATTAATGATTCAGCCAAACCATTTTGTGTATGAACATGAGCAACAGGATGCTCGACATCAATTCCAGTTACCATACAATAATCATTGAATGCTTGGGAAGTGAATTCACCAGCGTTGTCTAGTCTAACTCTCTTTATTGGATAATCAGGAAACTGAGCTCTTAGTTAGATTATCTGAGATAAAAATCTCGCAAATGCCATGTTTCGAGAGGACAATAGACAAACGCGTGACCATCTACTCGACGCGTCGATCATTACCATAAAATAATAGAATGGTCCACAAGGTGGATGTATAGGTCCACAAATATCGCCTTGAATTCGTCCAAGGAACTTTGGTAACTCTTTATCTATTTTGGTTGGCGATGGTCTTGTAATTAACTTTCCAAGAGAACATGCAGTACATGTCATTTTATTCCCCTGATAAATTTCTTGGGGTTTCAGTGAATGACCATGTGAGTTCTCGATGATTTTTCGCATCATACTGGTGCCTGGATGACCAAGACGGTCATGCCATAGTGTAAAATCTTCAGAATTTCCCTTAATCACTAAGTGTGATTCGATGGCACTTATATATGTATGATGTAGACCAGAAGGGATTTTTGGTAGTTTTTCCAACACTTTTTGTTTTTCCGATTTTCCAAGAGTAATATACATATATTTCTTTCCATCCTTATTTGAAGACTGAGTATCAAATCCTTGAAGATATATGTCATTGAAACTCAACAAATTCCTTTTAGAATTTGGAGAAAATAGTGCATTTTGTATCGAGAATATTGTCCCATTAGGTAATGTAAAGTGGGCTTTACCAATCCCTTCAATCAGGTGTGCAGGACCCGATATTGTGTTAACGGTAATATTTGTCGGTTTTGGTTCAGAAAAATATTTTCTGTGTTTCAAAATAGTGTGCGTAGTTCCACTATTTGGTATACAAATATCTTTAGCATTGATCTTGGTTGATGTTCCATTTGTAATGTCCATTTCTGAGACAAACAAAAAGAATTAACATAAGATAAGATTATTCATAAAATATTGTACATCATTAGCCAACATTAAACACTTGGGAGATCATCAAACTGTTTTAGCAAAGAACAAGTCCTTTTCCAATGCACATTTTACACATTTTTCGAATTTATGAACAATGCATCCTTTCATACTTCTCTTTTAATTTCTGAAAAATACACCTTTTTAGTAAATTTGAAACCCTCCATATGAGAAAGAGTGTTTCATAACCAAAGAATGGATAAAAGCTTGAGATAGAGAAAGAGGGAGTGAGAGAGAAGATTTTCTTTCTCTTTTTGCTTATTTTACTATTACGTTTTATAATTATTTTTTTTTAACTTGAGAAACTTGTAGATGTCATTCTATGTTCATCATATAATATGTATATATATAGTATATCTTGAAAATTTTGTGTATGATAAAAAGAGTTAGTAAATATGTGAGATAAATAAATAAAATAAAATAATTGAAAAAGTAAAAAAAAAAATTAGATACATACATTCATTAATATTATTAAAAAAATATATTTGTTAGTAAAGTATTTATATAACCCGCGCAGTTGCGCGGGTTTGTTACCTAGTAAAAATAAAACATTCATTTTTTCATAACACTTGATTTATTAACTTTACGTTGAAACTACAAAGTCATTTTGAAGAACATTAGTTATAAACCCTAGAACAAAGTAATGAAATAGGAAGGAAACATTGTCTTGAATTGGTTGTTTCAATAGCTTGTCTGCAACTCTATTTCCTGAACTTCCAATCCATTGAAATTCCATTAAAAAAAAGTTACGCTACATCATAAATTAAAAATTGTTAAGGAACAAGTGATCGACCAGGACTGGCCCGTATCGACCAGGCACATCCGGCCAGGCCCATTAGACCAGGCGGCCAGCTTTTCCTTATCCCACTTGTATTTGGTTTTCCTATTCCTGTTGGGCTTAGGTTTATCTATAAACTATGACGGTGTATTCATGTATATATATATATATATGGCCATCGGCCTAGAGTAATAATAAGTTAAAGTCTTTTCTAAACCTCGTTTTACAACACGTTATCAGCACGAGCCCTAAAACCCTAGCTAAACCCGGCGGCCCTAAAACCCTAATCTTGTCCGATAGCTTGCTCTCTGTCTCCATTGTCTCTTGCTCCCTTCTCCGACGTAATCAAGTGACCAGGCGTTCTCCTCCTCCTCCGTTCGTGACCAAGAAGAGGCGTTCTCCACCCGTTCCGGCCGAAGCTCCACATCGTCCGGCTAAAGCAACCGTACGCAAGCTCTCTCTCTCTCTCTTGGTGGTCTGGTTTAGATCTACTTCAAACAAAGGTAAAAATCTGAAACCCTAAAGAGAACACACAGAACCGAATTTGGCTTGCTGATAAAGGTTATGACCATTAAAACTTTGCAAAACCTCCCTAAAACCCTAGATCAAGAAG
This sequence comes from Brassica nigra, assembly GCA_016432835.1. NCBI lineage: Eukaryota > Viridiplantae > Streptophyta > Magnoliopsida > Brassicales > Brassicaceae > Brassica > Brassica nigra. The sequence continues at coordinate 32,177,642 of CM028242.1, forward strand.
TCCAAACCCTTCCATGAGTAAATCAAAGCTCTTAACCCAAAAGTTTGATCTTGAGATTGTTAATCACAGCCTCAATGGCTTGTTGAATCTCGAAAACCCTATTGATCTGAATGATCAAATCGAATCCTTAAGCCTTGAAGTTGATCATCCCCTAAAACCCTAATTATGATCAATTTCATTGAAACCCTAGTTTGTTTTGATTGAAATCGAATTGTTTGATTGATTTATTGGCTTGATTGAATCTGTTCTTTCTGTTCCTGAGGTTTGTTTAATTAATATGAACTGATTAGAACCGATTAGGATTGTCAATTGCACAAACCCTAATTTTTTTTTAGAAATCCGATTGTCTTAGGATTGAATCCGATTTTTTTTTCAAATTTTCTTGATTGATTGTCGAAATTGGTTTGAATCTGGTTAGGAATTGCTAGTTTCTAATTAAAAACCCTAATTTGCTAGAATTGAATAATTTCCTCTTTTTTTAAGTCCAATAATGCTTTATTGATCAATTTGAACCGAATTTTTGATTCAAAACCCTAGTTTGAAAGCTAAATCCGATTTCTCTATGGAGCTTGCATTGTTCTATTTTTTTTTCAAGCAGCTAATTGTCTGATCATATAGAAATCAATTGCTAGAGGTTGCATCATGCATTGATCATCATTGTAGAATTAAATCTGATCATGGCCGAACTGAATTGCATCATACCATTTGATATTGATTGCATTGCTTGAATGATCCGATTTCCTTTTTCTAAAAGAATGAAACCTATAAATTTCAGATGTCGAAATTGACCAACCTAGACTATGTTGCATTGAATGTCTCTGGTGACAACTACCTTCAGTGGGCACTTGACAGAAGGATCATGCTGAGATCAAAGGGCCTTGATGACACGATCACCGTAGGCAATAATACAACTGATAAAGATAAATATAGAGCGATCTTCGCGATCCGCCACCATCTACATGAGAGTCTAAAGAATCAGTATCTCGCCATAGAAAATCCACTTGACCTTTGGACCGCCTTACAGCAGAGATATGATCACCAGAAAACGGTGCTATTACCAAAGGCTCAATTTGAGTGGAAGAACCTGAGATTCCAAGACTACAAGTCTGTGGATGAATACAACTCGGTTCTATTTAAAATTGTTTCAATGTTGAAACTTTGTGGTGAAGAAGTAACTGAGAATGAGTTACTCAACAAAACCCTCTCTACATTTCATGCTAGTAATGTGTTACTGCAACAGCAGTACAGAGAGCGAGGATTCAAAACTTATACTGATCTGATCTCCTGTCTATTATTGTCTGAGGCCAATAATGAGTTACTAATGAATAACAGTGAGATGAGACCTCCTGGGACAGCACCATTACCTGAGTCATCTAGACAGGCCTTGGAACCCAAGAAAGAGGTGAACCTCGTCTAACACAATAACCAACCCGGCCCTAGCCGTGGAAAGGGTTATGGACGCGGCCGTGGCACAAATAAGGCACATGGACGTGGAAGAGGCCGCAGGAACTCAAATGGTTCTGGCCAAGGCCGAGGCCGAGGTGTGTCCTTTAAACCTAAAACCAAATCAGATTTGTGTCACAGATGTGGTATGGGTAATCATTGGGCAAAGAATTGCCGGACTCCTAAGCATTTATGTGAACTTTACATGGAGAGTCTGAAGAAGAACCCGGAAGCCCATATGGTTCAAGATGCTGAATATGATGGTGATGATGAAGAAGACATGGACAACGTCCAAGGTGACCCAAGTGAACCTGAAAATCACGAAAAGGTTGATCACATGGAGTATGAGACTTCAGACATCTTGAAATGAGGAATTAAAAGTTCCATGTTTATTTTCATTTTATTAAACTATTGTTGGTGTTTTTTTTCTGATTTGTTTTGGTGTTAAACATTATATTATGAATGAATGGATTTTTTTTTATTACACCTAAGAATCAAAATAAAATACCAAATATGAAAAATTTCTTTAATACTATTCTTCTTGCCTTTGAAGAATGAAAACCGGAATGGATGCATTTGTGGTGGACAGTGGAACCAGCCACACCATTCTAAGAGACAAACGATATTTCATCAATCTTACACGCAAGGTTGCAAGTGTAACCACTATATCTGGCACGGCCAGCATGATAGAAGGCTTCGGCCAAGCAAACATCTTATTGCCTAATGGTACACATCTTGAGATTGAAGATGCATTGTACTCGCCAAGTTCAAATAGAAGCCTGTTGAGTTTCAAAGACATAAGATTGAATGATTTCCATGTTGAAACAATGGGCGAAGGAAACAAAGAATTCATTCAGATTTATGAAATCACCCAAGGCAATAAAAGAGTCTTAGAGACTATACCTGTGTGTGGGACTGGTCTTTACTATGCCAAGACCAGTCTGGTAGAGACTAATGCCGTGATGAATAAAGAATTCAAAGAACAATTCACTCTTTGGCATAACCGGCTAGGCCATCCCGGGTTAAACATGATGCGAAAACTCATAATAAATTCAAATGGGCACAGTTTGAAACAAAAGCGAGTTATCCCCAAGAATCTCACATGTGAAGCATGTTCACAAGGAAAACTCATCACCCGGCCATCACCAGCAAAAGTGAATAAGGAAATGATAAATTTTCTGGAAAGGATACAAGTTGATATATGTGGACCAATACATCCACCCTGTGGGACATTTCGATATTTTATGGTCTTGATTGACGCATCCACGAGATGGTCACATGTTTGTATCCTATCAACTCGTAACCTAGCACTGGCAAGGTTACTGGCTCAGATCATACGTCTTAGAGCACACTTTCCAGACTTTCCTTTAAAGACTATACGTCTAGATAATGCTAGTGAATTCACGTCCCAAGCTTTTAATGACTATTGTATGTCCCTGGGGGTAAGTGTGAAACATTATGTGGCACATGTCCATACACAGAATGGTCTGGCCAAGTCCTTTATCAAACGGATTCAGCTGATCGCCAGACCACTATTAATGAAATCAAACCTCCCAGTCTCAGATTGGGGACATGCAGTATTACATGCAGCCGAGTTGATTCGCATCAGGCCATCTAGTGAGTATAGAGACTCGCCATCCCAGTTATTAACGGGTCATGAGCCAGACGTGTCCCACATCAAAACTTTTGGATGTGCCGTCCAAGTGCCTATAGCACCACCACAGAGAACGAAAATAGGACCTCAGAGGAGGATGGGAGTATATGTTGGATACGATTCCCCCACCATAATTAAATACCTAGAGCCGACCACGGGTGATGTGTTTAAGGCCAGGTTTGCGGATTGTCATTTTGATGAATCCAAGTATCCAGCATTAGGGGGAGATTATGGTAAGCTGGTACAGGATATAAAATGGAATCAAACATCCTTAACATGGCAAGATCCTCGGACTAGTGATTGTGATCTAGAAGTTCAGAAAATAATAAATTTGCAAGAGCTAGCTAATAAATTGCCAGATTCCTTTGCTGACCCGAACAGAGTGACAAAGTCATACATACCAGCAGTGAATGCACCTATAAGAATTGATGTCCGAGAGGGACTCAATCAAGTGGCTACTGAGTCTAGACCACATAAGAAACGTGGTAGACCAATGGGTTCCAAAGATAAAGAAACTCGGAAAAAGAAAAGTGCAAAGAAATCCGAGCAAATGGAAACCGTCCAGGACATTGATATGGCCGGCCATGATGTACCAAACAATGGGACTCGGGACGCTGAGCTTCATGGTACACAAGGTTTTGATAATAATGAGATTTCAATCAATTACATAATGTCTGGAACACAATGGAACCATAAGAATATCGAGCTCGATGATATATTTGCTTATGAAGTAGCACTAGAAATAATGGATAATGAGGATCATGAACCCACGTCAATATATGAATGCATGCAACGACCAGATTGAAATGGAAAGAAGCCATTAACGTGGAGTTAGAATCATTGAGAAAGAGAGGTGTGTTCGGACCGATCATCTGAACACCTCATGATATAAAGCCAGTTGGATACAAATGGGTCTTTGTGAGGAAAAGAAATGAGAAAGGTGAAGTTGTGAGATATAAAGCACGGCTTGTTGCACAAGGAATCTCATAGAGACCAGGAATAGAATATGAGGAGACATACTCCCCTGTGGTGGATGCTACGACCTTCAGATTTTTGATGAGTCTGGCCGTGAGGGAAGGTCTAGATCTGCGGTTGATGGATGTGGTAACCGCATACCTGTATGGTCCACTGGACAATGAGATATATATGAAAATTCCAGATGGTATTGAGTTGAAAAACAAAGAGAGTTCTCAAAAACAATATAGTATCAGATTGAACAAATCTCTTTATGGATTGAAACAATCAGGCCGAATGTGGTACAATCGATTGAGTGAATATCTCCTGAAAGAAGGATACAAGAACAATCAGATATGTCCATGTATATTCATAAAGAAGTTCAATAAGGGCTTTGTGATCATTGCAGTATATGTAGATGATTTAAATATCCTAGGAACCTCTGGAGAGATTTCCCAAACCGCCGAATATCTCAAGAAAGAATTCGAGATGAAAGATCTTGGAAAAACAAAGTTTTGTTTGGGATTACAGCTTGAGTATATGAAAGAAGGAATCCTTGTGCACCAAATGGCATATACAAAAAAGATACTCAAGAGATTTAATATGAACCAGTCTCACCCATTGAGCAGCCCCATGGTCATGAGAAGTCTGGATCCATAAAAGGATCCATTCGGTCCAAAGAAGGATGATGAAGAAGTCCTTGGTCCCGAAATGCCATATCTCAGTGTCATAGGAGCCCTGATGTACCTGGCCGGCCACACAAGGCCAGACATCAGTTTTGCCGTGAACTTGTTATCAAGATTTAGCTCTTGTCTGACCCAAAGGCACTGGAACGGGATAAAAAACATACTTTGTTATCTACAAGGGACGAAAGATTTGGGTCTACTTTATACTAACCATTCTAACGAAGATTTAGTTGGTTTTGCTGATGCAGGTTACTTATCAGATCCACATCATGCTAGATCACAGACTGGATATGTCTTCACATATGGAGGGACAGCTATATTCTGGCGTTCAATGAAGCAGACAATGGCGGCCACTTCATCCAACCACGCAGAGATACTAGCCATTCATGAGACCAGCCGTGAGAGTCTCTGGTTGAGATCCATGACACAGCATGTCCGAGTTGTTTGCGGGATGACCAAAGACAGAGACCCACCAACTGTGTTATATGAAGATAATGAAGCCTGCATTGCACAGCTCAAGGACGGCTACATCAAAGGAGACAGGACGAAGCATATTCTGCCCAAGTTCTTCTTTACCCACGAGCTTCAGAAGGCCGGCGAGGTTCAAGTGTTACAAGTCCGTTCGAGTGAGAATTCAGCTGATCTCTTCACCAAATCCCTGCTGACCTCAACCTTAAAGAAGCTTATACACCAGATCGGAATGCGTCGACTGAAAGACCTTCAGTGATGCATTCATCAGGGGGAGTTCATGTGTTGTACTCTTTTTCCTTATCCATGGTTTTGTCCCACTGAGTTTTCCTGGAAAGGTTTTAACGAGGCAACATCAAAAGCATGTAACAAACCCTGACCGGATGTATCGATCAAGGGGGAGTGTTAAGGAACGAGTGATCGACCAGGACTGGCCCGTATCGACCAGGACTGGCCCGTATCGACCAGGACTGGCCCGTATCGACCAGGCCCACCCGGCCAGGCCCATTAAACCAGGCGGCCAGCTTTTCCTTATCCTACTTGTATTTGGTTTTCCTATTCCTATTGGGCTTAGGTTTATAATAAACTATGACGGTGTATTCATGTATATATATATATGGCCATCGGCCTAGAGTAATAATAAGTTAAAGTCTTTTCTAAACTTCGTTTTACAACAAAAATTACATTCATGGTAATTTTTATTTTATCTGTCAACATTAGTGTATATTTCTCACAAATGATCGATATAATGCATTTCAAAGTGAAAAATGAATTTTTTTTTTAATCTATAACATCTCTAAAACGGCCGAAAAACTCTTGGAACTGGATTTTGTTATCATATGCTATTTGGACATATGAGTGTTTAGATTCTCTTCCAGCTCTTAAGATTACAACTCCAAAAGTCCTATCGTTAAAATATTCGAAACCAAGTTATATTAATAACCAAATTAATTGGGTCCTCATATTTTTCTGTCTTTATTTTTCTCAAATCTGTAGATACACTAAAAATTTAACCAAAAAATATATACACTAACAATAATGAAAATTTTGAAACAAATATGTTTTCTTCATTTTTTTCTCTAATTTTCATGATTTGTTTCATATCTTACAGTTAACTATAATACTTCATATGTTACATTTAATTAGATTTTGAAAAACACACAATAAGGTTATATAAAAAATATAGTTATAGAAAATATATGTCTTAAAACTTTATATTAAGAAAATAGGCTCAATTCTAATTCCTAGCCCAACTCCAGCTCTTATAAGAAATTCAGCATAGAGCAAAACTAACGGTCAGCTATTTTCCTTATTGATGTTAATGTTGGTCAAATACATTACAAAGACAAAAGGGAATAGGAGCATTAAGGACGGTGAGGGTTTATTATAAATAGGAGGCATCGTTGAAGACTTTGAGACATCCGAGAGACAAGGAGGATCCGAAGCACAAGAACAAAGAGTGAGTTTTAGAGAAAGATCGGGAGAGAAGAAATTTAAGGGAAGAGACATTGTTCGAGTCATGTCTCTACGGGATAAAGTTTTTTTGATCTTTCTTATTCTTTGTTGTGTCTGGTATCATGTTTTATACAACAAGGCGCTTAGAGCGTTTGTGTAATACCCTTTGATTGATAGTGGAAGTTGTGGGAGACGGTTCCCACCCGAGACGTACCGGTTCGAGGCCGGGAACTCGGTGATCAAATTCTCTGTGTTAAAGAGTTAAACAATGTAACGATCAATAATTCCTAACAAGTGGTATCAGAGCATTCCAGGTTCTGATTGCGAGTGTAAAAGTCATTATAGAGTTTAGACATAATCGCAAAGAAGATATTTAAAAGAAGTACAAGATATCTAAGTTATAACACTCATCTCAAGGGAATTGAACAAGGTCGGTATCGAAAGTCTTCCTAACAAGGTTGAAAGTTAGGCGGCTGGTTCCATTATTCATGGCGGTACGAAGTGTGTTCATTCAAGGTTGGTCTATCGAACTAGGTGGTTGTGCCTATGTTTCTAGGGATTTAGATCAAGGTGGAGATAATGTTAGAGCTTCTGGCAAAGGAAGAAAGAAAGTATTTTTTTTTGTCTTCAAAGTGAAGTGCGAGTCCTCCATAGGGAAAATTCAATCAGTGGGTAACATGATAGGTTTAAAGAAGTCTGAGACATTGAAGACTTAGTGCGGTCTCCGCTGCAACCAAAAAGTTTGAGAAAGTCTTCGAGGGTTAAGTATCGGGAGTATCATCAAAGTCACGAAGTGCAGAAGCGGAAGTTGAGTTTCAAAGGGTTTCGTGTATTATTTCAGATCTTCATGCATCAAAGAATTTTATGATGGCATATACTGAAAGGGGAAGGAGACTGCATGTTCTGTGTGGAGAAATTCTCGATGTAGTCTAGCAATGAACATGTTAGAGAATTGTATCGAAAGTCTTTCTAACAAGATGGTTAGACGGCTTGTTCTGTTTGATTCTAAACAGCGGTAAAAGATGGTGTGCATGTTGTCTTTGCTGGGGAGAGGTCAAGGTAGGTGATCTATGGTACATTGAGGTGACGAATGATGGTGATTCAGTCACAGTTTTATAAGGATCAGAACATGAGGAAGACTCCAAAGATAGAAACAAAGACTAGTGAAACATAGAGAGTTGCAGGGTTTTCTAGTATAAAGAAAAAGGTGTTAGCTCAAGTTAGAGTTACAAGTTGCACTCTCAGGATTGGTTTCAAGTGACTAAGAATGATGAACTGTAATGGGCGAAGCTGATACAAGAATCAGTTTCTTAGAAATCAAGAAACAAGCAAGGGATTTCTGGTTTTTTATTTTTATTTTTATTTTTATGGCTCAGGTGAAAGAGTCAAGGAAGAGGAATAATTGGTCTACCAAAGTAGTCAATCGAATTGAACAAATTCAGATTGAGAGCTTCACGAGAAACAACGGGTTCTTGGACGTCTTCTGGCATTAGGAATTGGTGGATGTAGCTACAATAAGGTTAATAACATGTGTCTAAAGCCTGACACAGAGAAAAGGTAATGCCATGGAAAAACGGTTGAAACACACTAGGCTCGACGAGGATGAATCAAGAGAAGAAATGAGGAAAAAGGTTATTAACTCAGAGAGATAAAAGAGAAAATTAACTTTGAAGGATCCAAGTTCCAGGTGGAGTCATTGCTGTTACTAGAGTGTAATGCAGGTTCAAGACAGAATCGTTTGTGATTCAAGGTGGAGCTACAAAGTTAAGAGGATGTCTCAGTTGTCTCAAGTGTAAAGACATGATTTGAGTAAAAGGTTCATCAGCTCACTGGATGTGAGTTTGAGAAGAAATCAGTCGCTGCTTGGGTATGATTCAAAGTGAGTACGTGTGTGAAGAAGACATGGGTCTGAGAATGGGTAAAGATGTCTACGGTACAAGCATGATTTTATTGCAACAAGATTGAAGAGAAAGCTTTCATGAGAGAGTGGACGCTTGATGATGGTTACTGACATCTAGAAATCAGTTGATGGAATATTGATTTTCACAAGGCGTAAGGTTTAGAGAGTAACCTAAAATCATGAGAATAGCGGAGAAGACGAATGGGACCGTCGGAGAAGCTGTTACAGAAAAGAGCACAAGTTAGTGTTTTATGATTTCACAAAAGGGAGTTTCAGATAGTTCGAAACATAGACGTAAAGATTTCAATAGTTATCTAAAAATTTTCAGAAACTGGTGTTGGAGGTTGAACACCGGAGAACACATCACTTTGTGTTCTGGATTTTCACTATCAAAATCAAGGTAAGAGGTTCTTAGGAGGTTTCCTGGTTCCAAAAAGGGTTGGTGATGTTTCAGAGGTTTGAAGTTCGTAACAGGATAGTTAAAATCTTGCAAAACAATAAAAGAGCATTGAGTTTCAGCCTATGTTCTAAGTTATTGTATTGTGAAGATTTTGGATCTAAACTGAAGCTGAAACTAAGTTTAGAAGTGTTTACCTGTGGTGTACCAATGGAAGTTTGAAGCCTCATGATCAGAAAAAACACAAGCAAGGATACAACACGGGATATCTTTGGCACCAAGTCATCAAATAAAAGAAACAGAGTACAATTTAGTTTCTTGTTCAAGTGATGAGAAGTGAATCAGTTCTAAACAAAAGAAAAGGGGCGTTTAGAAGATTACTTGTTAAGTCTGAATTTGAAGCAAGTGGAGCACAGTTTCAGTCTCGTATAAAGGAGAAGACATTTGTGATAATTGTGGTCAGAATCAACTTAAGTTCATCAGAAGGAGGACCTTTGGAGATAAAGCTTACGGAAGGACGCAAGTGTCAGTGAACTAGCTTTAAAAGCAGATGAACGCGGGACGTAGGAGGAATACGAGTCAGAGTCGTTGGTCGGAATCATATCGGAAATAGACAACGAGGTGGAGAATCATCAGAAATGATAACCGGGAGCTGGAGATGCGGTGGTTTATCGGAAAAATCACATCTGACATTCACTACCAGGTTGAGACGTGGGGCTCAAGGTCACCTAAGCAAAAGCTGAGAGCTTATTGCTTCAGGAGGCGAATGAGAAAGAAAATTCAACGATGGATGCAGCTCTGGCCGGAATGACAAGGTTGACACGATGAAGTTTGCTTTGGTTCGAGATCATCTTTTGTTACCGCCATTGGAAAGGAGGAGCTGATGAGTTTCGTCTTCGGAGAACACGTAGAGAGAGGGACAACAAGTAGTGCTGTGTGATTTCTGAGTGGGCCAAGAGTTAAAAAAAAAAAAAATCTGGGCCTAAGAGCATCATCAACCCTAAATTGCTTAAGTTGGGGTGCTTAAAAAAAATCCAAGGTAATGCTTCTTCTTCCTCTTCTACAGTGTAAGCAACATTAGTTTGGAGTGCTTAATTAAGCACTTATGCTTCTTCTTCCTCTTCTCTTTCCTCTTTTTTATAAATAAAAAATAGATAAGCACTCCCTAAGCATCTTGGGTTGATGATGCTCTAAGGTGGAGATTATTAAGAAATCCAGCATAGAGCAAAACTAATGCTCAGCTATTTTCCTTATTGATGTTAATGTTGGTCAAATACATTACAAAGACAAAAGGGAATATGATAAAGACGGTGAGGGTTTATTATAAATAGGAGGCATCGTTGAAGACTTTGAGACATCCGAGAGACAAGGAGGACCCGAAGCACAAGAACAAAGAGTGAGTTTTAGAGAAAGATCGGGAGAGAGAAAACTCAAGGGAACAGACATTATCGAGTCATGTCTCTATGGGATAAAGTTTCTTTGATCTTTCTTATTCTTTGTTGTGTCTTCGTCTGGTATCATATTTTATACAGCAAGGCGCTTAGAACGTTTGTGTAATATACCCTTTGATTGATAGTGGAAGTTGTGGGAGACAGTTCCCATCCGAGACGGACCGATTCGAGGCCGGAAACTCGGTGATCAAATTTTCTGTGTTAAAGAATTAAGCAATCTAACGATCAATAATTCCTAACACGTTAAATATACAGTTATAACAAAATTAATATTACAATTTTAATATTTTTTCTCATCTAAATTTCAATTATTTTAATTAAAATACTATATACTGTAGCGTACTTAAAAAAAAAGTTTATAACTTCACAATATATATAAATAATATATGGAATTAAACTTTTCATTTAAAAAAATTCTCGAACAAACAATAATACGTGTTTCCAAAGCACGGATCAAAATTTAGTTTATTATTTTTAATTATTTTTTTATTATCTTGTTTCTTTTTCGCTCTTTCCCTAATATCACAAAGAACCGAACATTATTCTACCCTACCACATGATAATAAGCAAAACTATTGGAACTCATTGCCCGAAGTGAATATGAATCCCAAATTTGATAGTCGATTTATGAATAAACTGAGTAAAACCAATTGTTGTCAAATCATTGTAATTTCTAATCCAGAAAATTGTAGTAATAATATACATGAAATTATACGATCGCTTTTGTATCATAAAGTAGCAATCCCCAATGTAAGAAAGTCAAGAGAAGACATTAAAAGCTTGACCCGTTCTAGCAACCTTGATGAAGACATCTTCAAGAGTTGTGTCTGCAAGTCCCCAAGCAAAGACCGTAAAGTTGCTCTTAGCCTTCTCAACCGCCTGAAACACCTCTGAGATCCGAACCTCCTCCTTTGGGAGCTCAAACTTTTGGGTCCCTGCGATGTGATATATCTTCTTGGCGTTTGGGGAGACATCTTGAATCAGCTTCTCCACGTTTCCCTCGTGTTCTGAAGATGTTGTCATTGTAAACACATAAGATCCACCATACCTTCCTTTCAGCTCTTTTGGGTTGCCTATGCATTGCAAGCTTCCGTCTACGAAAATCCCTAGTCGGTCACAAAGAAATTCTGCTTCTTCCATTGAGTGGGTTGTTAGGATGATGGCAGTGTTTTGTTTTGCACGCTTGATGACAGTCCATAGGTTTTTTCTTGAGGCTGGATCAAGTCCTGTGCTTGGCTCATCCATATAAACCACCTTCAAAGGGAGACAAACGTTTTGAGGACAAGTTTGTTGAACTTAACTCTCTAGGTGTACTACTCCTAAAAGCTGTGGTTGCAAATAATAAGCTCAAACAATGGCTTACCTTAGGATTTCCGATAAGTGAAATGGCCACGCTCAGCCGCCTTTTCATACCTCCGCTGTATTTCCCAGCAGGTCTATCAGCAACTCCTCCGTGGAAAAGGTTGACACTCTTAAGAGACTCTTCCACAGCCTAATGAAAGGAAAAAAACAATGAGAGCTCGATTGATCATCCCTGAAGTTGACATTTTAAATTGTAGTAAGGCAGAATCTAGCTATAGAAGTAAGATTGATAACCTACTTGGATGAGCTCAGAGCCTTTTAGATTCTTAAGCCTCCCATAGAACAGCAGATGCTCTTTTCCTGTCAGCGTCTCCCAGAGCAAACTGATAGACATGAGACAATAAGGGAGTATAAAATAACACTGAGAAATTAATGTCTTCTTTTGCCATTTCTTGGCGTATAACAAAATGAAATGAACGTTAAGAATTCAATTACTCGTGCTGCGGGCAGACGCCCATGCTGGTGTATACTCTGTCCATATCATTGCATATATCCAAACCTCGAACAAGCCCTGTTCCGGATGTTGGTTTCAGGAGCCCAGTCATCTAGTCAGAAAAAGACAGGTACATATTACAACAGTTACAAACTTACAAGATATATAATCTGACACTTTGTTCAAAAAGAATTGTAACAATAATCTGACACATTTACTCAAAAGATTTCTAAATTTTTTTTTTGCCCATTTGAGTACTGACCATATTGATGAATGAGGTTTTGCCAGCACCATTAGGTCCCAACATGCCAAAGCATTCTCCTGAAGGCACAGCGAGGGATAACCCACGCACTGCTAACTTTGGCGGGTTCCCATCCCTACCTGGATACACCTTTTTCAGGTTGTCACAAACAATCGCATGACTTGTGCTCGGCTCAAGCATCAACTGCTCGACTTTTTCTATCTGATTTACACAATTGTTTTCTTTATCTCAGAGCCTGAATAATCAAGAAAAGGAAATATCTGGTCAATTCATTTATTATACCTCCTGAGTGACATCAGGTTTTTCCATTTCAACAACGACTTTGGAGCCTTGCCTCTGCAAACTAGGCCTTCTCATAGGAGGGGATTTCTTGAAAAGGTTTTTCAAGAAGAACAACGGGTTTTTTCCAGATGAAACAATCTTATCGATATAGCATGCTGCAATGAGTGCTAGAAACCACTCAATGATAATGATGATGAACACTTCATCCATTGCACTATCACTGAAATCTTTCCACTTCATCCCATCAGCCCCTCTCAAGTTTCCCCGGAAAGCAAATTCTCCAAATTCATACAGGCCACGGTATAAGGAGAAGGGAGGAAACAACTCTAGGACAATAATCCAGCCTCCTGGAAAAGTATAAATGATATGCAATCTTTGTCAACTGTGAAATAAACACATAAACGAGTGTTGTAAATAACGTTCTTGTAAGTTGATCTTAGTAACTTACTAGAAAACGATGAGTCTTCAACAAGAAACTGGAGTAGAAACGTTCCCACAAGTGCAGATAAAAACACGTATATGTAAGAAGCAACTGTAAGTTAGACATAAGAGGAAGCCCATTAACTACTTTAGTCCCCAACATGTTCTTGAACAAATTTAAGAATTAGGGTTTTGTTACCTGTTGATGTCTTGACCTTTGAAAATATTGAAGAAACTAGAAAGCAAAGTGCAATTTGCAGGTTTACATAGAGAAAATAGAAAGTGAACTGGATACTATAGTCATTAAGCCGAAAGAAATTGAGTCCTGAAAGGAACCAGCAACTATCATAAGTCTAGAGAATTGAAAATTTTCTACACAAATAACTAATATAGATTTTCTATATTAAAAAAAATCATTCATAAAGCCTTACCTATTGCTGACCCAAATATCATCAGGCATATAAAGTACAGCATGGATATGGAAAGGAAATAAGCATAGGAAATCATCCAATAAGGACCATCTCCTAGCCCATGCATTTTCATTATGATTCTTAGATGCTCCTGTTTCTCATACACCAATGACGACAAGATCACCTGCATACACAATGGCTCTAAAATTTTAAAGTGCATATCTTATGATGGATTTACTGGGGGCCAGTCCTGTGGACAACGGAATGAAACATAGTATATACATTAGGGTGAATATTTATCGCAGAAAGTCTACAGTACGTTGTCTATTAAAAGCAAACTTACTGGGAACAGAAGAAGAATAACCCATGTGAAGAAAAGAGGGCCAATTAGAGATGCAATGTCTAGACGAAGTTTACTTTCTAGTTTAGGCACTTCTTTGACATATTCGAACAACATTTTTGTTCCAGGGCCTTGCAGAAAGTGAAGGTAAGCATTTGATACCTGCAGTTTGGCAAAGCCTAATTAAGCAGGTGAAAAATATTATATATTTATTTTCTTGAGTACATGTTTAATTTCTTCTTACCAAATTGACTAAGCCAGGAACTCGAAGCAGCCTTGAAGGCCTATCATTTGAATGGTCGTTGTATGTTGAATTGTACCAGATGTGCACATTGAAGTTGTTCCTATCCGTGTTCAAAAGATCGTACGCTACGGAAACAAGAAAACAGACAGGAAGAGTCAGAAGTGCTAAGTACGTATAACGTATTATACATCGATATATATATGTAACAGAAAGGCTGAACAACAACCTGCAGCAATCTCATTTGTTTTCCCCTCGGGATTTCCTTTCCTATAACCTTTGAATATCACATCAATGACCTCTCTGGAGTTATTTCGCCAGAGATTAAATCCTTGAGCACACCTAAGCTCTGTTTAACACAAACCATTAAGTTAATCGTTTCCTCACATAGAAAATAGTATGCTTAACAAATATGGGACTAAATGACATTAAGAGCTACTCAGTAACATCCAATGTTCACGAAATTGGGAAGTAATTAGTCACTTCATAGAGCATTAGTTTCTAGGCTGGCTAATAGGCAACTCTTAGACTGATTTAGATGTTACTACAGCCAAAGTTAAATGAACTTTTTTTTTGAACACTCACCAAAGTGTTTTTTTTTTGTCAGCAACACTCACCAAAGTTAAATGAACATATTTAACGTTTCAGTAACATCTACAGTATCGGAAACTTAATACCTTTCTGAAACTTGAGAGGTTCTTCTCCGAATGAGAACGGAAACGCAGCGTTTGAAATGCAACCAGATTGGATACTGTAGATTGAAAGATTTGACGCAATCCCTGGATCAAGATAATTGGTGAGCTCTGACTCTGCCTCAGTACCCTGATAAAATGATCTCCAAAAGGAAGAGATAAGACACAGATGTAAACACTTCATAGTGGAAGCAAACAGGATTCGAACAGAGAACTGACCAAAACATTATAGGCTAAACCCTGCAAGGGATCAGAGGTGTTCACTGTTACAGAACTAGGTAGCAGATTCCCAAATAAACCTAGAGAAAACACATGAAGATTATTAGTTCTAGAGAAAAATAATATAGACTAGACCCAAAGAAGAAGAGAGGTATACATACTTGCTCCAAGGGAATGATTATTCCCTGTAAAAAGAACGGTAACAGGACAAGTTCCTGTTCTTCTGCAAGATTCATCAGGTAGGCCTATGTCCGGAAGGGAAGTAGTATTAACAGCACGGCTTTCAGGACGCGGGACTTGTAACAACGGAGGCCATCTCGGAGGACTAGATATGGGACAAAAGAATGCTTGATCCGAAGTCGAAAATTCTATACCGCAAGTCTTGTTTAAGCAATTGCCATTTTGATTGGTGACAATACATTGACAACCACAACGATTTTCATCCGCGTTATTAATCAGTGTATCGAACAGGATTTGAAAGGCCACTAGAATTACGCAGAGGAGGAAAGGGATCATGATAAGCCGAACGTTGCTCCATATGTTACGTTTCTAGACCAATACACATACATACACAGAGACGTATTAGAACCACAGGAAACTGCTCTAAAGAAAGTATAATTTGGATTCCGTAAGACGAAAGTAAAACGGTTACCTGATAGGTTAAGTTTTTCCTAAGCAAGGCATTGGCTCTTGTCAAGAAACTGGCAGTACCCGGATCCGCCATTGATGAAGGAAGAAGACTTCCCAAATCTTCTTCTCCTTGCCTGTTTCTTATATCTTACTCTTCTTCCACGTTTAACTGTTAGTTTAAAAAATAGGATTCTCACTATTTTATTTATTCTATTTATTTTGGTCAACGAAATCAAGAAAGCGACCACGCGAAAACTTCAATGTAGGAAGCTGCCAAGTAGTGATCCCTCGACCAGCAAGAGGAAGAAGAGATTCAATTATTACTTTTTTATCTTATTACTGAATAAAGGAATATAATAGTGTTAATGGCAAAAAAAAAAGGTTAATGGCATCATCTCAGACATAATCATGTGCAACTAGTCTATTTTTTTATTGTCTCACGTAAATGTCGGGGTAATTTGTTGTTATTACCATTAAACATTTTTTTTTGTTCAAATTCAACAAAATTTTCTGTGTGGAACATACTTGGACAAGAAGCAATACACGATCTGAAAAAAAGACAAGAAAATGAAAGTCTCTGTTACGAAACTGTAACGCCCCGACCCGCCCACGGCTAATGGACCACCCACGTCCGCTCACTCGGCCCGTGGGCCCCATCCCATCCGACGGTCGGTAGTTAAATTTCCGAAAGGCTCGAAATCATCGTTTACTGACCCTGCAATCACCACCTGACCTTTCCCCGTGCTTTGACCTCACTCGCACGCTATCGCGAATCACTTCCCGATAGGTCACCCATCCTTCCACTACTCCAGCTCAAGCACGCTTAACTCTGGAGTTCTTTCAGGATGTGCTCCGGAAAAGGTAAGTCAACTTTGGTGACATAGGTAGTCAAATCAATTCTCTTAAACCTTTCAACATATCACAACTCGGGATGTTACAATTCACCCACTCTCAAAGAACGCAACGTCCTGGTTGCGCCCCCCGACAGGTCTCAAGACGCCTCTCGGGTCAGAACCGAGACGGCTAACCAGCTCTGATACCACTTGTAACGCCCCGACCCGCCCACGGCTAATGGGCCACCCACGTCCGCTCACTCGGCCCGTGGACCCCATCCCATCCGACGGTCGGTCGTTAAATTTCCGAAAGGCTCGAAATCATCGTTTACTGACCCTGCAATCACCACCTGACCTTTCCCCGTGCTTTGACCTCACTCGCACGCTATCGTGAATCACTTCCCGATAGGTCACCCATCCTTCCACTACTCCAGCTCAAGCACGCTTAACTCTGGAGTTCTTTCAGGATGTGCTCCAGAAAAGGTAAGTCAACTTTGGTGACATAGATAGTCAAATCAATTCTCTTAAGCCTTTCCACATATCACAACTCGGGATGTTACAGAAACAGTCATTATTCAATAGCATTTCGACATTTTCTAGATATTTAGTTTTTGTTTTTTGTTAAAAGGTTCTCGATATTTAGTTGCCAGCTATTCTTTCACAAACATGCAGCCAAATTTCCAATACATACATGAATATTTCCAAACCTCTCTACATGCCCAATTCAGCAAACGAGAACAGTTATTGACGTTAAACAAATAATAGCGATAATGATCTTAAGAATATTTCAAGAAAAGACATTAAAGGCCTGACCATTTCTAGCAACCTTAATGAAGACATCTTCAAGAGTTGTGTCGGCAAGTCCCCAAGCAAACACCTTGAAACTGCGCTTCGCCTTCTCTACCGCCTCAAACACTTGTGAGATCCGAACTTCTTCTTTTGGGATCTCAAATTTCTGTGTCCCAGCAATGTGATATAGCTTCTTGGCGTTTGGAGAAACATCTTGAACCAACATCTCTACATCTTTCTCATGTTCTGGTGCTGTTGTCATAGTTAACACATAAGATCCACCATACCTTCCCTTTAGCTCTTTTGGGTTTCCTATGCATTGTAACCGCCCATCTACAAATATCCCCAAACGGTCACATAGAAACTCTGCCTCTTCCATTGAATGAGTTGTGAGGATTATCGCGGTGTTTGTTTTTGCGCGTTTGATGACTGTCCATAGGTTCATTCTTGAAGCTGGATCAAGTCCTGTGCTCGGCTCATCCATATAAACCACCTTTTAAATTTTTTTTTTAAAAAATGGAATGGTTACGGCTTGTAAACTTAAGACCCAAAATGAGTAAACCAAATGCATACCTTAGGACTCCCTATAAGTGAAATGGCTACACTCAGCCGTCTTTTCATACCTCCGCTGTATTTTCCAGCAGGTTTTTCCGCAACTCCTCCGCGCAATAGGTTTACATTCTTAAGAGACTCTTCTACAGCCTAATATGCATGAACCAACCATTTACGCTTTGATATTATATAGAAGGAATGCATGACTGATAACATACTTGCTCAAGATCAGAGTTTTTGAGATTCTTAAGTCTCCCATAGAAGAGAAGATGCTCCCTTCCTGACAGTGTTTCCCAGAGTAAGCTGGTTTACAGTAGACAATAAGGGAATGATAAAACAACAAGATGATTTTTCTGTATAATTAATATAAGAAAAAAATGTTTTTAAAAGTTACTCGTGTTGTGGACATACACCCATGCTGGTGTATACTCTGTCCATATCCGTGCATATGTCCAAACCTTGAACAAACGCTGACCCTGATGTCGGTTTCACAAGCCCAGTCATCTGACCACAAAAATACAATTAACTAAACTCTATTATTCTAGGCAGAAGCTAAGCGCCATTGGGGTACTACTGAGTACTGACCATGTTGATGAATGAGGTCTTCCCGGCACCATTGGGGCCTAACATACCAAAGCACTCTCCGGAAGGAACAGCCAGAGATATCCCTTGAACCGCTATTTTTGGCGGGTTTCCATCCCTACCTGGATACACCTTCTTCATTTTGTCACATACAATTGCATGGCTTGTGCTTCTCACACGCATCAGTTTCTCAACTTTTTCACTCTGGTTGAAACAAAAAGTAGTTTTAAACAGAAACCAGAGAACCAAAGAACATGGATTGTGTTATGACTTCTACCTCCTGAATGACATCTAGTTTATCCGAAACTGCAGAGACCTGATTTTGCAAGCTAGGCCTTTGTGGAGAAAGAAATTTCTCTAAAGGGTTTTTCAAATAGAACAAAAGGCCTTTTCCTGATGAAGACATCTTATCGATATAGTATGCTGAAATGAGTAAGAAAAACCATTCAAGTATAATGATGTAGAAAACTTCATCCATTGAACTATCACTGATATCTTTCCACTTCATTCCATCCCTCCCAGTCAAGTTTCCCTGAAAAGCATACTGAGAGAACTCATACAACCCGCGGAATAAAGAGAAGCCAGGATACAGCTCCATGACAAAAATCCAGTGTCCTGGAAACAGAAAGTGAAGACTATATTAGCATTGTGGTTAATAGTGAGAATAAACACAAACAAGTGAATTAAACTGGAAGAGAAAATAAGTGATCTTGATAGCTTACTGGGAAAAGACAAGTCTTCAATAAGAAACTGGAAGAGAAACCAACCCAATAGCCCAGATCCAAACACGTATATGTATGCAACAACTACAACAGAATGTGTTCCTCTTAGCACCAACATGTTCTTTAGTAAATTTCTAAAAAGGTCTGACTTTAGTACCTGATGCTGTCTCAACCTTTGAAAATACTGAGGAAGCTAGAAAGGCAATGGAAATTTGCAGATTTATGTAGAGATAATAAAAAATAAATTGGAGGCTGTAGTCATTTTGCAGAAAGAACTTCAGCCCTGCAAGTAAGTATAGCTGAGCTGCTACAATAATCACATAGAAAGAAAAAAAAACTTGTTCTATAATAATAGATATGGAAATGATTCAGTACCTATTGCTGACCCAAATATCATTAGGCATATAACGTATAACGTGGATATGGTGAGAAAATAGGCGTAGGAAATCATCCAATATGGACCATCTCCTAGCCCATGCATTTTCATTATAATTCTTAGACGCTGTTGCTTCTCATACACCAGTGAGGTCAAGATCACCTGCATATAAAACCCTTAATACTAATGAACCCCATGTCTTAAGTTTGATCTTTTTCTATTGTTTAGATGTTCTAGACCCAAGGTTCGTACGTATTCTAAGACGAAACCCAAACTATTTTTAATTTTCTTATTAGAGTAGATTCAACCCATGAGCCCTTAGATCCCTACTAGATAATTAAAGAATTTTAGCCACTAACTCGTTGGCGAGTTTGATAACTTTTTGAGAAAGAAATTTGGTAAATTGCTTCCAAGGTTTACCGATGATCATATTGTAAGAGCCTGAAGCAGTCAACTTAAAATGAGCTTACAGGGAACAGAAGAAGAATAACCCATGTGAAGAAAACTGCACCAATCAGAGAAGCTATGTCTAAACGAAGTTTAGTTTCTGGTTTAGGCATTTCTTTGACAAACTCAAAAACTATCCTTGTCCTCGGGCCTCGCAAATACTGAAGATAAGCATTTGACACCTGCAGTTTTGTAGAGTCTTTCTTTCAGTCAAGAAAATGGTGAACACAAGGATGCTGTTGACTGTATCACTTAGTTTCTTACCAAACTAACTAAGCGGGGAAGTCGGAGCAACTTGGGAGGCCTATTTCCTGAATCATCCAGGTATGTTGAGTTATACCAGATATTCACATTGAAGTTAGTCCTATTTGTGTCCAATAGATCATATGCTAAGGCAAATCAAAGCATTAAAAAAAAATTCAGAAATTTTCATATGCATAATAATCAATTGTTACAGATAAATGACAAATACAGTTTTAAGAACCTGCAACAATCTCATTTATCATCCCTTCAGCATTTCCTTTCTGATAACCTTTGAAAATCTCATTATTAACCTCTCTGGAGCTATTTCTCCAAAGGTTCAACCCTTGAACGCATCTCATCTCTTATTTCCACAAAACAAAAACATAGTCAATCCACTTAAAAAGTATTTCTTCAAATGATAACTTTGAGCAAGGATAATATCTTCTTCATAACAAACTTGAAATATATGCATATGATTTCTCCATGGAAATTTAATACCTTTGGTAAAATTGAGAGGTGGTTGTCCAACTGAGAATGAAAAATTGGAGTTTTGAGTGCACCGAGGTTGAAGGTTGTATATGAAACGATCTGAGACAATCCCTGCATCAAGATAGTTGGTGGGACTTCCTTTATATGTTGTAGCCTGAAAACACCAGATCAAAGTTAAAAAAAAAAAGAAAAGAAAACAAAGACAGAGAGATATGTTCACACAACAAACAAACAAAATATCAAGAGACCAAAGAGAACTTACCAGTACATTATCAGCTAAACTAAACAAGAGGTCAGAGTAGTTCACTGCAAAAGACCTTCTGAAAAGATTTCTAGACAAAGCTGGAGAAAACTTGAACATTATGAGTTATATCAATGTTGAATATGCTTGAACAACTTGAGCAAGACTAAAAGAAAGAGAAGCTATACTTGCGCCAAGAGACTGATTATTCCCAGTGAGAAGAATAGTTACAGGGCAATTGTTTCTTTGCCTGCACGATACATCAGTGAGATTGGCATCCACAACACTATACCGAGGAAGCGGAATAAGAATCAAAGGAGGCCATGGTTGTGGAATTGGGATGGCACAAAAGACTCCTTGATCACGAGTAGAATATTCTACACCACAGACCATTTGGCATTTTTCGTCTCCGGTTTTGTAAATGCATTTACAACCACATTGGTTATCGAGTGACTTATTGACCTGTGAATCAAACAGAGCTTGAATACCAACTAAAACCACGCAGAGGTAGAAAGGGATCATGATGAGCCGAACGTTGCTCCATATGTTGCGCTTCTGCAAAACACACCCCCCAAGGAAATAATAAACTCATATGTGCATGTATATGTGATTATGAACTTAACTTTACAAGGGGAAACAAAAACGCCGAACCTGATAGGTTAAGTTTTTTCTAAGTATGGCATTGGCCTGCGTCAAGAAGCTGGCTGGACCAGAATCGGCCATTGATGAAGCTTTGCTAGAGCTTCCCTTATTTTTGTTACTTCTGTTTCTTTAAACCACCGCCAATTACTTAGGTGTTAATCGGATTTGAGGTAAAACTTGAATAATTTTTTATCGAAATGGATATAAATTAAGATAATCTGTATGTAGTTGTATTGTATAACGAAAAAAAATAAATCAACAATGGAACATCAATATAAACTTTCAAAAAAAAATGAGTTTACAAAAAAAAAAAAAACTTTCAAAAAATGCGAACGAGTGATCCCCACGACTGTCTATTCGTCAACCTATGGGATTTGAATTTAATAAACTTTTGCTATTGAATAATATATATTTTTTAAAAAGTTGTGTTATATAGTTAATTACGTGTGCACACCATCGATGTGATCATATAGGCACGGTTTCTTGGATGATAAGTAAGGCGACTACTAGCGAGGCTTTTTTTGGTTTACTATTTTAATGTTATATTATAATTATAGTTTCATAATTAGAATTTGTCAGAGACAGTGTTCCTTGCAGAAAATTAATTAAAAAGGTGAAATTTATCTTTTAAAATTTAAATTCCATAAATTAGATCATATATAATTTTTTAAAATTAAAATTAAATAATTGAAATAAAAATATAGTTATTCTTGATCTTATTGGTATGTTAGAATAACATAACAAATAGTAAAAGATCAAACAATGTTACAATGGTAACATATAAGATGAATAAAGTTTTCGCATAAAAAATAATAAAACTCTAAAAGCTTGGTTTTAGTAAATTAATAATGTTTTAAGTTCTATTTTAAAACTTAAAAATGACATCCGACATATTTGTTGGTTCAACGCCATTTTTATTGTAATAGTAGCCAATAATTAAAAGGAATTTCTAGCAGTCAAAGCATTATAAAAAATATTTTTCCTCTAGTAGTATTAATTTAAATGAAATATTACTATGGTGTGTGTTTCTTTAATCTGAGAACATCGATCTTTGTATCTTCTAATTGCAAATAAATAATCTGCAACTAATATCTGAACACGGTTTTGTCTGAAAGTTATCTTCGCAGGTAGTTTCCAAGGCAAATCTGACTATCTGAGTGGTTAATTAGTAAATTTATCAAACTCCACGGGTACAGTTACTATAACTACTTTCGTCTCCTTAAATCAAATCATACAGTAGAAGAAAAATTCGAAACGGCGAGTATGACGTTGCAGAGAGGTTTGCCTCTTCTCTGGCAGCAGTACACGGCTCTGTTCTGGAAAAACCTTCTTCTCTCATGGCGTAGCAAACGAGCCACGTTCCTTCAGCTCTTCGCTTCCTTCTTCTTCATCCTCCTCATCTTCTGTATCCAGGAGGCTATGGAGAAGAGCTTCTCTTCCTCCACTGCCCTCAAGACCGTTACGGATCCCACGGCTCTGATCTCTCCGCCGATTCCGCCTTGTGAGGATAAGTTCTTCGTAAAGCTCCCCTGTTTCGATTTCGTATGGAGTGGAAATGATACCCAGCGGGTGAGAGACATTGTTGACGCGATCAGAGCCAACAATCCAGGGAGACCCATTCCAGAGGACAAGGTATATCGTGTCTCGTACTAGTGTTTTAAGGGTTTTGCTTTTTCTGGAAACTTTAGTGTTTATCAAGAAAAGGGTTTTGAGGAGTGGAATCGAATGTGCGTATTGACCATTTGTGTTATGTGGTCTAATCAGGTTCGATCATTCGCGACTCCTGATGATGTAGATGTGTGGCTCATGGCGAATCCCTTGCGAACTCCAGGAGCCTTGCACTTTAAGGAAAGAAACCCTACAGTGATTAGCTATGGTATTCAAACAAATTCAACCCCAGAGATAAGCCGAGGAAGTTTCGAAGATCCCACGTTTAAGTTCCAGATACCTCTTCAAGTTGCTGCTGAGCGTGAAATCGCTAGGTCCTTAATTGGAGGTTATGCATATATTTTTTTTTTTTATGTATCATCTTCTTGCTTAATCCTTGTGGTTAGTGTTGATTCTGTGGTGCGTTTTGCAGATCCAAAGTTTAGCTGGGTTTTCGGATTTAAGGAGTTTCCTCACCCAACTATTGAAGCTGTTGTTGCATTGGACACAATAGGACCAAGTTTCTTCCTTGCCATTGCCATGTTTGGTTTTGTACTTCAGATCAGTTCTTTGATCACTGAGAAAGAGCTCAAACTTCGCCAGGTATTATATAGTTCCTATCTACTTAGGATGTTAGCCACTGTCTGTATTAGTACATTAATTGTATATTTACTTTAACTTGTTTTGCAACAGGCAATGACGATGATGGGTGTTTTTGACACTGCTTATTGGCTGTCATGGCTTACATGGGAAGGCCTTCTTACAACAGTCTCGGCGCTCTTGATAGTTCTTTTTGGAATGATGTTCCAGTTCGACTTTTTCTTGAAGAACAGCTTCTTTATTGTCTTCCTACTTTTCATGCTTTTTCAGATCAATATGGTAAAAAAACTGAGCCCGTGACGCTAACGTTGCATACATATTGGAGGATTTATATTCTCTGTTGTATGACCTGCTAGATTGGACTAGCATTCATGCTATCAGCTTTTATTAGCAAAGCATCTTCAGCAACCACTGTTGGCTTCCTTGAGTTTCTGGTTGGCTTCATAACACAGGTGCCTTTCCCAATGCAAAACAAATAGCTGAAACTATTTTTTAGACATGAATTTTTACTAGTCATAGTCTATCTGCAGATTGGAGGATCAACTGGGTTTCCCTATTCCAAGGATCATTCTCTCACGCTTAGGGTGCTCTGGTCACTCTTCCCACCCAATACCTTTTCTCGCGGTCTTAAGCTGCTTTCTGATGCGACTTCAACTCCTCAAGATCCTGGCATTAGTTGGAGTAAGAGAGCAGAATGTGCGCCCAACGAGGACATTGATTGTGTGATTACAATTGTAAGTCAGCTCTTACAAATAGGATATATAATAATTGTGTCAAATTGTTATCTGATGATTACTTATTTGAAGTTTTGACAGAATGATATCTACTTGTGGCTTATTGGTACATTCCTTTTGTGGTTTGTTCTGGCGCTCTACTTTGACAATATTGTTCCAAACGCGTCCGGTGTAAGAAAATCTGCCTTTTACTTTGTGAAACCTGGTTACTGGACTGGTAGAGGTGGCAACCGAGTGGAAGGTATTTTCTCCTCCGCCTTATTTCCTTTGTTCATTGTTACTTTTGATAGTGAAAAGGTTATCCTAACTAACAGTTTCTGCTCTGAGCAGAAGGTGGAATTTGTAGCTGTACTGGTTCAGTCCCACCTGTCGATCATATCACCCCTGATGATGAAGATGTCCTTGAAGAGGAGGCTTTAGTTAAACAACATTCAATGGAGGGCTTAGTTGATCCGAATATTGCTGTTCAAATACGTGGTCTGGCAAAGACTTATCCCGGGCTGACCAAGTTTGGATGTTGCAAATGCAAGAAAACTGCCCCTTATCACGCTCTGAAGGTACTTCTTCTAAGAAAACAGAACTGTCTTTGTAACTTAGGATGGTTGGGTAACTAATTCATGGTGTATAAACAGGGGTTGTGGATGAATATTGCCAAAGATCAACTATTCTGTCTTCTTGGACCCAATGGTGCAGGGAAAACAACTACTATCAATTGTTTGACAGGCATCAATCCTGTTACTGGTGGTGATGGTAAGAAGCTTGAACATTCTCTGGTTCTTGTTTTGTAGAAGCGTCTTACGTATTTCACCATAGTAAAGTCTCTCTGATTGGCTTCAACAGCACAGATTTATGGGAACTCTGTAAGAAGCTCTGTTGGTATGTCCAACATCCGTAAAATGATTGGAGTTTGTCCTCAGGTGAGCTATTTTCTTGTTGCAATCTGCTTCTGCCAATTTCCCTACCTACAGAGATTTGATATGCTTAAAAAGATTCTCATTGTTTGCACAGTTTGATATACTCTGGGATGCTTTGTCTGGTGAAGAACATCTCCGTCTCTTTGCTAGCATCAAAGGGTTGCCACCTGCATCGATCAATCCGGTATGTCACCCAAATGGTAGAAATTAGTTGGTTGATAATATCTAATTTCAGCTAAAATATATATATACTCTGCCTCTTTTCTTGCTTGAAACATTTTTTTCCGTTTTTTTTACCAATTGGTAATAATATTTTAACATTTTTACCAAAAAAAAACATCGTTTCCCGTCATGCAGATGGTTGAGAAGTCACTGGCCGAGGTAAAACTGACAGAAGCAGGGAAAATAAGGGCAGGAAGTTATAGTGGAGGAATGAAACGCCGACTCAGTGTTGCAGTTTCACTCATTGGTGATCCCAAACTGGTCTTCCTAGACGAGCCGGTTTGTTATTTCAACATTATTTGTAGCATTTTTTCTGTTTATGTGTATTTTATCAAAGCTCAACTTCCTTTTCCTTATACGTGGAACGCAGACTACAGGCATGGACCCCATCACAAGGAGACACGTCTGGGATATTATACAAGAAACCAAGAAAGGTCGCGCCATCATACTAACTAC
Source organism: Brassica nigra (assembly GCA_016432835.1). Taxonomy (NCBI): domain Eukaryota; kingdom Viridiplantae; phylum Streptophyta; class Magnoliopsida; order Brassicales; family Brassicaceae; genus Brassica; species Brassica nigra. Next base: position 32,203,830 of record CM028242.1, read on the forward strand.
ACATTCGATGGAGGAAGCTGATATTTTAAGTGATCGAATAGGGATAATGGCTAAGGGCAGGCTTCGCTGCATTGGAACCTCCATCAGGTTGAAATCTCGCTTTGGCACTGGTTTTGTTGCTAACATTAGCTTCGCTGAAAGCAACAACCAAGAAAACAACAACAATGACCACGATGGTGAAGCTGGTGCTGCAGATTCACACGAGCCAGTGAAGAAGTTCTTTAAAGATGTGAGTGTCTTTTAGCAGCCTGTAGAAGTTTCTATATTACAAATATAAGGAATGAAGAATAATATCATATATCTTCATCCCTTATAACAAATGTGGTTAATTTAGTCTACCGCACTCTGACCTGTGATGTTTTCTTGCAGCATCTCAGTGTCAAACCGGTAGAAGAAAACAAGGCTTTCGTGACTTTTGTTATACCGCATGAGAAAGAAAATCTTTTGGCTGTAAGGATATACACAAGTTATAATTTCTATGAATACCACCTACTATGTAACTAAGCGTAAATGATGTTAAGACCTCTTTGCTTTCTTTAAAAATGATACAGAAATTTTTCGCTGAGCTGCAAGACAAAGAAACCGAGTTCGGAATCTCAGACATCCAACTTGGTCTTGCGACTCTTGAAGAAGTATTCTTGAACATAGCAAGAAAAGCTGAACTCGAAAGCGCTGCTGTTGATGGAACAATGGTCACTCTTGAACTAACATCTGGCTCATCCGTCGAGGTAAATAACTTACATCCCATGCACTTATATCTATTCGACAGAGGCGTGAGCTAATGCAATCCAATCTACAGATACCAGTTGGGGCAACATTTGTTGGTATACCAGGAACCGAAACTTCAGAGAATCCGAGGGGACAAATGGTTGAAGTGTATTGGCAACAAGACGAGTCAGGATCATTGTGCATCTCAGGACACTCCCTGGAGATGCCAGTTCCTGAAGATGTTCCTGCGACTGATCCGGTGGCACTAGGACATGGCAGAGTAAGCTTGGGACAGAGAGGAAGGAGACAACAAGTTCATGGAACTGTGATTGATCCCGAGTTTGTCAGGTTTTCCACAGCTTCACGACGTTTTAGTAGAAGCAGTTCCTTTGCTTCCAAACGTTCTTCGTTGTGAAATAAAATCCAACAAACACACACCTACATTTCTTAACTTACCGGATTTGGCGGTTCTACAAGTATGTATGTATCTTTGTTGTTTGATCCAAAAATGGTGTATTTGCTGGTGTTTATTGGAATCATAACAATAAAGGATCTAAGAATTAGATCCTTGAGGCTTAGGAGAAATCTCAATGAAATCAAATGAAAAAAGAACATCAAAGAGATTTTATTGATTAAAGATTCATTACAAAGATGATTTGAATTGTAAAGTGAATCTAAGAATCTATAAATATCTATAAGAAGTGTTCTAAATCTAAGAAATGAAGAGAAGATCTTTTCTAAAAAGGAGATAGCTCCTTATTTATAGAAAGATGGAGCCTAGAGCTTCCTAGAAATATGGACCTAAAACATTGTCTAATGGGCATTGAGGAGGATGTAAGTCCACCCCAACAGTAAGTCCCCCAAGTTCGTAGAGAGAGATGAAACCGATCTCTGTAAATTTTACGAATAGGGTTTATTAGAAAATGAACTCGGCGCATTCACACCTATAAGATTTAGGCGAGTTTACTTTGAACTTGTGCTTAGTAAAAGGCAAGTTTATTTTAAGCTCGTGCTTAGTAAAAGACGAGTTTACTGGACTCATGCCGAAACGATGGCGAGTTTACCAACAACTCATGCCTAGTAGAAGGAGAGTTTATGTAAACCCATGCCTAGCGAAAGGAGAGTTTTTATAAACTCATGTCTAATAATAAACGAGTTAATGCAAACTCGTGCCTAATAAAGAGCAAGTTCAAAATAAACTCGTGCCTAGTACAAGATAGGTTTACCGGCGACCCAAAGTCTCGTGTCGAGATCGAGTGTGCGGAGCAAGTTGTTGGCGTGTTCCTCAAGCTATGATGATGTTGATGAACGCACTGTGAGTTGCAAGGTTCGTGATGAGCTCGTGATTGGCTGCGATGAAGTCGGCATGAGTTGTGAGAACCGTGATCAAGTCGCCATCATTTGCAAAGAGCTTCTCGTGAGCTGATAAGATGGGGATCAAGGAGCTTGCCGAGATGGATAGCTGTGGATCGAGAAGAGACCATGCCGAGACAGAGCTCTGTTGTCACTGTGTTTAGTGTTCGTGACATTTTCAACAGGGAGATATGAGTAGAGGGCCGTGAAGAACATCACAGCAGATTTCTCATGATGTGTTCTTCACCTTCTTCCTCATCTGAATCACTTGCGGCCTTTGTTTCTTCACCGCCGAGGCTTCGTTGGTTTCTACAGATTTCCTCTTGGTTCTTGTTAAAAGAATTGTGGGTGGTGATGCCGAGATCAAACCATGACTTCCGTGACGAAAGTGTTGAGGTTACTGGTGCAGCCTTGATCAGCCTGATCAGTCTCAAACTCAAGGTATGGGATTCAATGTATGGAATGGCTAAGCTACTTATCAATGCTTGGTCTAATGGAAAGTTTCAAGCTCTTATTGGTATGATCTATGAGGCTCTGGATAGACAGAAGAGAAGAGCTCTTGGTACTGCCTTGCAACAACTTGTACGAGGATTCAAACAGCTGAGCTTAACAGGAGCAATTGAGACCATTCCCCACGTCCAAGTGCGTATGAGGAGAAGAAAAAAAAGGTCAGGAAGTTTCTGGAGTGGGCTTGATTTGGAGTTAGGCGAAATAATGCTTTTTCGGCCCAAAATGAGAATTGGACCTAAAATCTTGATCCACTTGCTTTCTGGCTGGAGAAACTACTAATGCACGACCCAAAGGGCATCAGGAGGGCTCCCACAACTCAATTCAAGTCGTGGACCAGCAGGAAAAAAGAGAAATCCCAAAAAGAAAACCAGCTTGTTGGTTTATTTATTTTATTTGTAATTTAAGTTATGTAAACCAAGTTTTAATAGGATTAGGATTAGACCAATTAATAAACCCATTTTAAATTGGATTAGGATTAGAATTAAACTAAACCATTCTGGTTTAGGATTAGGTTAGCTTTGGCGTCTTCCTTTTATATTTCACGCAGCTTGTTGAAAAAGATCAATCTATCGACATTTGTTAATTAAACTGCTTTTTGGTGCAAAACCAGATTGTTCTTGAGTCTGTCTCTTTGTTCACCTAGGTGGACGTGTTCTATATCACATAAAGGGAGAATTCATCTTCTGTGATCCATCTCAGACACTACCCAGGGTTATCCTGCGTTTGAGAACAGCAACACAGCTTCTGAGCAATCCATAGCTCTTTAGCAAAGTTCATATTCATCATATATCATTCACCCATGCCCCTTCAAGAGATCCAGGGAAAGAAAGCCTATCCAGGGCTGCACCAAGTGGTATCAGAGCCTCTTGGAGGTTAGGGTAAGAGATCTTAATCTTGTTTCATCAACTGCACACGATCTTCTCTCTTTGGTAGCTGATCTACCATCAAAGTCGTTTGGAAGAGGAAAAGAGTGGCAGAGAAGTGAAACTAAAACAAGGAATAAACCCTAGGAGAGTGGTTTATCACGTCCCTATGCTGTATCCAAAGGTTTTTGTTGGAGGAAGATGTCCTGAAACTTTTATATCATGGGTTCAAAGCATAGACAATTTTATCCTGCAGAATCAAGTACCTTCATGGGAAAGGCTAGCCTTTGCTATTAGTCTACTGAGAGGTGAGGCTAAAGCATAGTGGAAGGTAGAGAAAGAAGCACGCTGGTATGAGGAAGAACTAATTCACACATGGGATGAGCTTAAAATTACCATGAGCTTTAGGTACCTACCTGACTTTCAATGGGAGGAAACTGAACCGCCATACTCACCACCAGAGACCCCTTTACCCACGGTTGCAGATGATAAGGGAGGAGAAACACAAGTGTTTTGTGGACACGTGCCTGATCAAACAAAGAAAGAAGAGGGAGTGCTTGGAGAGGCATCTACAGCTTCTGAATTGGTGCTTGCTTTGGTTGATCAAGGTGATAACTTTAAGACTTTAGCTTGTGAGTTACTAATCAGACCTTTTGTATGTCTTCAGCTCATCTTAGCAGAACATCTGAGAGTTGTCCAGGCCTGCAACAAGTTGTTTTCAAACCAGGAGGAAGGCTGTGTGTGTTTAGAAAAAGTCACAAATTTCTGGAACAGAAAGCAGCAGCCTTCAAGCTTGATTTGCAGAGTTCATTCAGTCTTGAAGAACCAGATTAGTGGCCAAATATTTTTAAAGGGAGAGAGAATGGTGTGATCCAAACTAGTTTCATAGATAATGAAGGAGATTCAGGAGGCAACACGTTCCTTATCAGGTCCATAACAGATCAGAACAAGCTGAGAAGTACAAGGCAGATACTGGTTGGGATTGAAGAGAAACCAAAACTTGAGAATGAGTATGGGGACCATTGTACTCGACCACCTAACCATAAGAAGCATTACAGACAAGTGGAATTGAGTTTTGGTCGTGATGGTACAAGGTTTTGCATTGGATTGTATTGGATGGGAGCGCAAGAAGGAGCAGCCAAGTTTAAGCTACACAGTGAGAAGGAGCAGTGTGCCTTAGGTGTTGTTTGCAATGGGAACATCTCACCTGGGTATCTAAGACACGTGAGAGACTTACAATTCTCTGTGTTTGAGCCTGGAGGGGAGCTTTATGTGCTGAGGTTTCTCATAGAGAAAGAGGCATTGCTTTTGGAGCATAAGGTGAATGGTTCTATCATCTTACATGGCTCGGATTTGAGGACAAATCCTTTTAAAGGAGGAGGGAATGGTGCAGCCTTGATCAGCCTGATCAGTCTCAAACTTAAGGTATGAGATTCAATCTATGGAATGGCTAAGCTACTGATCAATGCTTGGCTTAATGGATAGTTTCAAGCTCTTATTGGTATGATCTATGAGGTTCTGGATAGACAGAAGAGAAGAGCTCTTGGTACTGCCTTGCAACAACTTGAACAAGGAGGATTCAAACAACTGAGCTTAATAGGAGCAATTGAGACCATTCCCCACGTCCAAGTGCGTATGAGAAGAAGAAGAAAAAAAAGGTCAGGAAGTTTCTGGAGTGGGCTTGATTTGGAGTTAGGCGAAATAATGCTTTTTCGGCCCAAAAAGAGAATTGGACCTAAAATCTTGATCCACTTGCTTTCTGGCTGGAGAAACTACTAATGCACGATCCAAAGGGCATCAGGAGGGCTCCCACAACTCAGTTCAAGTCGTGGACCAGCAGGAAAAAAGAGAAATCCCAAGAAGAAAACCAGCTTGTTGGTTTATTTATTTGATTTGTAATTTAAGTTATGTAAACCAAGTTTTAATAGGATTAGACCAATTAATAAACCAATTTCAAATTGGATTAGGATTAGAATTAAACTAAACCATTCTGGTTTAGGATTAGGTTAGCTTTGGCGTCTTCCTTTTATATTTCACGCAGCTTGTTGAAAAAGATCAATCTATCGACATTTGTTAATAAAACTGCTTTTTGGTGCAAAACCAGATTGTTCTTGAGACTTTGTCTCTTTGTTCACCTAGGTGGACGTGTTCTATATCACATAAAGGGAGAATTCATTTTCTGTGATCCATCTCAGATACTACCCAGGGTTATCCTGCGTTTGAGAATAGCAAAACAGCTTCTGAGCAATCTATAGCTCTTTAGCAAAGTTCATATTCATCATATATCATTCACCCACACCCCCTTCAAGAGATCCAGGGAAAGACAGCATATCCAGGGCCGCACCAGTTACTGTCGTGCTCAACGCTTTAAGCTAAGTCTCGAGCTTATGCCGGTGAATTATGCAGAGCTCGTTGATGTGCTCATGTCGGCTACAAGGAGTAAGCAAATTTCCTGCGACCATAAAAGTGATATGGTCAAAACATGATCTCGTAATGGCATGTATATTGACCTATATAAAAGCTAGATAATTAACTTTCTATACAAATAACGAGACATGGTGGAAACCATAATAAGAGGATAATGGTCCAATGATGATTAGCAATGCAACTTCTAATAATCGTAGGCTATAATCATAAAGTTCGAAAACTTATCTCTTTTTTTTATGTGTCGGCAACTTTGAGGAAGATAACATCGTGACGTTGGAGATGAGTGGACTAGCCTTGTTGGAATCTTGTCATGCTCAAGACTTGCGAGATCAAAGCAAAGATGAACATAGATCATGTCAGCAATCTCGTTTTAAAGCATTCCATGGCGGTGCAAGTTCTTCTTATATGCTGTTGAAGCTGGTTTGTGAGCCAAGACGATGAGAACTCATTGCCATCCTTTCCCTTTTGTTTGTGTAACAGCGATAGAGATGTGCTCTCCTCTGCTATGATGTGGTCGCGAGTCTTTAACACTTGCTTCGGACACTACAAGAAAACACAAGATTAACAACGGCGGTATTCCTCGTGAAATTCGTCGTAACGCATATTTCCTCGCCAATTCGTCGTCACTTAGCGAGGAAGTGATTTCGTCGTAAAGACCAAGTACATAATTTCGTTGTAAAGACCCCACAAACTTTCCACGTAAGGAGGTCTCTAAGTATCCTTGTAAATACCACGAAAGTATTTTCTTGTTAATTACACGTAAATGTTTAATCGTAAAGTTCACATAAATACCACGAAAGGAATTCCTCGTAAGTTAAACGTTAATTCTTCTTCGTTATTTCCTTATAATATTTACACGTACAAAACACGTAAACATATCGAAAGTATATCCTGGTAACAAACACATTAGGATTTCTTAGTTATTTCCTCGTAAGTTTTGCGAGGAATTTACTTCGTTTTGTTTATTTTACAGAATTTAAAAATATAATTAGAAAAAATTATAATTATATTTAAATTATGAATAAAAATATAATTTAAAATAAAAATCAATACGAAAATATTTTCATACATAAATAAGTTTAGAATTCATAAAATACAACGAATGAAAAGAAGAAAAAAACTAAGAGTCGTTCATCGCCTGGTAGAACTCGTCACTCCTCCTCTCTACATCCGCCTCGTCATGTGTCTCGGATGTCGACTCGCCTGGTATGGGATGTTGTCGTCGCATGTTCCTCAACAAGGACTCCCATTCCGGATTTGTGGCCGCTATGACGTCCAAGAAGCCCTCGACTCCACCCATACGAGCTGTGAACGCAGTTTTTGTAGAGGCCAACTCCTTATGCAGCTCAGTGACTTCCTCATCCCGGCTCTGACCATAAGACGATGTCGCTCTCGGAACATCGTTAACGGAACCAATCCCCAACGTACGTCCCTTTTTCTTAGGGACAACCTTAAAAACCAAAAATAAATATTGTTAGTAAAAATTTAAAGTTAAATTAAATGAATAATTTAAAAATTATAATTTTTAAAAATTTACCTCCTCGTAAATCCTATCCACTTCAACTGTGGATAAGGTGACGGGTAATCCGTCGGTGGACTGCTGTGTCAGCTGGGTCTGGCGCTCTTGAACCTGGTCAGCAACGTCATTGAAGATTTGCTCGGACCTAGGATCTACAAATCGGCCCGCCTTATTCTTGTGGGTCTTCTCGTAAAGTTCCATAAGAGTCGGGAGTTGTCCCGTCTCTTTGGCCTACAAAATATTTAAAAGTTAGTATATATATAAATATATTATATAAAAGAAATTAATTAAATTAAATATTTAATTACCATCTCCAAACGGATAGCGTGGGGTTTTGGCGTAAAGTGAAGCATCGGCCCGTGGCCGTGCTCATCTACCATGTTACGGGAGGCAAAGCAAGCCTGGGCGACTCTAATGGCGTCAGGATCGCGCCAATAACGGATGAGGCCATCCCACACCTCCGTGGTGAGCTCAGCGGGTTTGCCACGCTCATACCCCTTCATGATCCAGTCACCCTTCCAGTTGGAGACTGTGTCCAACAAGCGAACTTTAGCCAGTAAAACGCTTTCACTCTCTCATTGACCCCATGGACCAATGATATTTTGCTGTAACAGAAAAAATTAAATTAATAATTAGTTTTAAAGAATTAAAAATATAAATTAAAAAATTAAAGTATATATAATTAATTAATAGTAACTTACAACGAAAATCTTGAACCACGTCTTTCGGCGTAGATGGGCATCTTTTTCCAGTTCGGATGTGGCATGGAGAAGTAACCCTTCATCGTGTCGGTTACGTCCGTTGCAAGACATCCGTCAACCCCAAACCTGAAAAAACAAATTTAAAGTATAAATATTTATTTATTAATGTTATAAAAATTTTAAAAGAATCTTAAAAAAAATATAACATACCACAAAGTTCCGTCCGGTCGGTCGGGGTCTATGACTGGTAAACCTTCTCTGCCTCGCTGAGCGAGAAAATCCTCGACAGTGTACTGCGAGTAAGGAGCACTCAGCGGCACCATCAAATCAGGATGAATCTGGGCCGGCATCTCCGGAGCCATCGGAGGAGGCACAGGAGGAGGCACCTCTGGGACATTGATATCACTCAAATTACCCTAAGGAGTGACTTTACTCTCTCAAATAAGAGGTTCAGCTGTAGTACTTAGGGATCGAATCCCCAAGGAGCTAGGGAACCAATTAGATCTAATAGTTATATGATTAAGCTAGGCTAATAGATTATAAGACAGTAAATAAATAACTAAGTAAATAAAGCAGTAAATAAGGTGAACAAGACAATTGTTCAGCTTGGCAAAAAGTTGTTTGATGGAATGATGATTTGCTAGATCTAGGGTTTCTATTCAGGAAGTCAGGATTATAATAGTATGAATGCTTATGTGAGATGCTTGCATGATATTATAGAACCCAACTATAGTAATAACTTTAACTGTCTTCCTAGGTTATCTATTATTATAACCGATGAAACTCCCATTGGCGAGATATAGGAAGGCGTCGATCGACCTGCTGTCGCACGTATCGATCGACAGTGCCTCGCGTCAATCGATCGATGACTCTATAGGAGTATCGATCGATACACTTCTAGTAAGCTTTAAGTACGATGGCTGATTAACAGTTCCCTTAAGGAGTTTGCCAAATCAGCTATCGCTTGTTTCCAACAAATTCCTAAGCTCAAAGAAGATAGATCCAAGGATAATATCAACTGTTATCATGTATAGGTTCGCTACTCCTATACAAGCATTAAGAACAATCTTCTAAGATGAATATCACATGCTCAAGTATTCATATTTGGGGCTAATCCCTCAAAACCTATCTGAACTCTAAACCTAACAGGTTGATCTATTCAGACATGAAGTTTGTCACAGAAATCATAGATGGAATAGATATGAAATTGCAATAGATATTAAAACAAAAACCAATGGAGTTCCAGGAGGACTCTGAAGGAGTTACTCGCTTCTCTCCTAAATTAGAACAATGGAATAGAAAAGCACAAAGAAAGCGTAAAGAGCGTAGCCGTCAAAAATGGCTTAGAAATAACATAAATAGGGTTTTAGGTCGTCCAAGGGCATTCTGGTAATTTGTGGTAACTTCTGGGCTTCAGTCGGTCATAAATTAGGCTCGCCCGCATTCTGGAATCCATGTCAATCGATATGCAGTGTGATGCATCGATCAACACACATTGCTCTTCTCGACAGCTTCCTCTCGCGAGGCAGACTGATCATTCTTCAGTAAATCGGGCATAACTTTAGCTACAGGATGTTGATTGACCCCAAACCGGTGGCATTGGAAAGCTAACTCAAAGATCTATCTTGTATCCAACGATGGGCTCAATCTAACGGTGGAAAGTTTTCCATCAATAGCTAAACATCTGACGCGTTTGTGCTGTCCTGCACTCAAAAGGCTCCAAAAGACACCAAAATCACCACTTTCCTCCAAAACGTACCTGAACCTGTAAATACTCTAAATAGACTCTAAAACATAATAAATATATCTTAAAACACTCATATACCATGGGTAAAATTGGGTCAAATTCATGGTATATCAACTCCCCCAGACTTACCTTTTTGCTTGTCCTCAAGCAAAACAGACATGCAGTCTCTCTGAAAGAGGTTTGAAAACAGCAGGGACTCACAAAATCTTTGAACTTAGAATCATCACCTCTACAATGTTGCAAGCCACATCAAATATCTCCTAACTTTAGAAGCACTTTATATACCATATCTAGCTTAGCAACCAAATTCATCTAGCCAGCAACTTAACAAATCCTGTCTGACTAACCCCTCTACTAACCTCATTTCTTTGCATAAATAAAAGTGTAAGCTTTACCTTGAGAGTATCGATCAAAGGACACATGGGTTCTTACTCAAGAAAGTTTCTGAACACACAGGTAGTCTTCTCTTATCCCTTTCTTCCCTCTTTCTCTCTTCTCTGAATCTTAAATTTTTTTTTCTTTTAACATCAATGCCAATGAACAGTTTTATTCATCTTATTGATTCTTTCTTTTGACAAAGTGTAGGCGAATAATGGGGTCACAGGTAATTTACCTATCCCTCGCTTCCACAATGTGTGATCATTCCTTTCTGAATTAGAATACTGTGGTCATAGGAGACAATCCTACCCCTCTGCATCTTCCAGAAAATCATCTCAATCTTTTACTTTTAAAGATGCTTGAAGAGAGATAGAGAAGGGAACCAGAAACACACAGACTTTTACCTTCCAGACTTGCAGGAGGAACCCGATCCAATGTATACCAAGCTCCAAGACAAGCAGTAAAGTCAAATAAGGTTGGAGGTCAGCTTTGGTTCCTTCAAACATTCTCAGCAAGTGTGGTCATAGTTGACAGGTGATCCAGTTTGGTATCTCTAGTATATTCTGCAGTCAACAAATCTAAGAATGGTGCTAGAGAGTGGTTAGATACCAAGTAAAGATTGAAAAAGTTCATTGTCCCCTTCTTGACTCAATAAAAACTTTTGAAAAACATTTGATAAGACTCACAAAGTAAACTAATATCAGTAAACATCCCCCCAGACGTAAATTATACACTGTCCTCAGTGTAAATCCAGTCGGAGTTATGGTGAGAACATAAATCCTAAGGACTCAATGTAACAAGTAGAATCGATATACCTAACCGGATTGAATATCGATCGATGTGCAAATTGATGCATCGATTATCACAAGTGATGTAATGTCGATCGATATCGACATGTCCTCGTCGGTCGATGTGATGAGCAATCGTCTACTTGGATCTGTGTTTTTTTTTCACTAACTATAACACAATATCAGTTGAACCTCCCCCAAACTTAAACAACACTACCACTAGTGTTATTCAGTTTAAGATTGGTGGAAAAATAAATCATAAGGACAATATTTTACAAGTGAAAACGGTATACCTGACTTTGATGTGAATGTCGACCAACACAGTTAAAGTGGCGATCGATACTCTTGATGCTCTGTCGATCGATGCTGGGCAGCCATCGTCGATTCTTGTGCAAACTTCGTCTTCCTCAGATCTTTTTCCTTTTACCTATCATAAATAAAACAAAAAAAAATCAGTAATAGATAAGTAATAAAAACTAAAACTTTTTTTTTCCCGATGAACAGTGTTCTGCTACAGTAACACTGCTACAGTAGCCCCCGATTTTCTGCTACAGAGTCGATCGATTTGTTTGCTACAGTGTCGATCGATTTCCTTGCTACAGTGTCGATCGATTTCCTTGCTACAGTGCGGTTGCTACAGTACCGTCGATACTGTTCATCCGTTTTTTTTTTTAACCTGAAATCATTAGAAAACAAAGAATCAGTAATAAATGAAATTAAAATCAATTTTAAAACAAACCTAACAGTGGGTTGCCTCCCACTCAACACTTATTTTCAGTCATTAGCTTGACTTCTGGAGATCTGATTCAGTCCGGATGAGAATGGGAACTTGCTCCAAACCAAGTCTCAGTGTCTACTCTCAGAAGCTTTATCATTCTTGTGTGAAAGCCTCCTTCATAGACTCTTCTCCTTTGTCCATCATCTGAGCAATAAGGAGTGCTCGAAGCGTTGCAAATGGTTGTGAGAAGTACCTGCTGCGCACTCTTGATTTCTTGATACCATCTAAGAAGTGAGAAATCAATGATAACTGAGGATTTTCCTTGATCCTTTTTCTTTTCTTCCAGTTTCTCTTCTTCTTTCCCCCGGACTTGTCTGATCGCGTGTTGGTGTCTTTATCAAGAAGATTTTGACACACTTCAAACTCATCTGCTCTGATATGCGATCTGTGTTGATCGATGCTGAAATTGTAGTGTCGATCGATGTTAGTTTGTTGATGTCGCTCGATACTGCTTCTACTGGACCTTTATCAATTTCATCTCCAAATCTCAACCCTCTCTGAGAAGCTTCTACGTGCTGACGACAATCCAGTACCTCAATGTAAGAACTCAAATGCTCACCTTTATCTGGTGGGATAGGAGATTCAGCTTCAAATACAGCACATGGAACCACAATCTTCACGGGATCATGTATCCTCTTCACTCTTTTATGAAACCCAACAGCTTTGTCTGTCCATATAGGTGGTCTTAGATGTTTGGGGACAGCAAGGTGTGAGGCCTTAGAAATGTACATCCTTTCCTCAATCGGTCCTGGTTCAATGGTGTATCCTGGCGACTCGTCTAACGATGGGTGTCGATCGATGCACTCGGGTGGGTGTCGATCGATGCTATCTGGTGGGTATCAATCGATGATATAGGGTGGGTGTAGATCGATGATGTAGGAACACTGTCGATCGATCTCATCAGGTTGGTATCGATCGATGCTAGCCTTTGACGATGTCTCCATATCTTTTCTCATAATGTTCCGCTCGTCATCAAGCTTCTTTTCTGACTCAAGCCATTCCTCTAGCTCTATGAAGTCTTCCATAGTGACTTCCCTACTCGAATCCAAGTTTCCAAGTTGTTCTCTATCCTCTGACTCCAAGCATTCTTCTAGTTCCAAGAAATCTTCCATAGTGATCTCGTTTTCTACATATGGTTCATGAGAACAACTTGATACATCAGTGCTCTTTTGTGTTGAGTCTGCAATGTCCCGAGGAAAACTCGAACTTTCAGGGATTTCGAGTGGTATCCATTGGTGACAGAAGTATGAATCGATCGATTCTGAGGTGCTAGTGTCGATCGACGATGAGGTGGTGGTGTCGATCGATGCTGAGGTTGTGTGGTCGATCGATGCTGATCTTGTGTCACTAATATCGGCTTCTTTTACTCTGCTCAGCTCTTCAGATCCAACCTGTTCATCATCCTCTACCATATATTCCAGCATAGATCTCATCTCAATCTCTATATTTGCTGCAACATCATAGAGAAATTTGTTGAGGAAGGCATTCGCAATGTCATGCCAAATTGTGAGAGATCCTGGCGCTAGCTTCTTGAACCAATATGCTGCCTCTCCAACAAGAGTGTATTGGAAGAGTTTGCAGAAGTGGTGGTCTTCAAGGACTTGATCGAGGATAAACGAGACCAATTCCTCAACCATGTTGATATGGTCCATAGGTTTCTCGTGAAGAAAGCCATGAAAGGGACGCTGTTCCATAAGAGTGACATATATAGGTTTCAGCTCAAAGTCATCCCTCTCAGCAACAAGAGTACCATCAGGGATTGCAGTCCCCTGTGTATATATCAACTGTCCTTCGCTGTTCCGAGCTTGACCTTCTTCTTCTTGTAACATCCCATTCTCATCAAAGCTCAGTACGAGTACTTCGATTTTCTCTGTCTCCACGCAATTTGTGTCTGTCGATCCTTGATGAATAGTATATTTCTGCGTCGGATGAACAGTAACGGATGAACAATAGTTCGATGAACAGTACCGCGATGAACAGTATCGGTCGACACGGGATGAACAATGTCGATCAATACGGGATGAACAGTGTTTTGGTGAACAGTGCCGCGATGAACAGTACCTCGAGAACAGTACCGTGATGAAAAGTGTCGGTCGACGCGGGATGAACAGTATAGATCGATGCGGGGTGAACAGTACCTAGATGAATAGTACTAGCATGAACAGTAACAGGATGAATAATACCACGATGAACAGTGTTCGGGTGAACAGTGTCGCGATGAACAGTGTCACGATGAACATTGTCGCGATGAACAGTGTCATTCGACGGGGAATGAACAGTGTCAAACGAATGGTAGATGAATCGATCGACGGGAGACGAACAGTGTCGATCGACACGGGATGAACAGTATTTTGATGAACATTGTTTCGATGAACAGTGTCGATCGACGAGAGATAAACAGTGTCGATCGACACGGGATGAACAATGTCGATCAACGGGGAATGAACAGTGTCGATCGACACGGGATGAACAGTATCGATCGACGGAGAATGAACAGTATCACGATGAACAGTATCGCAATGAACAGTAGCGAGATGAATAGTACCTGGATGAATAGTATTTTCCGACACATGATGAATAGTGCCGTTCGATGTTTGGTTCACGCTGTCGATCGATGCTGCTTGGAGAGTGTCGATCGATTCTTCCCTCGTAGACTTACGGATCGTGCATAAACCAGCAGACTCCTTCTTTGAAAATCCTAAAAATCCTCTCTTCATTGTTGTTTCTGGTACTTGATCTATGTACCTGAAACACAAGTTAAAAAAAAAATTTATGAGTTTTTCGAACAATAGTAAAACCTAGACTAAATCTAACTAAACAAGATCTAATGGCGATCAAAGCTCCCCGGCAACGGCGCCAAATTTGATATCACTCAAATTACCCTAAGGAGTGACTTTACTCTCTCAAATAAGAGGTTCAGCTGTAGTACTTAGGGATCGAATCCACAAGGAGCTAGGGAACCAATTATATCTAATAGTTATATGATTAAGCTAGGCTAATAGATTATAAGACAGTAAATAAATAAATAAGTAAATAAAGCAGTAAACAAGGTGAACAAGACACTTGTTCAACTTGGCAAAGAGTTGTTGATGGAAGGATGGTTTGCTAGATCTAGGGTTTCTATTCAGGAAGTCAAGATTATAATAGTATGAATGCTTATGTGAGATGCTTGCATGATATTATAGAACCCAACTATAGCAATAACTTTAACTGTCGTCCTAGGTTATCTATTACTAGAACCGATGAAACTCCCATTGGCGAGACATAGGAAGGCGTCGATCGACCTGCTGTCGCACGTATCAATCGACAGTGCTTCGCGTCAATCGATCGATGACTCTATAGGAGTATCGATTGATACGCTTCTAGTAAGCTTTAAGTACGATGGCTGATTAACAGTTCGCTTAAGGAGTTTGTCAAATCAGCTGTCGCTTGTTTCCACCAAATTCCTAAGCTCAAAGAAGATATATCCAAGGATAATATCCACTGTTATCATGTATAGGTTAGCTACTCCTATACAAGCATTAAGAACAATCTTCTAAGATGAATATCACATGCTCAAGTATTCATATTTGGGGTTAATCCCTCAAAACCTATATGAACCTTAGACCTAACAGGTGGATCAATTCAGACATGAAGTTTGTCACATAAATCATAGATGAATAGATATGAAATTGCAATAGATATTAAAACAAAAACCAATGGAGTTACAGGAGGACTCTGAAGGAGTTTTTCTCTTCTCTCCTAACTTAGAACAATGGAATAGGAAAGCACAAAGAAAAGCGTAAAGAGCGTAGCCGTCAACAATGGCTTAGAAATAACATAAATAGGGTTTTAGGTTGTCCAAGGGCATTCTGGTAATTTTTGGTAACTTCTGGGCTTCAGTCGGTCATAAATTAGGCTCGGCCCGCATTCTGGAATCTATGTCGATCAATATGCAGTGTGCTGCATCGATCGACACACATTGCTCTTCTCGACAGCTTCCTCTGGCGAGGCAGACAGATCATTCTTCAGTAAATCGGGAATAACTTTTGCTACATGATGCTGATTGACCCCAAACCGGTGGTATTGGAAAGCTATCTCAAAGCTCTATCTTGTGTCAAACGATGGGCTCAATCTAATGGTGGGAAGGTCTCCATAAATAGCTAAATTTCTGACGCGTCTGTGCAGTCCTGCACTCAAAAGGCTTCGAAAGACACCAAAATCACCACTTTCCTCCAAAACGTACCTGAACCTGTACATACTCTAAATAGACTCCAAAACATAATAAATATATCTTAAAACACTCATATACCATGGGTCAAATCGGGTCAAATTCATGGTATATCAGACATGATGATCATGAGGAGCCGGTGGTGCAACGAATCGAGGAACCGATGGTGCACCAGAAGGACAGAATCTCTGAGAAGATTGAGTCTCGGGGACGCTCTCCTGACCCAAAGAACCGGGATCTGAGGAAGAAGAACCGGGATCTAAATGACTACCTGGCTCACCGAACATCTCTCTGTAGTGGGCAGTAAGTTTGTTCTTTCGTACCTATTGAAAAAAAATTAATTTTTAAAATTAGCAACAACAGTAATTAAAAAATGCTAATTAACATAAAATCCATAAACCTATTTAAATTCCCAACACTAACCACTTAAACTACCTTACACTAACCAAAGTAGAGAGGAAAGAGAGAGGAAACGTACCATGACTGCAAAAGAGAGAGGAAGTAGAGACGAAATGGGGAAGTGAGAGCTCGCGTGTATATATATAGGATAGATTTCCATGTAATTTCCTCGTAATTTTACGAGGAAATACAAAGGCCCGTGTTTTGTATCCTCGTAACTTCCTCGTTACTTTACGAGGAAATAGAAAGGCCCGTGTTTTTCATTCTAAGAGTTCTTTACGACGATTTCTGCTTACGTGGAATTAACGAGTCTCATTTCTTTATTTTAATATTTCGTCGTAAGTTCCTCGTTATATTACGAGGATGGTTTTTAAATCCCTAAAATCCTAAACCCTAAACCCCAACATGAGATTGAATGGAATATAAGTTAAGATTGAATGATGAGAATGGGGTTTGGAATAGAATGATGAGATTGAGATTATATATAAGTTAAGGAATATATTTTGGTTTTAGAATTTGGAGTTTGAAATGGAATGATGATATTGAGATTTTAAGTTAAGGAATATATTGTGGTTTTAGAATTTTGGGTTTGGAATGGAATGATGAGATTGAGATTATAAGTTAAGGAATATATTGTGGTTTTAAAATTTGGGGTTTGGAATATATGAAGTAGAAGATAAGGAAGATAAGGTTTGGGGTTTAGGGTTTAGGATTTTAGGGATTTAAATAAATTCCTCGTTATTTCCTCGTAAGGTAACGAGGTCTTTACGACGATTTTTGCTTACGTGGAATTAACGAGGTTTGCTTTTTTAATAATTAAAGTGTTTCTCGCTTTTTCCTCGTAATATACCGAGGTGTTTACAACGATTTCTTCTACTTCATATATTCCAAACTCCAAACCATCTTCCCTTTAACCTCAATCTTTTTATTCCATTCCAAACCCACAATTCTGAAACCAAATTATATAAATATTTTTTTCATGATTATATCCATCAAATGCATTAAGTGTGAAAATCAATCATATTTAAAACAAATACATCAATCTGATACATCGACATTCTCGTCATCACTAGAAACATCATCATTTGCATTGAACTCGTCTTCACAGCTTCGTCTGTCGCATCGTCGGTAAGATCTTCGTACTCATGATTATGCGGATCAATGAGAAGGATGTCGTCCGTGGCAGCTTCAGGTTCCTCGACTTCATGTATCTGTTCTTCTTCCAATGGTGGTTCTTCTCCACTGATGATTCGTCGTCGAGGTGTAACTTTGATCACGGATAACCAATTTATTCCCGATTCTCTCATCCGAGGTATGGAAGGAAGCTAACTTGATCTGCTTGTGAAGCTAAGATGAAAGGCTTGAATTTGTTGTACCTGAAAAAAAAACGTAGAAATTAATCATACAGATCATGTATGGCAAAAAAAAGAATTTTTTGTACCTTCGTCTCCCATTGACATCAACTACACCAAATTTGTTAAACCGAACACCTCTGTTGACGACGGGGTCGAACCATTCACATTTGAAGAGGACGCATTTCAGCTTCAATATCCCTGGAAATTCGACTTCAATAATCTCCGTCAAGATCCCGTAGAAATCTGTTTTCCCTTTCACACATATTCCATAGTTATTGGCCACCCGCTGTCTACCATACTCATATGTGTGAAAAGTATAGCCTCTTGTGAACATCTGTGATGTGGTGACCTTTATATGTGGAGATTGAATTACTTCGTGTAATCACTTAGGATAATCTGCATCGTCGTCATAATCAACCTGCAAAAATAAAGAGAACGTTGAAATTAATACAGATCAAGTATGAAAAAAGAATTTGATCGACCTGCAAAAATTAATACCTGATTCTTCAACCACTTAATAAAGTGTTGATCTTTCCTTTTGTCTACGTCACTTGTGGATATACCTGGGAATGTTTCTTCGACTTGAGAAACAAATAAGCTGTAAAATCACATTTTATATCAATTAATCTTTGGTAATTATATAATTTATATTTATATGTGTTTACAAGTGTCCATATATGTTACCTTTCAAAATAACGCATCAATGGATCCTCGCAATTGAGTAGAATATAGGTGTGTGCACTATGCGTGTCTTCTTCACTCGACCACCAAACCTCTTTTCATTTTCCACCGAGTCGCCCAATCAGGCTAAAGATGTCTGGAACACCAGCAACTGCATATGTTGGCGCGACACCACCATCATCATATCTTCTTGGAGCTCTTTTCCGGGTACGTACTTTTGACTCAAAGTAGTACGATGGGAAGTGAGAAGTTTCTTCGATCAAACTTCCAGCAATTATAGAACCTTCAACTTTTACGAGGTTTTTTGCTTTTCCCTTCAAATATTTCATGGCTCGCTCATACTGATACATCCATCCGAATCTATTGGCGAACCGGGGACTCAACTAACATTTCGAACTTGGAACGAGCATGAAGAAATTCACGATACTTCTTTATCTTTTGTTGTGGGTCGTGCCTCACCGCAGGCACTGAATGGCGTAATGTACAGGTCCAAAAAGCAATGCTTCATATGGGAGGTGGACAGCTAGATGCTCCATGACATCAAAAAATCCCGGAGGAAATATCTTCTCCAATTTGCACAATAAGATGAGAATGTTCTCCTGAAGCTGTTCCATGACTTCTTCTTTAAGAGTGCGTGTGCTCAGATCCCTGAAAAATGTTCTGATGTCTTGTATATTAATTCAAAAGCAATTAAACACATCAGTCATATATTATTGCAAACTAAACCATTATAAAATTACTGTGTTATAATTTACTACCTGCAAGTGCTTCATGTACGTTTGTTGGAAGTAGCTCCGCAGATGCAAAGGGAAGTAGTCGTTGCATAAAGACATGACAATCATGACTCTTCATCCTAGAGAACTTTTGACCCTTTTCAACACATCTAGAGAGATTTGAAACATACCCATCACGGAACTTCACTTCTGATGCCACCCAGTTGAACAACACCGACTTTTTTTCTGAAGACAATCTGAATATCAGAACGGGAACTTGTCCATTGCTTTTTATATGTAACTCACTTCTTGGGAAAATATCCGGCAAGTCCAACCTCGATTTTATGTTGACTTTTGTCTTCCCTGGGACATTCAATATTGTATTCATGATGTTCTCAAAGAAATTCTTCTCTATATGCATCACATCGAGGTTGTGGCGCAGAAGAAGATCCTTCCAATATGGCAACTCCCAAAATATACTCTTCTTCTGCCAGTTGTGATGAACATCGTAAAAATCAGGCATATTACCGGGGAAATGCCAATTACCACCACGAGGAACTGTTTCCAAAGCTCCATAGTAATCGAGTTGCGCTTCAATTTGTTGTCCAGTTAAATATGGAGGAGGAGTGTATCTGACAACCTTTTTGTGCCTAAACAATTTCTTGTTTCTTCGGTACGGATGGCCAATGGGAAGAAATCGACAGTGACAATCGAACCTACTTGTCTTCCTACCATTCTTCAGTTGAAATGCATCTGTCATTCCATTACAATATGGACAAGCTAATCTCCCATGTGTAGTCCATCCAGACAACATCCCATAGGCAGGAAAGTCACTTATGGTCCACAAAAGCATCGCTCGCATCGTAAAATTTGTCTCGTTGAGCAGTCATACGTCCTCTCCCCTGTTGACTACAAATCCTTCAACTCTTTTATCAGTGGTTGTAGGAAAACATCCAGAGACCTTTTTGGATGGTTCGGACCAGGTATTAATATGGTCAAGAATAGCAACTCCTGTTGCATGCACATCTCCGGTGGCAGGTTGTATGGCGTAAGAAACACTGGCCACAATGAATATTGTCTCCCTGACATTCTGAATGGACTAAATCCATCTGTGCACAATCCGAGATACACATTCCGGCTATTGCTAGCGAATTCCGGATGTAATTTGTTAAAATGTTTCCAGGCTCTTGCATCTGATGGATGAGTCATCTCACCATCCGTCTGAGTATGCTCGGCATGCCATCTCATCTTTCCAGCAGTCTGCTCTGATTGGTACAATCTTTTCAATCTGTCTGTAATTGGTAGGTATCACATCCTTTGGTACAGTACCCTATTACGTTCCCGTCCTTGCGGCTTGAATAATGGCTTCTTGCAGAATCGAAATTCTTCGAACTTCTCATCATCTCCCCAGTAGATCATGCAATTTTCGAGGCAAACATCTATCATCTCCGAAGGCAACCCAAGACTATAAACCAGTTTCTGAATTTCATAATAAGAATCAGCAGACACACTGTCTTCCGGCAAATACTCTTTAAACAAGTCTGCCCATTAATTCATGCAACTTTCAGGTAGATTGTGATCAGTTTAATATTAATCATTCTAGCAGCCAACGACAATTTAGAGAGACCTTCTCTACAACCACTGTAAAGTGGCTGATTCGCAGCATCTAACATATCATAAAACTTTTTTGCATCTATGTTAGGTTCTTCAACTTCATCATGAGCTACGAATGCATCAGCTACCATATCATGAACCCTATCATAATCTACCATATGTTCCTCCTGATGGTAACTATGTTCATTATGCAAATGATGATCAACCGGTTCTTCCTGAAAATTGCTATTACTACTACTCGCTTCATGATTCTCATAATTATAACCTTCTCCATGTTGAAACCAGATATAGTAATTTGGCGTGAAACCTCTATTTATTAAATGCTTCCAAACATTTTCACGATTTGCCAATTAGAATTGGCACATTTCCGACAAGGACAGAACATCCTACCACTTTCTTGGGCGAGCGGTGTGGAATCTGCTTGATGCATAAATGTCTCCAGCCCTTCGAGGTATTCTTTCGTCACTCTCCCGTTAGCATCTCTGTGCATATACATCCACCTCTGCAACTCGAAAATATTTCCGGAGCCCGACATTTTTTTTTCTTTCACGTTTTTATTTTTTTTCTTGTTGGTGTGTTTAAAATGATGTTCAAACGTATTTATAGAACATTTTTGAATCTTGTAGTTGAGATTTTACTACGAATTTGCGAAGAAATTTGGTTAGGTAGTCGAAAAAAATATGTTACAAATACAAAAGTTGGTGGACTCGAAATTTCGTCGTTAAGTACACGTAAAATATTTACTCGTAAATCAGACGCTAAGTTTACGTCGAGTTTATGAGGAAATCATTTTTCCTCGTAAAAATCACATTATATCACGTCCTTTTTACGAGAAATAATTTTCTTCGTTATTTTACGACGAACTCACGTTGATTTTATATTTCCTTGTAATTTAATCGTAATGTCGACGTAATATTATGAGGATTTGTTTTCCTCGTTAATTTTTGTCGTTACAGTTGTGTTTTCTTGTAGTGGGAGGTTTTCTGCTTATCACATCTTCCAAGTCTGCCGAGGACAAGCTTGTGATGACATTCCACATATGTACACTTCACCAGACCACGGTCTCATTGCAAGAAGCAAGGTCTTGCCACCACTGATCTTGACTTGATGTTTGGAGCTTGAACAGAGCTTGAAGCTGCTGAGAACGTGTAGAGATGAAGGTAAGGCCGTGTCTTATATTCCAAGGCGAGACCAGAATTTTATTTGTGATGGCAAGCTCGGGTTCTCGGTGTTGGCGTCCTCAAACCTTTGAGCTGCTCTAGAGATCATGACTGAGCTTGAGTTGTTCCCATCTGGTAGCTAACGGAAGAGTTGTGGAGAGGAAAGCTGATAACTTTCAGCGGCGACCATGAACTACAAGCTTTTAATAACCATAATCTTTATACGCATAAGAACCACACACCACACCAGCCATCTTATCAGAAAATCTTGTCGTTTGATCTTTTAGCCATACATCCCAAGACGACAAATTTAGGAGGTGAGACTGAGAGACTGTGCTCTTCTTTCTTTAATCTGGTATGCACCGAGAGAGAGAGAGAGAGAGAGAGAGAGAGAGAGAGAGAGAGAGAGAGAGAGAGAGAGAGAGAGAGAGAGAGAGAGAGAGAGAGAGAGAGAGAGAGAGAGAGAGAGAGAGAGAGAGAGAGAGATAGAAAGGCTCAATCCTTATGAGCCAGAGGAAGGAGTGAGGTTACTGCAGAGACAGAGGTTTGTGAAGTCGAGCTCCAGCTCCTTGGGTGCTGCAGAGTCGCTGGGAAGTTTCGGCCGGAATCGCATCGGAGAAGTTATTACTCGGGTCTTCATTTAGTTCTAGCCCACCAAGTGCTCGATGAAAGTCCCACAAGAAGGACAAGCTTTAATCAGACTTGATTCTTCGGTTGGCTTCATGAGAAAGCTCTGCAAGCTATTGATATGTTTCCAGAATGGAAGAGAAAAGAGTCGAACTATTTGATTCTTGATTCTTCTATTTTTTTTTTCTTTTCTTTTTCTGTAGATCTTGATTTTTCAAAGTTTGATATGCTTTGAAGATAGTTCTCCTTGGCCCCCTCCTTCTAGCGCCAACTGTTTGATCCAAAAATGATGTATTTGCTGGTGTTTATTGGAATCATAACAATAAAGGATCTAAGAATTAGATCCTTGATGCTTAAGAGAAATCTCAATGAAATTAAATGAAAAAGGAACATCAAAGAGGCTTTATTGATTAAAGATTCATTATAAAGATGATTTGAATTGTAATAAATCTCTATAAGAAATGTTCTAGATCTAAGAAATAAAGAGAAGATCTTTTCTAAGAAGGAGGTAACTCCTTATTTATAGAAAGATGGAGCCTAGGGTTTCCTAACAATATGAGCCTAAATCATTGTCTAATAGGCCTTGAGGAGGATGTAAATTCACCCCCAACATTTGTTGCATTATTTTAAACAGAAATAAAAAAAGCATAGTCGTGTTCGTTTAAATTGTTCCCTTTTCGTTTTTATGATGTAAATAAAATGGGAATGTTTGTACTGCTTTGTTTTTAAATTACTGCTATGTTCATTTCTTAATATGATTTAAGTCTCTTATTTGAGAGACGTCTCTTAGCTTTTTCTAGTTAAAAACTAAGAGACTGTCTTTTATTTTCGATAAGAGACCCTTTCTAAGAAACTTGCAATAATCATACCATTATGATCCAGTTCCACAAAGACAAATGTGAGAAATTCTGATTTAAAATATTTACAAGAAGACTGCCGTTGCCATTTAAAAGAGATATTTTTCCATAGACATTAATATCCCATATATACAGCATATAAGGACGTTATCCATCTAAAAATTTATTATACAAACAGCATTTAAGTCGTTTATAGACATATATTTAGAAATTAAATCACTTTTTCATATAAACTAGCTTATACTATATCAAATACATGATATAATTCTATTTATACATACAAATATGTTTTATATAAAAAGTATGTTTTATATCATTTGACAGTAGGATTATATAATGCTATAAAATATGTTTTATATGATATGACAAGTTTCATATGATAATCAAACAATATATATCATATGACAATATTTGCTTTTTGTATGTTCACCTATAGTAATGTACGAGTCTATACTTTTACGAGCCTATATTTTTTGAATAAAATATGCTATATATAATAAAGTAAAGTCTACATTTCTAAAATATGTTGAATATTTTCATAGTTATACAACAAACTTAAAAAAAATAAAATAAATCCAGTATCTCAACCGAATTAACATCTAACAGATATTTTGGACAATTAATTATATTAGATAATCCGATATCTCAACCAAATAAAATATCTAGATATTCTCATAATTATAAAAATATTAACACCTAAATTTTTTTAATCTGGTATATCAACCAAATTAAACTCCAATACATAATTCATATGAAATTTTAACTATTTTAACATGATGATAGCTATTTAACACTATAAAATATATATATATATATATATATATATATATATATATATATATATATATATTTGAATCATATTTACGATTTGAAAGCATAACTCGATTAGTTAAATTTGGCAATAAAAATATTGAGAATATAAATAAATATATAAGATATTTATTAGAAGAGATATTTTTGAAAATTAGTTACCGAAATTAATAAATTATTCTGGTAAACAATACAAATATCTGACATTTTTAGTTTTAATATAATAAATTATCTATCCTAAATTAACAAAGTACTCGCTTTCAATAATTTTATACTAGATGATGATCCATTGTGTGGAATAATATATATCTAACTAATTCAAATTTTAGCATAATTTCTAATTTCACTCTAAATTATTTAATTAGTTTCAAATATTAAATTAATCACAAAATATAATTTATCTATTTTATTACAACGCAATATAGATAATAGTTTGATAGTTAATTTTTTTTTAAATTCTACCACCATATCAAACATATAAAATACATCTATTAAAACAAATAAAATTCATTTTAATCATTATTAATTTTTAAAAATATATAATTATCCGAATATATCTTTTTTACTAAAAAAATATAGGTTATTTTTGAATGGAGCCCAACAAAGCTAATGACAGGTAGTTCACAAAGGTGAGAAGTTCTGTTTTAAAATATTTACAGGACCGCCATTGCCGTTTAATAAAGATATTTTGCTGTTCAAAAATAGCTAAACATGTATCTCATTAATAGATATTAATACCATATATATACAAATGTGAGAAATTCTGATTTAAAATATTTACAAGAAGACTGTCGTTGCCATTTAAAAGAGATATTTTTCCATAGACATTAATACCCCACATATACAGCATATAAGGACGTTATCCATCTAAAAATTTATTATTCAAACAGCATTTAAGTCGTTTATAGACATATATTTAGAAATTAAATCACTTTTTCATATAAACCAGCTTATACTATATAAAATACATGATATAATTCTATTTATACATACAAATATGTTTTATGTAAAAAGTATGTTTTATATCATTTGACAGTAGGATTATATAATGCTATAAAATATGTTTTATATGATATGACAAGTTTCATATGATAATCAAACAATATATATCATATGACAATATTTGCTTTTTGTATGTTCACCTATAGTAATGTACGAGTCTATACTTTTACGAGCCTATATTTTTTTGAATAAAATATGCTATATATAATAAAGTAAAGTCTACATTTCTAAAATATGTTGAATATTTTCATAGTTATACAATAAACTTAAACAAAAAATAGTAAATTCAGTATCTCAACCAAATAAAATATCTGGATATTCTCATAATTAGAAAAATATTAACACCTAAATTTTTTTAATCCGGTATATCAACCAAATTAAACTCCAATACATAATTCATATGAAATTTAAACTATTTTAACATGATGATAGCCATTTAACACTATATATATATATATATATATATATATCTGAATCATATTTACGATTTGAAAGCATAACTCGATTGGCAATATAAAATATTGAGAATATAAATAAATATATAAGATATTTATTAGAAGAGATAGTTTGAAAATTAGTTACCGAAATTAATAAATTATTCTGGTAAACAATACAAATATCTGACATTTTTAGTTTTTAATATAATAAATTATCTATCCTAAATTAACAAAGTACTCGCTTTTAATAATTTTATACTAGATGATGATCCGCACACTTGTGTGGAATAATATATATCTAACTAATTCAAATTTTAGCATAATTTCTAATTTCACTCTAAATTATTTAATTAGTTTCAAATATTAAATTAATCAAAAATATAATTTATCTATTTTATTACAACGGAATATAGATAATAGTTTGATAGTTAATTTTTTTTTTAAAAAAATTCTATCACCATATCAAACATATAAAATACATCTATTAAAACAAATAAAAGTCATTTTAATCATTACTAATTTTTAAAAATATATAATTATCCGAATATATCTTTTTTTACTAAAAGAAATATAGGTTATTTTTGAATGGAGCCCAACAAAGCTGATGACAGGTAGTTCACAAAGGTGAGAAGTTCTGATTTAAATATTTACAGGACCGCCATTGCCGTTTAATAAAGATATTTTGCTGTTCAAAAATAGCTAAACATGTATCTCATTAATAGATATTAATACCCTATATATACAAATGTGAGAAATTCTGATTTAAAATATTTACAAGAAGACTGCCGTTGCCATTTAAAAGAGATATTTTTCCATAAACATTAATACCCCATATATACAGCATATAAGGACATTATCCATCTAAAAAAATATTATTCAAACAGCATTTAAGTCGTTTTTAGACATATATTTAGAAATTAAATCACTTTTTCATATAAACCAGCTTTTACTATATAAAATACATGATATAATTCTATTTATACATACAAATATGTTTTATATAAAAAGTATGTTTTATATCATTTGACAGAAGGATTATATAATGCTATATAATTTGTTTTATATGATATTACAAGTTTCATAAGATAATCAAACAATATATATCATATGACAATATTTGCTTTTTGTATGTTCACCTATAGTAATGTACGAGTCTATACTTCTACGAGCCTATATTTTTTTGAATAAAATATGCTATATATAATAAAGTAAAGTCTACATTTCTAAAAATATGTTGAATATTTTCATAGTTATACAATAAACTTAAACAAAAAATAGTAAATTCAGTATCTCAACCAAATAAAATATCTGGATATTCTCATTATTAGAAAAATATTAACACCTAATTTTTTTTTAATCCGGTATATCAACCAAATTAAACTCCAATACATAATTCATAGGAAATTAACTATTTTAACATGATGATAACCATTTAATACTATACAAATAAATATATATTTGAATCATATTTACAATTTTAAAGCTTAACTCAATTAGTTAAATTTGGTAATATAAAAATATTGAGAATATATATTAATATATAAGATATTTATTAGAAGAGATATTTTGAAAATTAGTTACCGAAATTAATAAATTATTCTGATAAACAATACAAATATCTGACATTTTTAGTTTTTAATATAATAAATTACCTCTCCTAAAATAGAAAAGTACTCGCTTTCAATAATTTTATACTAGATGATGACCCGCACACTTGTACGAAATAATATATATCTAACTAATTCAAATCTTAGCATAATTTTATTTTCAATCTAATTTATTTTATTAGTTCCAAATATTAAATTAATCAGAAAATATAATTTATCTATTTTATTACAACGCAATATAGATAATTGTTTACAAAATCTTTTTTATTCTATCACCATATCACACATGTAGAAAGTATCATCATTATCATAATAACTTAATAAAATTTTATGAATACTTTAAAATAACATAAAAGATAAATCTACAAAACCTATGAAATCAAAACCTTCTTCATCAAAATCTTAATTGCATTTTATATGAATTTCCTTTTCAATGGAGTTCATAGTGATCACACCTATGAACAAAATCTATAATAATTAAAAATATACTTCTATTTAATTAAAGTTTTATAAACTAAAATAATAAAATATATATGTCTAGTAAAGTTAGATTTTTTTTAACTTTTAATAGTGAGCGATTGTATTCTTTGAACTCATATTTTTTTATTAGATAATTCGATGTCTTACAAGAGAAAAAGCTTCCATTTAGAATAATAAATAAAAACATTAAATGATTGAATTATTACTAAATTAAATATAAGAGGAATAAACATAATTAATAAGCAAAATAACTTGAAATCATGTTTCAATTAAGAAAAACTAAAATTACCACTTCAAATTATTTTAAAATAGGAAAAATAGATAAATTACCAATTAAAATTATTAAGAACATCAAAAATGAATAAATAACCTAAATTATGTAAAATATGAGAAATAAAAAGACTAAATGTATATTATCAATTTAAAATAATTTTACAAAAACTGTAAATACATAAATTATCAATTAAAAACCATTAGAATAAATTATTTTTCATGCTTTTGAAATTTTTTAACAGTTATTAATTATTAATTTTTTATATGAAGTTTTATTTTATTTTAATAACATATTTTTTGTTACGTAAAATAAATGTAAAAACATTCATACATAAATAAAAATATATACAGAGATTTATATTTATTTTAATAATATTATGAGGCAAAACATTTTTGGATAACATAATACAGAATTCTTAGCTAATAAAGATTATCATATTATTGAAATTTATTTTTAATTTATGGATAATTATATATTAACAAATCTAATCTAATTATCTTTTAAAGATGATAAAGACTTTAAACGCTTTAACTTTTAATGTGAGAACAAAAAAATCACTTGTCAAATAATATTATAAATATATTGTATTCTTTGTCATTTTTTTCGAAAATTATCACTATGAGTAATTTTGATTGTCCTAAGAAATTTATCTTAAAATATAGATGATTCATTCTATCGTATGTAATATATATATATATTAAAATTGACCCTGTCTAATATTATTAAATATAATATAATATAAACATATATATAATATTTTAATATTACAAAAGTAAATATAATATAAATTTAACTATGATATTATCAGTTAGAATTTTTTAATTATTCTCAAGATAATGAAAAATTATCAACTAAATCACTAAAATTATTTATTAAGACTAATAATTAGTATAAAATAGGTATAAACTTAAAATTATGAAGAGCGAAAAATCAGTAATATTAGAATAATGTATATAGCTACATAGAGTTGATTTAAATAATAAGATAGATTCAGAATCGTAGATGGTTTTCCTTATGTTAGCACTTATATATTATTATTATTATGATAAGATAGAGTCAGTTATTATATTTCATAATCAGGTCACTTACCGATAATGAAATAATGAACCAACATATATCAAATCTCGATCCACCAAATATACATCTCTTATATCAGTTAATCTATAATATTAATCCGAAACATACACCAGAAATAAGCCTTTACTCAATAAAAAAAACCTAAAATAAGAATCAACCAACATATATCAAAAAGTTAAATAGCTATAAATAAGATGAGATATTGCAAATAAGATGTTATAATATTTTGAATGTCTTAAATAACATGTTTGATTAAAAATATGAAAATAAGAAAAACTATTAATTATAATTATTAAGCATACATAAAACAATGGATAACATAAAAAATAAGAAAAATAACCTAAAACTATGGAGAGAATGACAAATCAGATAAATCAGCAAAATCACTTCTCAAATAATAGTATGGATAACAATATGATCTCCAGAACTGATAGAACTATTATTAGTCATATAGATTTAATATAACAAAACCTATATGTGGAAGAAAATTAGCATAATCAAATATTTATATGTTATAAATATATATATTCATTTCACTACGAAATTATCCACAAAAGCAGAAACCAGACCAGAACCAAATTAAACTCAAAATTTTAACGAGTACCTAACATTGTTATCCAAAATAAACCGTAAACCAAATTAACCAAACCAAAACCAAATCCAAATTCATAAATAACTGAATATTTCCAAAATGAAAATCAAACTGGATCAAACTGAAATAAAAAAATACAAACTGGAACCAAACCAAAAACCTCTGTCTAAACATATTAATGAACAAAATATATAGAGTATAAGACTATGTCAACAAAAAATAATCATGTGCTTTAAAAACGCGGATCAAAATCTAGTTATCTACTAAAAGTATAAACAATTATATATTTATTTAACCTTTGATATGATAATATAAAGAATATTAAAACATCTAATTTTTTTCAAAATGTAAATATCTATAAGAAATTGACCATGTTACAAATATCTTAAAATCATGTAAAAACTTTTGAAAAGTAATATTATATTATTTATAAAAATATGGTAATGACACAATTTTCTAAAAGGAACATTATATTATTTATTAAATATTTTGTAAAAACAGATAACTTTTGGGAATATGAAGCACATATTATTTTTTTTTAAAATTATTTATAAATTTTAAAACATTAAAGAAGGTGTTATAGTCAAAGAAGGTGGAGTTGGAAAGTATCTTGGTCTCCCAGAGCTTTTCACTAGGAAGAAAAAGATTTGTTCTCCTCCAATTGTTGACCGAATCAAGCATTGCATAAAATCTTGGTCTACCCACTTTCTATCTTCAGTCGGAAAGCTTACCATGCTTAAAACGGTTCTTACAGCTGTCTCTAACTATTCTGTGTCGTGTTTCCAGCTTCTGATTGGTTTGTGTAAACAAACACAATCAACCCTCACTAGGTTTTGTGGGATTCAAAGCCTCTTAAGAAGAAAATATGTTGGGTGACTTGGGATTCGCTCTTGCGATCAAAGAACGCTGGTGGCTTATGTTTTGGAGATATACAAGCCTACAACATAGCAATGCTTGCAAAATTTTCATGCGCATCATTACTATACCAGATAATCTCCTTGCCCATATTCTCCATGGAAAGTACTGCCACAACTCGAACTTTATGTTCATTCCCTGCGCTGCAACAACATCTCATAGATGGCGAGGGATCATGCTAGGCCGTAATCTGATAAAATCAGACCTCTGCAAAGTAATTGGGAACAGCTTGCCTACAAAAGCATGGAAGGATTCATGGATCTCTACGACCGAGCACATTACCCCTTTGGCCCAACTACAGAACAGTCCTGTGATCTCGTGATGGGGAACCTCTTATGTAGGAATTCAGGTACTTGGAACCACTGTCTAGTAAAGAACTTCTTCCCCGAACTTGCACATCTGGACTTGCAGATCCAACCTAGTCGATTGAAAGCTGGAGACTTGGCAGAAGATAAAATTAGGTGTTTAGGGTGTGAAGTCGGGTAATTATTCCTTTATCGAGTGCTCTACTTAATCGAACCAAATTTTTATTTGGTTTATTTTAGCATAATTTTAAACCTTTTCTATTTCATATTAGATGATGTTTAACATTAATGTATGATATCTTGCATATTTGCATTGTTTTAGCCATTCATTCTTGTATATTTTGATCATATAGAGTAAGCTTTAAGTATATTTAGGTTCCATTTTGCATACATAAGTCTGTATCAGGTGTTGGAGAGCACCATTGATGAGTTTGAAGGCAATTGGGGCGTTTTGAGGCAAAAGAAGTGAAGTTCCCAGCAAAGTGTAGCCAAGTGCAGTCAAGTGCAGCGAAGTGCATCCAAGTGCAGCGAAGTGCATTAAAGTACAGCGAAGTGCATTCAAGTGCAGCAAAGTGCAAGCCCGCTATGAGTCTTTGTTTGGCCGATTTTTAATATTTAATGGGCTTTTTCAGACTTGTTAACTGAGCCCATTAGGGTTTTAAGGATCATATAAATACTTTTTAGATCCCAAAGTTGGGACTTGTCTCTTTTTCTCTCTAGAAACTCATAAACCTCTTTGGAGAAAGATTGATCTTTGAATCTTTTTTCATATTTTAATCTTGTGTTCTTGAGTGTTTATTGCTTTCTAATCATGTTTAACCTTGAATCATCCATGGTTTTTGGGTTAATCATGTCTATTAGTGAGTAGTCTACTTTTGGATTCATGGGTTAGGGAGATTGAGGGTGATTAAGTGTAGATCTAGGGTATTTTAGTGTAGATCCTTCTTGATCCTTGCTTGTAGAGTGTTCATAATGCTATTTTGGAGTTGGCCTCTTCAAGATAGAACCTTAGGCATTTCATGCCCGACAGGTGTTCGATGAAATACCTGAACCAACTCTCCAATGCTTTTAACATTCTTTACCAAAGAGATTTGTTGTTAAAGGTGTTAAGATAGCTAATAGACTTGATATTAATCATTGCTTTAGTAATATTCAACCAAAGAGATTTGATGCTTGAGTTATTGATATCTTGTGTATTTGCATGATTTTAGTCTTTGTTTTAGCTTCTTTTTGATCTTTAAAATCCATATAGAATGCATATAGGTTGCATTTGTATTGCATTTGTCCTTATCAGGTATTGGAGATGCTAGTTGGTGGCTTTGGAGCCATTAGAGATGATTTTGGAGCAAAAGGATGATTCATGTTCGAGAAAGCTCCCCACGACTAAGTGTTGCAGCGGCCAGACGTCCCCAGCGGCCTGAGAGCCATCCACCAAGACCGCTGCAAGCCTACAAGATGCGACATGAAGTTGGAAATGTCCAAGTGTTGGCGCGGCCTCTTGGCGCGGCCTAAGGAGACCGCGGGACGAAGATGATCAATCCTACGGAAGCTTACTCGGCCTGATCCCACGGTCTACGAAGCCGCGCCACGAACAAGAAGCTCCCCACGGAAAAGTGTCCCAGCGGCCTCGTGCCCCCAGCAGCCTTGTGGCGCGTCCTCCAGGCCGCTGCGTGCTTTTCTGAGCAATTATTTACCATTTTACCCCTCTACGTTTTAGACTTGGAAAACCTAAGTTTAAGTACTTTTTGTAAGCCAATTAGGCAGAGGATCTTTTAATCTTGGAGAAAAACCACCAAAAACCTCTTGGAAAGTTCATCTCTTGGAATCATTTGATCATTTGTTCTTGTTATCCTGTTGATTTCCAATCTATTATATGTATCTCTCTACATGATTAATCTGAAATCCAATATGGGTTTAAGAGGAATCATGGAGATTAGAGAGTAGACACATTTTGGATTCATGGGTTAGGGTGTTAAGGGTGATTAAGTGTAGATCTAAGGTGTTTTATGGTAGATCTATCTTGTTCCTTGCTTGTTGAGTGATCTTAATGCTATTTTAGTCTTGATCATACTAAAATAGAGCTTTAGGCATTTCCCACCCACAAGGTGTATGTTGAAATGTCTGAACCAACTCTTCAAGGCTTTTAGTTTACTTTAAAAAGGACACTTGTTGTTAAAGAAGCTATGATTGCTAGTAGACTCATTCCTAATAATTGCTTTAATAATATTCAACCAAAGACATTTGATGTTTGAGTTATTTTAGCAAATGAGCATTCATCTAGACATAGAGCTTGCTTAGTGTTGTGTCTAGGCATAAGGTAATAGATTTATTGTGTGTTTGCCACCTTTAGATTCAATCTTGATCACCCAAGATCAAATCCCTAGTCCCATGGATCCATCCTTAGCATTTGGTTGAGTTCTTGCACTTGTTTCTTGATTGGATTTGAGATCACATTGTTTATATTTTTAGGAGCTTAGCTTGTCACAAATCATCCATCTCCTGTTTGCTTAGATTAAGAGAGCTTGTGTATTCTTGGTGTATAAGTCTCTAGTTCTCTGTGGTTCGACAACCTTTCTATACTATCATTTGACTTGGGAGCCTTGAAAACTTCCACTATCAGTTATTCTAGTAAATGAGCATTCATCTTGAGAAAGAGTTTGTTTAGGATTGTGTCTAGGCTTAAGGTTGATATATTGATTGAAAAGTTTGCTTAGATTAAGAGAGCTTGTGTATTCTTGGTGTATAAGTCTCTAGTTCTCTGTGGTTCGACAACCTTTCTATATTATCATTTGACTTGGGAGCCTTGAAAACTTCCACTATCAGTTATTCTAGTAAATGAGCATTCATCTTGAGAAAGATTTTGTTTAGGATTGTGTCTAGGCTTAAGGTTGATAGATTGATTGAAAAGTTGCCACCTTTAGATTGAAACTTGATCACCCAAGGTCAATTCCTAATTCCATGAGTTCTCTCATCTCACTTGAAAGAAAGTCTTTTCCTTTATTGCATTTTAAGTATTGTTCTTAGTTTAAAACCATCTCACTTATTGGTTGCACAGCTTAAGCATGAACTTGCATTCCCTTTGCTTTAGAATCACCTATGATTGGTTCGACAATCTTTTATACTACAACATTTGGTTAAGGACCCTTGAAAAGTCCTAGACATCAAATTGGCACCGTTGCCAAGTTCTAAGTTGATTTTGACATTAGGATTTAGTCACTTGCTTGAGACTAAGTCATTTTTCTTTTATTTTGTTACTGATTCTCCTTCTTCTTCTCCCTTTGCATTTCAGGTGTATGATCACAAGAAGCAGAGGTGCATCAAACTTGGTTTCCACTATTGAAGAGATTGCTGCACTTGGAAGGGAGATAACAAGAAAGAGAAAAGAGGAAGAGCAACAGGCTCACTTGCAAAGACTGGGGTTTAAATATGGAGAATCAGCCTTAAGATGGTGATGCCCTAGGTGGAAATGGTCCAAGAGCTGAAAACCTTAGACCATAGCGCCAACCACAACATCCACATCGCCAAGCTAGAGCCATTGGAGCCTATGATCAACCTCACATTCATGGTCATAGATTGGGAATCAGAGCACCAGCTGTGGAGAACAACAACTTTGAGATCAAGTCAGGACTGCTCAACACCATAGAGAACAACAAGTATCATGGCCTTTGTGCTGAAGATCCTTTTGATCACTTGTACAAGTTTGATAAATATTGTGGCTTGTCCAAGACCAATGGTGTTTCTGAAGATGCATTCAAGTTGAAGTTGTTCCCTTTCTCTTTGGGAGACAAAGCACATCAATGGGAGAAGATTCTTCCAAGTGACTCTATCACAACTTGGAATGAGTGCAAGAGGGCATTCCTAGAGAAGTTCTTCTCTACCTCAAGGACAGCCAAGATCAGGAATGAGATCTCTAGCTTTCAGCAGAAGAACCTAGAGGGCTTTAGTGAAGCATGGGAGAGGTTCAAGGGCTACTGGTCTCAATTCCCTCATCATGGTTTCAGTAAGGAGAGTTTGCTTAGCACCTTCTATAGAGGAGCTCTACCACAGTGCAGAAACATGCTTGATACTACCAGCAATGGTTTGTTCTTGGGAAGAACTGAGGAAGAGGCAGAGAAACTGGTAGAGAACATGGCCAAGAGTGACTCAGTCTACAGTGAGGAGCATGATGGGCCAACAGAGGTGATGATCAGCAGACAAAGAAAGAGATCAAGTCCTTGCAAGAGAAGATGGATTTTCTTCTTTCCAACCAAGCTAAACAGGAGCAGATGAACTTTGTGGGTGGTCCTAGTCAAGAGGTTCCTCCTAAGGTCAATGAGGTTGATGGTTTAGAAGGCCAAGAGGAGCTGTGCTTCATCAATGCTAATGGCACATAGTACAGGAAAGAGCCTAATTTTTAGTACCAAAACAACTATCAGCAAAGGCCTTACTACAACAATCAGCAAGGAGGTTACCAAGCCAAACAGAACTATCCTCAAACCAACCAGTCTCCTCAGACTCAAGGAAGCTCTTCTCAAGCTCAAGATCCAGATTCAAGTGTGGATTCTATGTTCAAGCAACTCTTGGAATTTCAGGCCAGAAATGAGAAGACCATGATTTATGAGTTCAAGAACATACATGAAAAAATTGATGGGAACTATTCTGACCTCAACAACAAGTACATGCAACTTGCCTCTCATCTCAAAGCCTTGGAGAGCCAGGTTGCCTCTATGTCTTCATCTTCCACAAGCCCAATGGGATCTCTACCAGGAAAACCAGAGAAGAATCCCAAGGAGTCTTGCAATGTTGTCATCTCTACTACTTCTTCAGAGATTGAGCAGAGTGATCATGAGAAAGAGGTGGATGAGATTGAAAGGCTAGTTCTTGGGACTGAGATTGGGAAAGTTCAGAAGTTGGTTGTAGCAACAGCTGAGGCTAAGATAGTGAAGAAAGCTCCCAAGAAGGCTGAAACAAGCATTCTGACAAGGGATGAGCCTAGGGCTGAGACACCAGATGAGAAGAGTGGTGAGCACAAGCTGAAAGAGGTGAAATAGAAGGACACTGAGGTTGAGCTATCACCCTACGATAAGCTCCCTTCCTTCCCCAAAGAGTTCTCACCAAAGCTCAGAAGAAGGTGCTCTCCAAGTTCAGGAAAGATCTTAGTGATATTGGGGTCAGGCTTCCAGAAATCTCGGGTATGCATGAATCTCATGTCCAGATGATGCTCATCAAGGATATTCTAGACCACCAAGCTGAAGTGGCCGAGTTTTTGGACATCTCCATTCTGAAGAGTTATCCACCAATCCTTCCAAAGTTCCTCCCTAAACTTGAGTCTCAAGGGAAGTTCACCTTGTCTTGCTCCCTTGGTAAGATAACTATGGATGATGCTCTTGTTGATAGTGGTGCAAGTGTGAATGTGATTTCCATGGATATGGTGAAGAGTCTTGGGATTGAAAGCATGGAACCAGATACTTCTTCTCTCACCTTTGGGGACTCTTCTTCTACAACCCCAATTGGTATCATCAAGGACTTCTCTTTGAAGATTGGATCCTGCACCATACCTATTGACCTCACTGTTTTGAAGATGGCAACTGAGAAGAGAGTTCCTTTGATCCTTTGCACTCCTTTCCTCACAACAGTTGGAGCTTGTATTGACTTTCCCAACAAGAAGGTCACCTTCATGTATGTGAATAAAGTTGTCTCCTATCCCCTCCAATCTCCATTGGATGTTGGCTATTGTGGGACAATCACTTGTGGTGAACAAGCTATTGAGAAGCCCCAAGATGAAGTGATTGTTTATGAGAAAGAAGGACTTGCTGGAGATTCTTCTAAAGAGTTGTGTGTTGAGCACTTGGAAAGTGCTAAAAGGGAGGGGATGAGTGGAGCCTCAAAGGCCACTCATGGCAAGAAGAAAATGCTGAAAGAACCTCATCCTCCACCTCTTGATCTGCTACCACATACTCTCACTCTCCATCCAAATAAGCTCAAGGATGGTGTCATTGAGTACAATATCAAGCATAAGGGCAAGTCCACGCCATTCTCAAGTGCTAGAGCCATCATCACTCCTCAGCTCCAAGATGACCCCATCAAGCGTCAAGAGCTTCTCTCACAGGTCCTCACCATCACTCTTAAAGGTGGGAAGGATCCTCCATCTCACTAGTCCAATAGACAAGGTAGTTAAGCTAGTGACTCAAAACAAGCTCACTTGGGAGGAAGTCCCATGGTTATCCTTGTACATAGCTTTGCAATTTTGATTTTTCTTTAAGTTTTTAATAAAAGTGGTTGAGGTTTTTAGGTTGAGCCTAGCACTAGAGGAGAGAAGAAAGGTGGTGAAACACCTGAGCCTTATGATTGCCATGTAGCAGCCTCCTCTAGTTGCTATGAATCAAGCCAGCTCCTAGCCCCAGACACCAAGCACCACGCCCCAAATTTTCTTATGAGGTATCACTCCAACCCTTCATGTATATACATTTGCTTTTGTCCTGTTTCGGTGTCTCCTTCTCTCTTACTCATACAGAGACTGTGTGGTTTAAGTTTGGGGGAGGTACCAGGTATTTGATCATATTTGCTTTGTGATTGCGAGTCTCATGCATTGCATTTTACATTAATATATGCATAGAAAAACCAAAAAATTTTGAAATTTTTGAATCATGTAGTTGCATCACTTGCATTCTTAAGATTGAGTTTAGAGCATATAGGTTGCATTCACTTGCATATGGAGCATTGCCTTGTAAAGAACACTTATTTGCACTGAATTTGGCACCCTAGTTAAACATATCAAGTAGCTTAAACATCTTTTGAAAGGCTTGCATGCTTTGAGCCTTGAAAACTCTTCTAGAACCTTGTTTGTTTGCTTGATATTGGCATTGTTCTTGAAACCAGCTCCAACCTGAACTTAGACTTGAATGAACTTAATTTCTCTTGCATATGGGCATTTGCATACTTGATCATGGGTCTCATACACTTTGGGTTATCTTTTCCCATTGTACCACTCTTTGTTAATCCAAATGGCACTTCTTTACCCTTGAGCCCTAGCCATTCTTTGAAGCCTACATTGATTTGCATGAGTGAGGCCTCTTTTAGTAGTTTGTCATGTGAAAAATCTTGAGAGTATTGGGGACGACATGGATTTATTCTCATCTCTTGCTAGCATAGGGTCATCATTTGAGCTAGCTTATAGGATGGTGAATGGGGTCTTTGTTCCTTAAATGTTTATATCTTGGATTTGGGAAGTGATAAAGTTGAGATTTATGAACAAAAGAATGTCATGAGAAAGAAAAGCCCTAGGGACCTAGAATAGAAAGATAAGAAAGCTCTTGATTGTATTGTTTGAGACCTTCCCCCTTATAAAAAAAAAAGAGAAAAGAAAAGAAAAAGAAAAGGAAAAGAAAGATTCAATAGTGGGGAAGGGAAAACAAAAAGAGTTAGAGCTTAGAAAAGTGAATAATAGGTCCTTAGTGGTTGTATCATAAGAAAGAAAGTTGTTCATTGGGTGAGTGATGTAAGTGTTTTTCATTTTGGGTTATGAGGTGAATAAAAAGGGTGTAGAACTTGTAATCACTTAGGAAAGGGTAGAATGATGAGGATGGATCCATGTATGCATGAATTGCTCCTAGTCTTAGATAAATTTTGCATAATGATCAAGCTCCTTGATTTTTGAGTGATTGCCACCTTGAAATGATGCATTGAAACCCTCCTTTTCATCCATATTAGACCATTTGATCACCTAGCCAAATGATTGAGATCTTGTGCCCATTTGTGAGAATTCACCTTGTGTGTGTGTATGAATCAATGTGAGGGTTGGTTAAAAGAACATTTGGTTGATAGGCATTGCATCTTGTGTAGAGGTATAAGAGTATTGATAGGCCTTGTGAAGCTAGAGCATAATAAGAGAGTTTTGCTCATGCTATTTGCTATGTTTCTTTAGGATGTTAAGTTGAGTGCTATGAGTGTTTCTTTTGGCTTTGCTCACATCATATTGTCTCTCCTCCTTGTTTTTTGAAAAGTTTTACTTGAGGACAAGTAAAGCTAGTGTGGGGGAGTTGATATCTTGCATATTTGCATTGTTTTAACCATTCATTCTTGTATATTTTGATCATATAGAGTAAGCTTTAAGTATATTTAGGTTCCATTTTGCATACATAAGTCTGTATCAGGTGTTGGAGAGCACCATTGATGAGTTTGAAGGCAATTGGGGCGTTTTGAGGCAAAAGAAGTGAAGTTCCCAGCAAAGTGTAGCCAAGTGCAGCGAAGTGCATTCAAGTGCAGCAAAGTGCAAGCCCGCTATGAGTCTTTGTTTGGTCGATTTTTAGTGTTTTAATGGGCTTTTCAGACTTGTTAACTGAGCACATTAGGGTTTTAAGGATCCTATAAATACTTTTTAGATCCCAAAGTTGGGACTTGTCTCTTTTTCTCTCTAGAAACTCATAAACCACTTTGGAGAAAAATTGATCTTTGAATCTATTTTCATATTTTAATCTTGTGTTCTTGGATGTTTATTGCTTTATAATCATGTTTAACCTTGAATCATCCATGGTTTTTGGGTTAATCATGTCTATTAGTGAGTAGTCTACTTTTGGATTCATGGGTTAGGGAGATCGAGGGTGATTAAGTGTAGATCTAGGTTGTTTTAGTGTAGATCCTTCTTGATCCTTGCTTGTAGAGTGTTCATAATGCTATTTTGGATTTGGCAGTTTCAAGATAGAACCTTAGGCATTTCATGCCCGACAAGTGTTCGATGAAATGCCTGAACCAATTCTCCAATGCTTTTAACATTCTTTACCAAAGAGATTTGTTGTTAAAGGTGTTAAGATAGCTAATAGACTTGATATTAATGATTGCTTTAGTAATATTCAACCAAAGAGATTTTATGCTTGAGTTATTCTAGCAAATGAGCATTCATCTTGAGAAAGAGTTTGTTTAGAATTGTGTCTAAGCTTAAGGTTGATAGATTGATTGAAAAGTTGCCACCTTTAGATTGAAACTTGATCACCCAAAGTCAATTCCTAATTCCATGAGTTCTCTCATTTCACTTGAAAGAAAGTCTTTTCATTTATTGCATTTTTAGTATCGTTCTTAGTTTAAAACCATCTCACTTATTGGTTGCACTTAGCTTAAGCATGAACTTGCATTCTCTTTACTTTAGAATCACCTAGGATTGGTTCGATAAGCTTTTATACTAAAACATTTGGTTAAGGACCTTTAAAAAGTTCTAGATATCAATGTACATATATTAAAATTAATTTTTAAAAATAAAATATATAATTTAATTATTTTACTTATAAATGGAAATACTAAAATGAAATTGGTTATACAGTTTCTTATAAAAATAAAATTATTTAAAATATCTTATATCATGAAATAAAAAAAATCACTTAAAATATTATATATACAGTGTATATATATATTGAAACGGATGGAAAATTAACCAAATTAACTGGAAACAGAAAATTCGAACCCGCAAAATGGCAAACCTAGTAAGAAGGTTCCAACTTAGTGAAAAAGCAGAAGAATTGTGTTTCAAAAAAAAAAGAAGAAGAATAAGAAAGCCCAAAATACTTGAAAACTTTGAGACAGAGAAGACGTGGAAGTCAGAGATTCGTTGGCGGGGCTGCTCACAAAGTCCACATTCACTCCTTTGATTCAACTATTTCTCATTGACTTTTTAAATCTCCAAAATCCCAAATCGTTTCAGGACGAGAATCAAATCTTCTTCCGACCAAAACCCATCGCAACTGTCTTGTCCAAATGGAATCAATCAACACCTTGAAAGGCTACGACAAAGTATCCGACCAAGAAAACCAGATTCCTTCTCCACTTCCCAAACCACCTTCCCGTAAAACCCTTATCGCCACCGTCTCCGTCGTATCTCTCCTCTTGATCCTCGCCGTCGTCGCCTTAACCGCCGGAGCCTTCACTCGTCCTTCACACGATCCTCCCGCCTCCTCTAACTCGCTCAAGACAGTCTGTGCCGTGACTCGTTACCCACAGACCTGCTTCGACGCTTTATCTTCTTCTTCCCCCGTTCGTAAACTCGACCCTGAATCAATCCTCGAGCTCTCACTTCATGTCGCTGCTAAGAAGGTGTCAAACCTATCCGTTTCTTTCCGATCAATCAACGATATGCCTGAGGAAGCGTCTGTCGGTGACTGCGTGAAGCTGTACGCCGACGCGGTGAGTCAACTGAACGAGTCGATATCAGAGATCGAGAGGGAGAAGAAGAAGGGAGGGGAGTGGTTGACGAAGAATGTCGTCGGAGATGTTAAGACGTGGATTAGCGCCGCCATGACTGACGGTGAGACTTGCTCTGATGGGCTTGAGGAGATGGGAACAGTTGTGGGTAAGGAGATCAAGAAAGAGATGGCGACTGTGAATGAGATGATGAGTATTAGCTTGGCCATTGTTACTGAAATGAAGAAACTTCTCCTGCTTTTTCACTGAATCAAAACTCAAACCCAAATCAAAAAGGTTCCAACTTTATTGTTTTTTTTTATTTTCCCTCTGTTTGTGAATTTCTAAACCACAAGTGTAAGTGTGTGTGTGTTCTCTGTTCTTGTCCTGTAACGAAAACATTGGTTTATATTTGGTATATGTAATTTGATAAGAGATATATGTATCAAATTTGTCGTATTCTACATTCAACCCCCTTTGCTTTGATCAAAGTTAGAGGTTGTTGGTCTCTAGTTAAAGGCGCTTACATCAAAACGAGCTTCTTCGTCTCTCTGTGTTGTCTACTTTTTTCTTGGTTGCGTCCATCAACTGCAAAAAAGAAGAAACAAGCATTGGGAATCATATATATCTCTAAAATAAGACTAGCAAATCATTTCAGACGAAAAAAAAGTGACTGTATATGTATGTACCTGCAGAGTAAGGGACCTGACCATCTCTTCTGAACATTTTATCTTATCTGCATCAGCATGCGCTGTTAAGACCGCAGCTTCGAGTTTCTTTGAAGTCGTTCCGAGTTCGGCTTCTAGTTGTTTTGTTTCTCGGGTAAGCTCTTCCACCTGAGTAGTAAAAGTCATATCTACAAAGTTATATATATACCTGGTTTAAAATGGTTGGACTAACCTGTGCTTTGAGTACTGATATTTCCTGGTTAAGGCACTGATTCGATTTTTTTGTCCCTTCTTGCAGCAACTCCGTATCTGTAATGTCGGTGGTGAAGTCTGTAGCAACAGAGTCAACAGGGCTTGATTTCGTCGACAAAGGAAACAACTCAACAGAACCTCTACGTGAGAACGGGAGACCACAAGTCACCGAGTGTCTTACAAGAGAGGACGTGTCTGATTTCGAAGCGCAGTGCTTGGAACGGTGTTTTGCTTCTTGCTTAACCGAATCAAAAGAGGTAAGCCTTGAGAGTTGCCGCATCCCTTTCAGGTTAAAACCACCTTTAATATCCATACTTGAGTGGTGGCTTCCTCCTGTAAATTTAAGATCAGGAATCTTGGATTGTCTGAAGAAATCAAATGAATCCACCCTGAGAAGCTGACGCTGCGGTGTTGTGCCAATGTCATCCATCTCGTTAATGCTAGACGGTAGACTTGCGTTTGAAAACCTGCCACTGTTCGCCGGTGTTCCTAAATATTCTCTAACTCCTTCGAGTTTGATGTAGCAGTCATCGCACACACGGTAAGGCCTGTTGGTCTTGGGAGCCATGGCTGCTGCTAAGGACTTCTTGCTAGTGCATGAGTTGCAGAAGACACTCCCACAGTTATAACAGTTGTGGAGCTTCCTCATGTAATTAAAAGGATGGCGACAAC
Source organism: Brassica nigra (assembly GCA_016432835.1). NCBI lineage: Eukaryota > Viridiplantae > Streptophyta > Magnoliopsida > Brassicales > Brassicaceae > Brassica > Brassica nigra. Next base: position 32,246,455 of record CM028242.1, read on the forward strand.
CAGAGCATCTAGAACTATCGGTACCCGTAATTGGTCTGTGAAGACAAATGGTTGCTGTGTAGTTAGAACCACACACCACTTTCTTGACTTGTTTACCTTTTAGAGCTCTCACGAGAGTCGGCATATGTCTGTGTTCAGTATCTCCGTGTCCGAGCTGTCCGTTTGATCCTTTGCCCCATGTGTAAACCTCAGCTCTCGAGTTTAAAACTGCGATATGGTGAAACCCACAAGCCACTTCCTGGACGAAACTCTTTCCTAGACCTCCCTCGATGCAAGTAGGAGCTCTCACGACATTGTCGTGACTAGGATCAAGAACTCCCATCGCATAAACTTGTCCTGATGCAGAGAGAGCAACAGTAATGCTTTGTCCACAAGCTACTTGTTGAAAGCTAGTTGCATCCAATTCACTTACACAAGATGGTATTAGTGTAGACTCTTTATTATCACCATGTCCGAGTTTCCCGCCCTCTCCATCACCCCACGTAAAGAGCTTTCCCGATGACGTGGCCTCACAGAGAACACTGACAACAGCAGCTGAATGCCAAACGCCACAAGCTATCTTTATTGTTCTGCAGCCACTTAGCGCCTCGACTTCTCTCGGCACGCTTGTGCTAACACGATCACCATGTCCAAGAGCACCAAAAGTACCATCACCATATGTAAACAGCTTTCCTTCTGATGTCACAAAAGCTGTATGCCAAGGTCCGCAAGAGATGGTTCTTACATTTATACCTTCCATCTGGCCAAGAATCCGAACCGGTTTCCAATGGCTGGTTTCACAACCAAGTCCAAGGAGACCAGCATTGTGAGCTCCATCTCCCCAAGCATATAAATTACCTGAGGCTGTTACAGCACAAGTGTGAAACTCCCCACAATCAGCTATCTCCACAGATGATCCGTCAAACTCATGGATGAGTTTTGGCTGTGGAACGTAGAAACAAACTCCATGTCCTAATCTTCCACCAGATTCTTCTCCCCAGCTATACATCTGTCCCTGCTTTGTAACCAACACTGCATAATTGGTGCCACAGGCAACGCTTTGAGCATCAAGCGCCACATGTGATTTCAGAGCTTTGGGCAAAAAGGTTTCAGTCACTAGTGAAGAACTGCTTTCACTTTTGTGCATGCTACCACCACCACCTAATAACCCATCTCCTATACTTTCTCCCCAAACAAAGACATCACAGAGAGACTTCAAGTCTTCAGAAACTGATCCTTGACTAGATGAGCTCACCGCGCTGGAAACCATCTCTTGTGGACTAGCATGGGAGTGATTAGTAGGTCGACTCTCTAAGTTCTCGGGAGACGACGTATTATGATGTTTATGGACCAGTTCGTCCAAAGAGAGTGCCCTTAGTACTGCAGTTTGTGACAACACCTCTGAGAAAACTTTCCCCAGTCTCTGTGGTGTGTTGATGTGAGATCTTGATTCCTTTTTTGCATGTTCCTGAAAAAGTTACCAGATGAGATAGGATATTAAGTAGGAAACTACTCGAGCAGAAAGAAATTAAAAAAAAAAAAACCTCGCAGCTTGTATCACTGCTGGCAGATCTGATGTTGGACTTGAAATTACTGCTCGAACTACTTTGTTCTCCATAGTCAGGAACAAAGCTACGGCTTCTTGAGTGAAGTACCAATGCAGAAAAGCTGTTTCGTGAGAGAAGAGCGCGGAGGGTAGTGATCCAGAACTCAGCTTCATCCTTGTCCTTACATACCTATCCACAAGGAAGAAACTGAATGTTATGGTCTTCAGAAGACAGGTAATGTCTGTAGAACAATACATTTCAGGACAAGATCACACAAAGTTACTAACCAAGTCCAGAGACCGGTCGCCATAGATAAGAGAAAAAGATTGATATTCCTTGGTGGGTTGAGGGTACCGTCGAAACACTGACTGTAAAAAAATTGTTACAATAAACATTCAGAATCTTTAGCAAAAATGTTATCCAGAGCAATGAATCATACATTTTAAAACTTACAGTTCGTTGCCCGGGTATTATCCTTGTTACAGAACTCAGATTAAGACGTTTCTCCTTCCTCCCACAATACCATATCAAATATATTTCATCCTGCATAGCATTTTTAGAAAAAACCAATATTGATTTTTGCAGTTGTGAAGAGAGATATAAAGTCATGAACGGTATGCATACGCTGGAAAGCCGGAAAGGGTAGAATTTAGGTTTCCCACGCCGGCCGTATTTCAACAGATAAGCTCCTTTCTTCAGGATTGCTATCGCCTGCATTGAAACATTGAATCACACACTTAAGAGAAACTAAAGATATATGTAGCTAGAAACCGAAGACACACACCTGCTCATTCTCCCTATCTGTGGGAAGGCTTCTCTGTAAACAAGCCATTCCAATACCAAACTGGAAAGATAGCACCGGATGGTTCCAATGCTCGCCCCATATAATGAAATGAAAACCCTCTTTTTCCTCTTAGGATGAAGCGTCAAAAGTTTTTCCTGTTGCTGCTTCACCCGTTTATGTTTGATGATTTTGCGCTCATCATTTTCCCTCTCTAGGGATTCTCACGAAATATTATAATAAACAAGCCTAATGTTTGAGTAGGAAGCAAGAGAAAACAAAAAGGGAATCAATCGTCTATCAATCGGAAAATACAATGACAATGATGAAATGTGAGAGAGGCACCTAGTTCCTTGGTCCGCACGCCACAATTCCAGAAACCTATTTTTCTGGTTCAAATTAAAACGCCGCAAACAGATGTTGATGGGGGGAGAGAGGAGCTCCGAGAGACGAACTGATATTACAGCAATTATCCTTCCCTTTCCTGAGTTTCCTCGTTGGGGCTTGGCCTTCTTGAGAATCACAGAGATTTGTGTTTGATTTAAAATAGGAGCCAGAGAAAGTAAAATAAAAAACAAGGGAGGTTGTGACCCGACAAAGGCGACAATATAGATTAAAGTTTATTTATTTTTATTTTATTCTAGCCCACCTAATTTATTTATATCATATTGAATTTACAATAAGTTTATAGTTTATACGTGACCATTAAAATAATTATATATTATCAAAAAAAAAACTAAAATAATTATATCCTAGCTCTTGGTGTGTTTTAGAGCACCGAGTTGTGGATTTTTAGTTCATCTCCAATAATTTTGGCATTGGATGCTATCCTCTCTCTTTTTAACATCCTTGGTGGTTTATCTTGCTAGGGTGTTTAGTTTCATTGTGATGATTCTGCTTTTTGTGTATACTCTAGACTCTTAGGTGGTATACTATTTGATCTTATACTGGTTTGTTCCCAGAGAATCATTTGGTTCTGTCCGCTTATGTTTCTAGCGGTTTTCCGCTGGCTTAGTCTTTGGAGTTCATCTTAACTCGCCAACTTTATGTCATTAGTTGTGTAACTTGGTTCATGGTCAATACAATCCTCTAGAGTCTAGACGACAAAAAGAAAGATAAAAATGGGAAACTCTTTTTTTTTTAACACAATTCATTTATTTGAAGTTGTCCAACATAGGACAATACAGCAAAACAAATTTTGGGTAGAACACCCGGAACAAATGTAACAACAAAACATTAAGCCATCAAAAAATACCAATAGGTACCATCAAAAACTCGTATAGAGCATTTCAAAAGAGACAAGGCAGATCTTAAGAAGAGCGAGCAGTAGCATGAAAGAGACAAACGCCCATTAAACATGCAAGTAGAAGCTCATATGAAGGTCATAGCCTTAAGGGTGATCATGACATGATTTTGCAGGCTAGTAAACGCAAGCAGCATCAGAACATTAATTATTTTCAACTACATCACCTGCCAATCGTTTTCTCATGAGACCTCACAGGAGGACTATGAAGATAAAGAGGCTAAATGAAAATCCATGAGTTAGAACTCTGAGAACTGCAAGTTCCTTTTTTATCCACAGTAGCAGCTTGGGAAGAACAACGTAGCATGATTCAAAGTCCGACTTCAATGACTCCAAGTGATAAATCCCTACCCATTCAGATCAGTGACAACCCAATATACACTGAGGCATTGATGTTTCCAATAGCAATACCACACCGTCGATCTTCTGATCCGGCACCCGACTCGTTGACCTTCCAATCCGGAACAAGGACAGATTCCATTGTAGAATAAAACTATCCCAATGAACACATGTTACAACTCTTAACCGGAGAAGGAAAAAAGTTGACAAGATGTGTCAAGATCCATTGATGTGCAAACCACCACCAGAAAGGCGACAACAATGAAAGACGGACGACAAAACGAACACAGACAAGATCTGTTACCACCCTCGATGGAAGGTGAAATTGAAACCTTTGCTGAGAACCGTCGACGACGAAACACCACTCCAAAGATCATCAACAGCAACAGAAAGATACAACCAGAACAAGAGCCAACAACCATTGAAAATATTAAACTTTAGATATGAAAAAAAAAATTATGCTAAGAAGAACCGTATGAACAAAGGAAGAGCATGGAGCCCTCTCCGGGGCCAGCAAGAAGCCTATTCATGTAAAATAATATAAAGTACTTATCATTGGGTTAGATACAATCCTAAAACTCCCAAGATTTACTGTGAATAGAACAAAACTGAAATTATTCATCCTCCAAACCATTTTGAAAATGTCCGTCTAAAAACTAATTGATATTTAGATATGTTGAAAACCTAACAGTATTTCAATCTATAGAAGAAAAATGAGAGAGCAGAACATGAAATGTGAGAGAGGCATCTAAAGAAACAAAAGTACAATAAAACATGGTGTTCAATAACAAATAGTAATACATAATGCGTTTAGAAGAAGAGCATTGATAAAGAGTGTTCATGGGTGATAATAGCACAAAATTTCATGTTGGAAGAAGCTTTTCTCTATTACTCGTCGAAGGTGCTCAAGAAACCACCAAGGAAACCAGCTCCATTGCATTCTCCACACAAAACCTCCTTTTTACCTCTGCCCACAATAAATTAAAGAGGACATCAATATTAATATATGAGTTTGTTTCTTGTGGAGAAGGAAGAAAAAGAAGAAGAAGAGCAAAACCTGCAAAGCCAACAGAGGCCACCAGCTTTAAACTGCCCATTAAAATGATCAATCAAATTCACACCACCTCCTTTGCATTGAGAACATGCCACAGCACCTTTTACACAACACATTTTACACAAAATATTTGTTAAGTTTCTATCAAAGAATTCAGTTGTAGAAACTGAGATAGGCACTTACCATTCCCTTCACATTTTTGACAAACTATGCTGTTCGTTTTAGTGGTCTGAGTACCGTCTGTGGCCTGTTGTTGATTCCAGAAGATGAGATTTTTTTTTTTTAAGTTATGAAACGGTGAATGGAATAAGAACAGAGTTGCTAGAGAAGAACATAGTTTTAGAAAAACCTAACCTGAATATCGAAGCTTTTGGATTTGGAAGTCTTAAACACCTCTCCTTTCTGAGCCAACGACGATTTCTTATCACCTAGTGGGAAGAAGTGAGTAGGTTTTGTGGTTTTGATGGGAGACTGGAGGCAAAAGGTAGGAGGAGAAGAGAAGAAGCATAGTGAATTCGCCATTTCTGTTTCAGTTTCTTCTTACCCACTCGATAGGAGAGATATTGGATAAGATGTCTCCTTTTCTTGGTCTTTTGCAAAAATATTAGTTTCCTTACCCATTTAAACCGATCCAGACCAGAATCAATTGTTATACCGGTTTCCTTTAAACCCAATTTCACATTTTGCTGTCAATTTCATTTCCTCAATTTTCTTCTTTTTTTTACAATCCATTTTCTTTCTTTAATTTCAATTTTTGTTCCCTTTTTAAAAATGTAAAAGGAAAAATCTGCTTAGCATAATTTACATTTGTTACAAATTTGTTTAAATTATCTTTATATTAAAACAGAAATAGTGTATTTTTTAGTTGAACCATACCTAATTTTTTATTAAATGTATTTTCATATTAATTTTATTATATCTCAACAACAAATTGTTACTATTATCCAAAATTTGGAGTTGTTTCAAGGTTTTACTAGACTTTGGTCTGCACGTCCGCACGGATGACTTTTTATTTTATAAATGTATATCTTTATATTATCGCAAATATTTTAAATTTATGATTTACAGTTTAGTGTTATATATTACATAACTATATAGTCTTATTGATTAAGTTTCTTATTCGACATTATTAATACATAATGATATGTTTTATACATTTTACTTTGTTAATTGTCATTTATTACTATTTTCCGAATTAGTACAATAAATTCGTAAGATAAGATAATCAAATAGAGAATCTCCTTCAAAATATATATATATATTTTTTAATTTCTACAATTTGCGTACAATATATTTTAAAATTTTATTTAGTTATAACATAGAAATGATAGTTGATTAGGATAAATCCACGAGTTTAAAATATATTTTAGCATCTATCATTTTAGTATATTTCAGGATTTTATAAGTAAAATATATTGTTCACTTTAAGTAATTTAGCCCTATTATTTTAGTAACGTTTATACATAGAACATCTATCATATTATTTGAGTATATTTTTCGATATATGATATTTTGGATATTATCATTTTAAGTTTTGTTTTGTTTTTGTTATTAACCTTATTTTTCAAAATATTATACCACTTTTATTTTTACAACATACTTTTTTTAAACTAATGCATTATTTTATTAAAAATCTGAATTTTTGGTTATATTTTTCTCAACATATTTTCTTGTAATTAAAAAATAAACATTAAATTTATAGTTAAAATGGATTTCTCATTAGCATCTTTATTCAATTATTAAAATTTCAAAAAAATAATTTGGTAAAAAAATAAAAATATTATTACCAACTTTTCTAATTTTTGACAGAAATTCTATGAAGACAAGAAGTGGAAGAAAGAAAAAAAACCTAAATAACGACTCGATCTATCTAAAGCTGGAACAGACACAACTAGCAAAAGCCGCAAAGGAGAGGCGTCAGCTAATCCATACTAACCACTCGCCGCAAAAAGATGGGCCAGTTAAACTGAGAGCCAGAACCCGATAATTTTGGCATCCCCGATGATCTAGTCTTAAAGATATGGCCTGACCAACAACAGCTCACAGCAGACTTCCAGAGCATCCACCAGCACAATCAGACAGCCACCCCAGAGGCCAAACACCTGCATCAACGAACAGATCATTTATTTTGGACGGAATAGCCACACATGAACTGAACCTGTCAAAGAAAGCGGGATTGTAACCACCGCCTAGCACCAACCCGAAGCCTCATGACCTGCAAAGAGCAGAAATTCTGCACCACCACACAAGTTCAAGTGATCTTATGCAATGCTGGGATTTGAGAATATCCAAGCGCAACGACCAATGTCTGCAACCAAGAGCCGCTACATCACTTGAAATCTTCGGGAACCGAAGAAACAACACTCTAAGCTGAAGGAAACCATCTCCAACACTCATGAATTAATTAAGGGATAATCATTGTTTAATTAAGGATTAATCATGGATTAATTAAGGAGTAATTATGGTTGATTGATTAAGTATTATCCTTTGATCTATATTTATATATGAAGTATTTATCTAGTTTAAATACTTAAGAATTAATAAGAATAATTCTTTGAGGTTATACCGAGCCTTAGTACTTGTTTTCAAGTACTAGTCTATAAGTATTCTATTAATAAGTGTGAATCATGTGAAGTCTTATTGTATACTCACTCTCTCTCGAAAGTCCCGCATTGCCGTGAATTGGTCCTGCGATATGGATCAAGGTCATGAAGACACGATGATGGGGTCGCAACCTGGAGGCCTTGTAACTGCATGCAGCGTTGGATGTTCTATCTTGGAATATCTGATGGAGATGATGGTTATATTTATTCCCCGTTAGGCTCGGTTAGCCTTGGTGGTTTTCCGGGTTTAGCATATATATATTAAGAGTATGAGTGATTGGCGGGTATCGTGGAGGTGATGTTTAAGATAGATTCACATGGATGGATTGAGTGGCCTTATAATTATATTAATTATGGAATATAATTCCACTGCATTCAAATGGTGTCGCTTGCTCGGGATACTATCGATATGTGTTTGATGGTGGGATTAGACTCACTGAGTAAACTAGTTACTCATGACTCATTTGATATGCAGGTAACCAGTAGGTGGGAGACCTTTACTCTAGGACGGGAAGGAACGGCATTAGCCAGCGGTAGTTTTATTATCCTTGCAGTCGTTTTGATATACTTTATGTATAAGGTTTGTTGACCGAAAACCTCGAGGTTAATCTATAAGATTTTGTAAGATTCTTTTAAATGAATAAGTATATAGTGTATAAAGAATGTTTTTAAAGTACGGGTTCCAAATGATATTAGTCCTTGTCCGGACGAACCAACTATTGGGTATTACTCTTAAGGTTGTAAAGCCTCGGGTTGTACCTAATAGGATATGTGTACTTAGGCGGTTGGCCTAAGGTACCTAGATTTATTTCGGGAACTTCGGGTTAATCGTTTATTTACAAATTGTGGCTTCTCGGTTTGGTTTCAGTTACGAGTGATCGGCTGTGCATGTTCTTGTTTGATTGTTGCACGGCTGGTCGAGTCAACTTATACTTAGACCAGATCGGGGGTGTCACAAAGGTGGTACCAGAGCATGGTTATACGATGCTTGAATGGGACTTGTTTCAAACGTTTTTCGAGTCAAAATGAGTCGCAAGGATAATTAGGATGTGCTGGCTGGTTCCTTCATCTTAGGATAGATAGTCATGGGTAGTTACCTTACTGTTATCTTTCACACGAGATGCATCAAGACAAGCTCGACGGAGTGGAGTGTACTTACCAATTTTGATCCTGTCAAGATCGAGATTCCTACAGTCGTGATTGAGCTTTCTACCGTCATGATTCGGTTTGTTATCGTCATGTTTTGGTTCAATCCGGTCATGCTTCAGTCCATTATCATCATGCTCGGGTGAGCTAACGACGTGCTCGGGTTTGCTACCATCATGCTCGGAGTTGGTATCATCATGCTTTCCTGCGGTTCCTACAATTTCTAGTGTGGATATCGATATGCAAAGATATATGAGACAGAGTTGACACATCAATTACATCTTCGGCCCGTGTTTTATTGAAGTCAAAGTTAACGTTGTTGGTGATGATCCGGTTCAGAATATCCGACTTCATATGACTTATTCTTTCGGCTGCTCATTTCAATCCAGCTTATGCCCAAACGTACCAGAATCAAAGACGTACAAGCCTGATTGATTCAGCACTTGTTTCAAGCTTAACGTTGGTGGCGGAGATAGTTCAGCAGTAGTACAAGACGATGGACGCACCAGCATCATTCCGTTGCAACAAGACATCTTGAAGTTTGTGAACAAGATAAAGAAGTTGGGACAACACCGACAAGTACTAAACCATTTGATGTAGATTTTGTATAGAGGAAGATTTCGAATGCAACACTAGGAGCAGAACAACTAACGTGGCCCATTGTTCAGAAGATTGCAAGAAGGATATGGAACCATACATCATCAAGAATGATACAGTAAGTTGGTGATTAAGCGTCAAGCATCATTTGGGAAATGTTAGTCCAAGTTAAGCGGATTTCTTTCAAGAGTTCAAGATGGAGTGTTTTCTACCCAAAACATGGGACCGATATGGAGTTCGCGCAGTGAGATGTTTCCGCCAAGATTTCGAAGTCAAGGTAATCTGATTCATCCATTATGGTTTGGAGGATGAGCTAAAGATCATGAAGATGTACTATTGTGACTTAGCCATTAATCTCAGAGTAACCCAAACTATAAAGCTTAAGAGCTATGAGGAGTTGGTGGAGGATCACATGAATTCTATAGAAGCCGTTTTTACTGAAGAAGTTTACCAAGTCATGCAGATTATTTAACTATCAACATATTCAGATAGAAGATCAGTTTCAAGAAATGAATCAAGAAAGTCGATGGAGATAATTTTGGTTGGACGTTTCATCAGATCAAGACCGAGGACCCTGAGTTGTTTTGGTTTTGGCTAGCAAGGAGAGTAAGGTGATGATTGTTCAAGTATATAAAATCCTCGATCGCTTACGTCATTCGCGCTTCGGTGGTGCCAGTAATGAGTACAGAGATTATCCTACCATGGCCCATGAAGTTACCCGATCTTTTTACCTATACCTAGGGTACCGCTTGTTAAACTTGTTCGTTTCCTTACAATTAGTCACTAACTAAGTGTTTGGCTATTTGGGTAGAGCCTACACTTTATAGTTGCCTGGACCGTCAAAACCTTTGAAAAGGTCCAATCACAGGTTTGCTTCTTATCCCATTGCGTGTTGTGTGCATTTTAAAATTTATGAATGATTAAACAAATAAGTGAAGGAGTGATCAAGGTGTCGTATGAGACCTTGCCTATGGACGGAATTTTCCTCCCATATTGTGTTTGATGCGGGAACAACACGTAGATGTAGTTCTCGGGTAGTGTCATTGTTTTAGGAAGGATTCACTTTAGTGAATTCAGGTACACTGTTCTTATTCGTGGAAGTACTGGCTGCCGTTTAGAGTTATGGTATGCCTTATCCCATCCCCATTCCTTAGTACTTCCATTAGTGCGGTTTGTTTCTATCTAGAGTGAGATTGGCTATCTAGTTATCGAGCTCAATTAGGATGTTGTTGAGGAAGGAAGTCTTTGAGAGAAGACCAGTTACCGTTGGCCTGCAGTGGTATTCTACTAAGTGTTGGAGCCTCGCTCATATCAGTCTGGAGAGTTGGGAACCTTTTGGGAAACGGTGAAGTGGCGTATTCCATTATCATCATAATTGGGGAGAGAAAATAACAAGAAGAGTATCGAGGAAAGTTAGATAACCAAGGAACATGAAGCTATGTTTAAGAAAGTGGAAAATTTGTTGACATCCAAAAGTAACCCGTCAAGTATTCTGGTTGAACCTTGATTCGCTGCAATAGCCTAGGCATCTATCCAAGTGGTTCTAGCCGAATTCAAGTAGCAGTCAGAAGATTTGTTTGGAGAAAGGTTTCGTTCGACTTAGTTATTTTCTGTGGAGTGTACCCATGTCAGTGGTAAAGAAGAAGAACCAGAGTTTGCGGTTATGTTCGAGTATAAAATCAAGGACGTGACCATCAGGGTCAAGTATCAAGTTCTAGAATTGAAGAATGGTTAAGATCGGTCGCAAGGCGCAGTTTTATTCCAAGGACGTTTGATGGACGCTTCGTTGTAGTAAATATTTCTGCACGGAAATTGGAAGTTAAATCCCTTAGTCAGTAAATGGAACAAGGAGTTGTTGCATATTTACAAAAGATCGCTACTACTACATAATGGTCGTACTCAATTTCAGATATCGAGATTCGAAGTTCTGTGGATTGGCCGGTTACCATCAGAAGTTTGTTCAAGAGTTAGAAACCATATCCACCAATGAGTTGATCGACTGAGAATGGTGTTACCTTGGAATGGAGTAAAAGTATTGATGAAGTATGCAATCAGTTAGAGGTAGTATCTACGCTATGCATATCTTAGACTTGCATGAGCCTAACCAGCCATATACTACTACATGGATGTCTTATGTGTTGGTCTAGGTGAATGCTAATGCAAGACGATATGGTAATCGTTTATGCATCAAGGGAGCTAAGGAAGCATAAGGAAAACTATTTGATGCACAAGTTGGAGTTGGTGGCAGTTCTGTTGCACATCAAATTTAGTGATCGTTTCAATATGGAGAAAGGATGCAAGTTTTCACTGATCAAAGAAGCCTTAGGAAGAGCAAATATTTCTGCTTATGCTTTAAGAGGAAGTGATATTAATGATGATATGGAGTAGGATCTCAAGAATCATGAAGCGGAATTGGGAGTGATTTATTTTGCTGCCTTATAAGGAGAGAATAGAGAACCTTCAAGATTGCAAGTAGAAAATCAAGATGGCTTATTCATTCGTATTTGAGGAAATCAGTTGAAGGATGAGAATCTAAGGAATTCATAGAAGGAACTGGGTGAAGAGAATTTCGAATAATAGTATGAGGACTGTGTCATGTACAAGTTCATAAAGTGGAGATGTGGGAGAAGGAACCCAAATTCAACCTAAAATTAAGCAGATGTGAAGTAAATCCCAAGGAAGATTGAAGAGTGCAAGGAAAAAGGTAAAACCATAAGGCATATGGGAATGCTCAAGTTATTAAGAGATCAGAAGATGTATTAACAGAGAAAGTGTGAAGTCATCATACAAGAGTACTTCGTTGGTAAATTAAGTTTGGTATAGGCGGACTTGTTGATTTCTCAGTTACTAGACAGAAGAAGGAAATCAGAAAGTAATAGAACAAGACTTGGATAAGCGAAACTTCAGTGAGATTGAGTCGTTCAGAAGTTTTTGAAGAGTATCTCAGATAGATAAGAAGGGTATGGAATACTGTAAGGGAAATTCCTGGAATAAGTGTGTGTGTGTGTGTATTTGAGAGCGGCACCCTTGGTCTGAATCATGTTAGCGTGATTGATCGTGCATGTTCTTGTTTGATTGTTTCACGGTTAACAAGTTGACATTGACCATACTGAAGATGTTACCTTCACGTATGGCACATCCCTGACGTTCCATATTTCCATGTTATTGAACTGGAGGAAAGCAGATAGAGAGGTTTCAGAAGTAATGGTATTCAGAGATTCAACGATGTCAAAGGAAGTATGTAGACCGCAGTATATGAAAGTTATGTGCGATGAAGAATTGGTTATCGTGAAAGTGTTTGCTCAGAAAATAAAGAATTGTTTTAGAAAAGTTGGGGAATCCGCAAATCTGTTATTTGGTCTGTACCGAGTTGTTCAGAGTTGAAATGGTTATCTGTTGACCGGAACTTCTTTTAGTTATGCTATTGGTGAGCCGATTTTGCGTAATCTTATATCAGACCCAGTATGATAGAACTGCTGAGACCAGAAAACTTGTAACCCTATTTAGCCAATCCTAAAGGTCCTTTGCGGATAGGTGAGCACCATATCAGAAGATTGGAGAAAAGGAAAATTTTGTAAAAGTTCAAGTATTTGGGGAACCATTGGTTGTTTTGACACGGGCAGATGAGGATAAGTTCAGAGTTGGTTATCTTAAACTTCTTGCAGAGACTCCAGTGTTCAGTAAAAGTCTGTACAGCTATGTTTTGACAATTCGGAACGAATTCTTTTAAGGGGAAGAATGTAATAACCCTCACGAGCCAGTTAGTTTTGGTCGAGAAAAACTCCGCTCGACCAGTTTGGAGTTGGTCGATCAGATTTAAAAATAAAGTCGACCCGGTGAATGAATACCTCGACGGGACTGTCTTGTGTTCAAAAGGCCTCTCATTGATAGTTCTGGTAGAGTGTTAATACTGTTGGTCGAATTTTATTTAAGCTAGGCAAGCTTAGTTGAAAGCAAGGCGAGATTGAAGGATGAGAAATTTTAGTCGAAAACTGTCGAAATTGTCGTTAAGTTTCTTAACTAAATTCTGACCAGTCTAATACCTTCACCAGCTATTCTACTTGCTTTCTCAGTAAATCAGTCACATGAGCTGCACCTACCTGCTTACTTGCTTCACTAAAGTCACATGAAAGTCACAAGTTGGTAGCTTGTTTAATAAAAACAAAATAATCTTTCTTCAAAGGAGGGAAAGGACAGCAACTTGCTTTGGTTTAAGTAAACCCTCAGCTGAAGCAACCCCTCATGCTATAAAATACCTTCTTCTCTCTTCTGGACGTCCTGTTACACAAGAAAAACCAGAGAAAATTTCAGAGAGAAAGAGAGAAAGAAAAGAGAAAAATCTGTGAGAAAAACTCATGCAAAAATTCAGAAAAAAATCAGAGAAGAGAAGTGAGCATGGACGACCCTTTCTCACCCTTCTGTGAATTTAATCAGTAAGTTTTGGAGTGTTTAAGAGCTGAAGATTTGGCGTCCTGAAGTAGAGAATCACCCATGTTCTTCAGCCTTTGATTTTGATCGGTTAATTCGTGGTCAGCTTGAAGAGAGACAACCAGTCAAGTTTAATTAGTTGAGTAAATCCGATGGCCAAGGAGAGTATTCGGATCAGCCGGATCCTTGTGATGGTTCTGAACCGAGAGTGATCCAGAAGTGAAGTGTGATTAGTTTGAGCTCGATTCTAGTCTTCATTAGCCAATCTCATGGATTTAAAGGTGAGTCTAGATAGATGATGAATTAATTATGAATGAGAATGCATGATTGCATATTGAATATGATTGATTAATTAAGAATTAATCATGAATTAATTAAGGGATAATCATTGATTAATTAAGGATTAATCATGGATTAATTAAGGAGTAATTATGGTTGATTGATTAAGTATTATCCTTTGATCTATATATATATATGAAGTATATATCTAGTTTAAATACTTAAGAATTAATAAGAATAATTCTTTGAGGTTATCCCGAGTCTTAGTACTTGTTCTCAAGTACTAATCTATAAGTATTCTATTAATAAGTGTGAATCATGTGAAGTCTTATTGTATACTCACTCTCTCGAAAGTCCCGCATTGCCGTGAATTGGTCCTGCGATATGGATCAAGGTCATGAAGACATGATGATGGGGTCGCACCCTGGAGGCCGTGTAACTGCATGCAGCGTTGAATGTTCTATCTTGGAATATCTGATGGAGATGATGGTTATATTTATTCCCCGTTAGGATCGGTTAGCCTTGGTGGTTTTCCGGGTTTAGCATATATATATTAAGAGTATGAGTGATTGGCGGGTATCGTGGAGGTGATGTTTAAGATAGATTCACATGGATGGATTGAGTGGCCTTATAATTATATTAATTATGGAATATAATTCCACTGCATTCAAATGATGTCGCTTGCTCGGGATACTATCGATATGTGTTTGATGGTGGGATTAGACTCACTGAGTAAACTAGTTACTCATGACTCATTTGATATGCAGGTAACCAGTAGGTGGGAGACCTTTACTCTAGGGCGGGAAGGAGCGGCATTAGCGGTAGTTTTATTATCCTTGCAGTCGTTTTGATATACTTTATGTATAAGGTTTGTTGACCGAAAATCTCGAGGTTAATTTATAAGATTTTGTAAGATTCTTTTAAATGAATAAGTATATAGTGTATAAAGAATGTTTTAAAAGTCGGGTTCCAATGATATTAGTCCTTGTCGGACGAACCAACTATTGGGTATTACTCTTAAGGTTGTAAAGCCTCGGGTTGTACCTAATAGGATATGTGTACTTAAATGGTTGGCGAGCAAAATAGAAGCCAGATCTAAGTATATTAGGAGAGAGAGAGAAGACAGAAGAGAGAAGAAGGAGAGAGACTAAGTGAGAGAGAGAGAGAGAGGAGAGTTTGTATTTCAAATTGTTTTAGAGTTAATTTTATATTGACTAGCAGCCTCAAATCAAGGAAATCCCTCTCGGCTTGGACCTATGGGTTAATGTATACTCCCCTTGCCCCTACTCACATGGGAAACCTTCCGGCTTGGACCTACTGGATGGTATACACCACTTGCCCTACTCATATGAAGAATAATTTATTTGGAGAAGCCTAGTACCACCATGCTGATAGAGAGTCGAACATGCAACCTCTGGCAGTCGTCTATGAGAAGGAGGACCACTGGGATACAAGCCCTTCTCAAATTTCTGTTTAAGGAGAGAGAGAGAGAGAGAGAGAGAGAGTTTTGTATTTCAAATTGTTTTTGAGTTAATTTTTTATAGTGACTAGCCCCACGAAGTACGCAGCTCCAAATCAAGGAAATCCCTCCCTCGGCTTGGACCTATGGGTTAATGTATACTCCCCTTGCCCCTACTCACATGGGAAACCTTCCGGCTTGGACCTACTGGATGGTATACACCACTTGCCCCTACTCATATGAAGAATAATTTATTTGGAGAAGCCTAGTACCACCATGCTGATAGAGAGTCGAACATGCAACCTCTGGCAGTCGTCTATGAGAAGGAGGACCACTGGGATACAAGCCCTTCTCAAATTTCTGTTTAAGGGTTAACTTTTTATAGTGACTAGCCCCACCTCTTGTGCGGCCCAAAATCCAGGAAATCCCTCCCCTCCGGCTTGGACCTGCGGGTTAATATATACTTCACTTGCCCCTACTATTATGGGGAAACCCCTCTTGCTTGGACCTACTGGTTGGTATACACCGCTTGCCCATACTCGTATGAAAAAGGATTTATTTGGAGAGGCATAGTACCACCGTGGTGACAGAGAGTCGAACATGCAACTTCTGCTAGTCATCTGTGAGAAGGGGGACCACTGGGTTACGAGCCCTTTTCAAATTTCAAAGTTTTTAAATAGCATATTTTTGTAAATAACAATTAAACTAAATGTTAGGTATATACTATTATATTTTGTATAGGGTTCATCTGGGTGAACGATCTATTTTCCCACAAGAACTATCATATAGCATCAGATCCCCACCAAACTATGACCTCGTGCTATAACTCCATGAATTTATGGGTTAATGTATACTCCCCTTGCCCCTACTCACATGGGGAAACCTTCCGGCTTGGACCTACTGGTTGGTATACACCGCTTGCCCCTACTCATATGAAGAAGAACTTATATAAAGAAGCATAGTACCACCATGTTGATAGAGAGTCGAACATGCAACCTCTGGCAGTCATCTATGAGAAGGAGGACCACTGGGATACAAGCCCTTCTCAAATTTCTTTTTAAGGGTTAACTTTTTATAGTGACTAGCCCCACCGCCCGTGCGGCCCAAAATCCAAGAAATCCCTCCCCTCCAGCTTGGACCTGCGGGTTAATATATACTTCACTTGCCCTACTCTTATGGGGGAACCCCTCTTGCTTGGACCTACTGGTTGGTATACACCGCTTGCCCATACTCGTATGAAAAAGGATTTATTTTGAGAGGCATAGTACCACCGCGGTGACAGAGAGTCGAACATGCAACTTCTGGCAGTCATCTGTGAGAAAGGGGACCACTAGGTTACGAGACCTTTTCAAATTTCAAAGTTTTCAAATATTCATTCGTATTTGAGGAAATCAGTTGAAGGATGAGAATCTAAGGAATTCATAGAAGGAACTGGGTGAAGAGAATTTCGAATAATAGTATGAGGACTGTGTCATGTACAAGTTCATAAAGTGGAGATGTGGGAGAAGGAACCCAAATTCAACCTAAAATTAAGCAGATGTGAAGTAAATCCCAAGGAAGATTGAAGAGTGCAAGGAAAAAGGTTAAACCATAAGGCATATGGGAATGCTCAAGTTATTAAGAGATCAGAAGATGTATTAACAGAGAAAGTGTGAAGTCATCATACAAGAGTACTTCGTTGGTAAATTAAGTTTGGTATAGGC